>CM068835.1:83401270-83861270 GCA_028554795.2 Sinohyriopsis cumingii
ATTAAAATGTCTTTAAAATATTTTCGTACAATTCAGCTGCTTTAAAAATATTAAATAACCCTAAAAAATATTTGCACTGTTTGTAAAAGTAAGGTAGGTAGTGATATTTTTACTTATGTACTATAATGATTAGTATATATAATGTACTAAGAAGTTCACAAACTGGGCTAAATCAGTAAATCAGTTAAATTTAATGCACAAATCAATTTTTGGGAATTTTTTCATTTTATTTTTGTAAAAATGTTTAAAATGTTTTTAACATTATAAATATTATGATGATTAGTATATATAATGTACATTAGTATATATAATGTACTAAGCATTTCAAGTATTTTGAAAAAACCAGCTCAATTAGGTGCAGAAATCAAATTTGGGAATTTTTTCTTTGAAATTTGTTTTAAAAAGATTTGTTTACCTCCAAGGTGTAAAAAGGTCAGCAAAGAAACTTAAGGACAGTTGGCTGAAGGGAAATATAGAATTTATTTTTTCTGGGTCTAAACTATGTTTCTTTATTAATCAATCAACTTTATGTTTTCAATTGCAAATTAAATATTTAAAACTTGACTTTTTTTGTGTATGTTAAACCTTGTTTATTTATTTATTTTGCCCATGTGCATGCATCACCCAACTAATACATTTTAATTACTATGGGAATAATTGCTTCACTATACGTATTTTCGCTATGCATTATACTTTGATGCATGCATCACTGACATTTGGTGGGGTATACCTTTATTTGAATGCCTTTACTGCCAATATAACTTATTTGCACAGTTATTTATGCTAATAATGCACTGGTGAGAAACAGCAGTTGGGTGAATTTGGTATGTTAATGATTACTGTTGTAAATACCTTTCTTGTACGACTTCATCTGGTTAGTTCATTTGTTCTTTATTCCAAGGCAATAATTTATTGTATGACGCTTCTTTTCCTCTAGCATTTCTAAATTTTGAATTATCTAACTAATTCTATTGCTTAACCTATAAAAGAATATTTGTTGTAAAATGTTTTGCCTTATAAATCATGCCATTTGGAACTTGTCATAATTTGTGTGCCTTTACATTAATGTATTCTTCTGTTCACAAATGAAGTGTTTGTGAAAATGTAATACATATATAATACAAATCATATGGCGAATAACAGTCCTTTCAAGTGCACTGGATCCAGCAAGGGATCATGTGTGTCAGGGATTGATTAAGATAAATGCAATAAACTGACAACGAACAGTGCAAAACTAGTCTGACTCTACATCCCGGTTTGTTTGTACCCCCCTACTGATTTCAAAAACAAGAACGTTTAATGTGATAAAAAGTGCACAGAGCTAAGTCAATTGAATCATTGATTTATAATTTCTAACCTGACTGGGACCAGAATGGCACTAATGCTGGCATCCCCTGCACCATTTAATGCTTAACAGACTTTCCATACTAACACGGCGCAATATTGCATATACTATAGGTTAGTTTATTTCCATCAGACAACATAATGATGTAGTCATCCTGTTCGGCAACTGCTGAATAATTGCATAAATTACATAACGTTGAGAGTTTGGAATTTGATCCATTTGCATATATGAACATAGAAATTAAACCACTTGTTAAATCCACATGAAAAGCAAATTTGTAGTTGTCATTATTTTCCTTTGCTTGATTCGACATTGTAAATATCAGAATGTACATCAGTAGTTGTGATACACCCCTTTGCTGAAAATGGACGTGTCCAGAAACTGGAAATGGATCCGAGCATGTCCGTCTATTACACTGAAAACTTCCGTTAGGCACGAAACTTGCATATGATGACGGTGCCACTCTACTCACAGTCAGGTTAGAAACTATAAATCAATGAATGAATTGACTAAGTTCCTTGCACTTTTTATCACATTAAAGGTTTCCATTATTTAAATCGGTACGGGGGTACAAACAAACGGGTTTGTATTGTATAGCATCTAACTAGCCTGAGCACTTTCGACTCTTAATGAGTCTTTTCCAAAAGCAAATACAAAACAGACAAGACAAGCAAATAGAACAGAAAAATTGTTGTGTTTGCAAAACTTTACATGACTATTTCTACAGGAGTTAAACCTCTAAATTTATTGTTTCAGCTAGTTTATTTCAACTTGTTGTGGACGCTGGAAAATATTTTGTATAGACCTAAAAATCGATGAGCCATCACGACATCTGTTATTTTATGTAAATTTATGTAAGCGCAAATTATATCCTAGATATTTCATTGTTATAGCAGTAACTATAGGCTAATTTAGAGAATTATTTTAAAGAAAATGTGTCGGCTGCAAAAAGATAATTTTATTTATGCATGTCTGTCTTTTCTAGTCTTCTTGGTTCAAACCGCTTAGTTTCAATGTTCTAAGGTGACGCATGCAGTAAGATTCCTTTTCTTTCCTGGTTTCGGAACTCCATTTGGAGTTGTGACTAATTGTCATAAGTGTTATATTACTGAAAGTGTGGCCAGGGGAAGAGAAGTGTTCTGCGACTGGGCTTCTGTACAGCTTCTTTGTCATCGAATCAGATCAACGAAGACTGACCCTTTTGTGAAGCCTTTCAGTTTCTCCAACATAATGAAGGCCACAAATCTTACGTGTGATGAGATAAATTACATTCTCTTTTTGCACGTTTTGTTTGGACCATGTATGTTTAATTTTTCTCTAGTAACTGTGCTAGAAAATGTCCTGGTCTCTATCATATGTTGACAGGTTTTGCACCTTTTATCGCCACAGGGGCCAGATTGACTAGGGTGGTCTTGATCTGTGATTGGCATTAGCTTTGCCCTGACTAGGATGTCCTTGAGGTTTTTTTGGTCTCTGATAGGCTACTACAGGTTTGTTCGGGAGGATCTGATTGGATGACAAAGAAGCTGTTGAAAAACCCATGCTGATTTGATCATCTATCTACGAAAAGTATTCATAACAATGTTTTCAAGATGGCTACCATGGTATCTGAGGTAAGATTAGCATCATTTCATTTGGGACTAACTAGATACCATAAGAAGTCTTCTGGTGAAAAGCCCATGTTGATATGACTTCTCATTTAGGAGTAGTTTAATGCTATGACAAAATTTTCAAGCTAAATAAATACCAGTTAATAGATGTAATAATTAATTTATTTCAACCATTATTGAATATGCAGTAAATGTACAGTTAGCGAATACATGAACATGTACAGTACATGTATATAGTATGATATCATAAAATAAAAATATGCATGATTCATTTATCTGGAAAACTCATTATTCCAGACATATTCACTGGGAATGAAGGTGTCCATATTAAACAATGTTCCACATGTATTAACATTAAAAACAACAGATCTTTCAGGCACCATATATGATATAACCATTTTAAAGCACTTAGAGCATATATTTTGTTTTGACAAAAACAGTAAAGTGTCTTGCTGAAGGCTAGTATTGGTTGGGTTAAGCCCCCTTTAAGGTATTTTGAAGGCTACTGGTTAGGCTCATATCCCTTTAAGGTATTTTGAAGGCTTTTGGTTAGGCTCATATCCCTTTAAGGTATTTTGAAGGCTACTGGTTGGGCTCAGCATCCCTTTAAGATATTTTTAAGACTACTCATTGGACATCAACCTCAAACCCTTAAGGTACTTTGAAGGCTACTGGTTGAGTTCAGCTCCCTTTAAGGGGTTTCTTTTGGCAAATGGTTGGGCTAAGCCCTTTTAAGGTATTTTAAAGGCTATTCATTGGGCATCAGCCCCCTTTAAAGTGTTTCTGAAGGCCATTGGTTGGTCTCCATTGATTACAGTATTTTATGTATCTATCCTAATTAATGGCATGCTGTTGACATTCATGGATTGTTCAGTATTTTTCCAGCACTTGTGAACTTAAGTATGGATTGTCCTAAATCACTACCAAGATAAACAAGGTCACCATCACATCTAACAACAAATTAAAGATAAACCATATTTCTGCCACAGCACCAAAACAAACCCCAGAAACAGAAAAAATGCAATAATAGTTTGGTTGCAATCTGTTGTAATGAATGAGTTTAAATCAGGTTTAACAGCTACATGGAACAAAGGCGGATCCATAAGCTATGCTGTCTTGGCAATTTGAGCCACCCTGAGAATTGCTAGGAAACAAACAACCCTGTTTTATAATGAGTTGTGATTGGCTATCAGCACTGCAGTTGACAATCTGACTAGCTACAACAATGTGGTGTGTCACCTGTCATATGTAAGGTAATAACGTCTGGCATCTGAAACATTAAAAGCAGTTACTCCAGCATGGAATTTTCAGGACAAAACCAATATGCAAAATATGAAAGATTTACTTGTAACATTCACAATATCTGGACTGGTGTCTTCTGGCACAGCAACACAAACCACAAGTAAAAGTTATTTAGTGACAAAGCAATCAGAGTTAAGTGTCTTGCCCAGGTCACACCATTCTGAGGAACTTATTTCCAATATTTTTTTTACTTAACTGTTAACATGAAATTATTGTTGGCAATAAAATAGATAATACAAAGAAAAGAAACTATTATCTTTCTGTAGAAATGAAATTGCAGCCCCAAGATTACATAATTTCCTTACATTTTCTGTGCACTCTGACCATTATTCTCACAGGAATTACTGACATAAAAACAGGATTTTATTAGGATTTTTGGGTGGCAAGTAATCAAGAGTCACAGTCTGAAGCAGATTTTCTTCTATGTCCGACATCAAATATGAACCCTGAAAAAGTGTCATGACTGTCAAGTAACAATGGTTTAATTTTGACTGACTTTCAATAAATTGTTCACTTTCATGGCATCTTGTAACAGGATACATAACAGAAGTCACATAACAGAAGTCATATCAATGAGACCAGATTATACATACATGGACTTAGATCCACTACTTAAATATGTGATAGAAGATATGGACTTTTATAGTACTGGCAGAATGCAGACACCACCCACCCACCTCTTAATGGTATGAAGAATTCTGGGAAATGCAGTTTAGATAAAGTTGCTGAACTTGGCATCTGATATCTGCTATCAGTATCATAGACCAAAGTAATCCAAGGCTGGCATTATCTTCATAATAAACCCAGTCATTTTTAGAAAGCAGTACACAAATAAAACCTTGTTAATTTTTATTACAATGAGATCAATAAGACAATTTATATGTTGAGCGAAATTTAGAACATTTATTCAACAACTGGGTCAATCTGATCTTTTTTAATGGGCATCATCTGTGTCAGATTAAAAGAAATTAGTTTTCTCATGCAAGAGAGAGACAGAAGGATAGAAGGAAGTTCAAATATGAACAGATCAAGATTTTAAGAGCATACAGCAAACAGACCTTTTTCCACAAACTTGTGGATAAGTGTCAACATGCTTGCTATTGTGATTGAGGTCACATGGTGTATTAGCTACTGCCTGATGGCAGGGTGATGCAATGAACACAGTGACAGCCTACAGTTTGCTCTTGTACCAGTGCATTAAGTGTGAAAGGACCATATATTTAGTCCATAGAGTCACACTGTCATATTTCCTTTGGTTTTATTTATCTCATCAAACTTGCTCTATATACCAAGTGTCACCTTCTCCATCCAGTTCAGTGTATGATTAATTGATTAATTAAAAGTCGTCAAACTGCAAAACAACACAGACCCTAATCTTGCCATTGCATAATGTACTGGCATATCAGGGTCTATGTTGTTTGTACTAAAAATACTCTTAACAAACTGCACTGACTCAAATCTACTGGCACATTATGTGATGGCAGATCATGGTCTGCGCAGTTTGCAGTTGGACTCAGTTATGAAACAAGTACAAACTTGTTTGATCAAACCGTCTCTTATTTTGTGTACTTATCATATGAGTAAATAACAAAAGTTTGGGTTGCCTTAAAAAATTTTTTAAATACCATTGTTTCTATATAATTCTCATTTTCTTTCATTCTGAGATATCACCTCCTTTACTACAGGCAGTCTGATTACTCATTAAAAACTGTGTGTGGGTGTGTTTGTGTGAGATTTGGATTTTTAACGTAGCTTTTAAAAAAATTCAGTCATATCACTACGATGTCTGCAGTGTGACAGTTTATAGTGATGTCTAGTACTGGGGCATCATGCTGCAGACATGTAGCATGATGTCCCACCCGGTCACATTATCCTGACACTTGGCCGACCAGTCCTAACACTAACCTCTTAATGTTGAGTGCCAAGCGAGGCAGCTGTTAGTACCATTGTTGTAAGTCTTTGGTATGACTCAGCCATGGATCAAACGAACAACCTCCTATATCTGAAGTGAAAAACTTTGTGAAATCTTCATTAAATTGAGGGGGCGGAGCAAGTATAACTAGTTTTCTAAATTTAAGTCCTTTTAAAATAAACTGTACATTATACTTTTCATGAGACCTTAACGTCTTTAGCAAAAGAATTTAAAAAATTCCAGTTTCTTGTGACAAACACCAAGGATTTATCCTTGACCCTATTACCATGCCCTGGTTATTAGCAACTTAAACCAGTGATGAAAGTTTAATTGTGGATATAATAATTATTAGTGTTTATCCAATGTAATTATTCAGTGTAATTATGAACCTTTGAATTTCATAGGTAATTTAACTGTGTCAAGTCCAACTGGTTTGCACATTTTGTTGGATAACACTTGTCACACTCGCCAATGTTATTTGCCTTAAGAATGGGAACAAAGCACAAATTTAGCTATCTGAATAAATTTATCATCATCTAACCATTTTTAAATTGTTTTTAATTCTGTATTCATGTGCAATAACTGGGCCAAAGAGTCCACTAATGTCAATACAAGGCACACACAGTAACGTAAGCTTCACTTTCAATAATGAGGTACATGTAACATGATAATCAGCATAGCCTTGAATATTGGCAATCTGAAACACCACTATTTTATATGAAAACACCTGAGAAAATGTTCGTCTTTTCTCTAATTGTTCTGATGATGGTAAGATTTGTACAAATTCTCAGTTCAACCTGTAGCAAAATTTGAGGCCCAAGCCATTTTCACTGAGAGCAATGACTTTAAATAAAGTAGTTTCTAACGACTAAATTTACAAGAAACTCCCTGACTTTAATTTCATTTCAAAGTGGACCTACTGTTCCCTGAAGAAAATCTGAGAGGGGTACTGGTGCAATAAAATTCCTCAGTTAAGGACTTATCTCTCTCTATTGTCTAAGATAACTGATCCAAGACAAAAGATAGTAGCAAAATATGTACATTATTTATCATCAGACATGTTAGGCTACAAAAAGGAACCAGTATTATTTGCCAAGAAGAGCCAAAACATCTAGTCTTAAGTTTCAACTGCTTGATTTGTATACTGACAAGCTGTAGGTATAGAGTTTAACTGCATGTCAGTACAATACTGTTTTATGGTACCACTTAGTACAACATAAAAAGATGATAAAATGCTGTAAAAGGCATGTGATTTGGATTTTTAATGTAGCTTTAAAAAAAATCAGTCATATTGCTATGATGTCTGCAGTGTGGCAGTTTGTAGTGATGTCTAGAACTGGGGCATCATGTCACAGACATGTAGCATGATGTCCCACCCAGTCACATTATCCTGACACCAGACCAACCAGTCCTAACACTAACCTCTTTATGCTGAGTACCAAGCGAGGCAGCTGTGAGTGCCATTTTTATTAAGTCTTTGGTATGACTTGGCTGGGTTTTGAACTTGCGACCTCCTGTGTCTGAGGCGAAATGAAATATAATGGCCAAAATAAGTAAAAGGTAAATAAAATGAAAGATAATGGCCAAGCAAAACAAGCAAGACCACTAAAATACAGGAGACATTTCTTATATAAAATGCATTCTCTCAAAAAGTGCCAATAGTTTTCTTTGGTTATACACATCATCAAATATCTTAACTAAGTTCAAATTAAAAAAAATTAAAATAAAATTTGTCTCAGGGTGTAAGTAGTAAAATTGTCATTTGATTCCACTATCAGTGGCTACTCAAAGAGTATGCACTGCGGTTGATATTCATCCATCAAAGAGGTATGCACAAGTCAGGCATTGTGCATCAAATACATGATGGGCACAGTACCACCTAAATCTCTGTGACTTGCTTTATATAATGGATGCCATTCTCTACTGATGGGTTTGATGTTATGGAATATAAAATCCACATATTTTACCAAATATAGTGAACATGCCAACTTAAGTAATTTTTGGCATTACTACAGTATACTGAATCTTCCATTTAGAAACTATGACAGCTGGGCAGCTTTGGCTGCTTTACCTGATCTATTATAACCCTTAGTACCAAGGGCACTAAGCAATCAGCACTGTAGAATATTTTGTCCATGTTTTATGAGCAATCCATGTTTCTGTAAGATTTGGGATATTAACAAGCTATCAAATTTTAGTTTTGCAAGTTTTTTGGCGTGGAATGGAAATATGAAAAGTTGATGCAATTTGGTTTTTGAAGTTTCAATTTAGTTTTGAAAATGCATATAGTTTTAATTTCTGCTGTAAATAAAGAGACTCGCGCAGACAGTATGAAACCTACATGTCACTCTCAACAGTACTCTCTCATTACACCAACATGTCATGAACACATGCAAAGCTGCATATCTGGAGCTGAGACGCATCAGCTCCATTTGCAATTTTCTTTCAGCTGATGCCACTAAAACACTTATGTGTCCCTTAGTACTTTTAGGACTGGACTTAATAATTGTAATTCACTTCCATCTGGTATAAATTGCCACACTGCAGACATCGTAGCGATATGACGGAAAAATTGTTAAAGCTACGTTAAAAATCATGATCACACACACACACTTCCATCTGGTTCATCTCAGTATCTACTATAGAAACTTTAAAAAGTTCAAAACATGGCTCCCTGGAATATGAAGAACTGAGCACACCTCCCCCTGCTATGTAACCCCCACTGGCTACCCATACATCTGAATCAAACATAAAATCTGTCCGCTGTACTACATTTTGCTGACTGGCTCCAGTCCAATAAACCTATCTGACCTCACCCATATACACCCCATCTTGAAACTTATGCACCTTTTCCAATATTTGTATTCTCATTGTTCCTCTGTTAAAATGAAGTCATATGGACATTCTTTGTGTACCAGTGCCCAGCTACATGGAATGAATTGCCTACTGATCTCAGTCACAAGGACATACTGATTTCATTCAAGAGTGCTTTTAAAGATCATGTATTTCGACCACAAGGACAGGCTTAAAAGCTTAATAATGTTTACTGCCTTAATTACTGTCAACATGTTTATATTCTGTAACTTCATGGTGTTTGTTTTTGAAATCTTGTTGTTGTGATGTTTTTATGTTATTTAATACTGCAAAGTGCTTAGAGCATAAAGATATGTGCTGTCCACAATATTATTATTATTATTATTATTATTATTATACGTGAATGTGTGATTAGGATTTTTAACGAAGCTTTAACAATTTTTCAGTCATATCGCTACGATGTCTGCAGTGTGACAGTTTATAGTGATGTCTAGCACTGGGGCATCATGCCGCAGACATGTAGCATGATGTCCCACCCAGTCACATTTTCCTGACACCAGGCCGACCAGTCCTAACATTAACCTCCTAATGCTGATCGCCAAGCGAGGCAGCTGTTAGTACCATTTTTGTAACTCTTTGGTATGACTCAGCCGGGGATCAAACCCATGACCTCCCGCTTCCAAGGTGGATGCACTAACCACTAGGCCACTGGAACAGTCTTATTATTATTATTATTATTATTATTATCCAGTAACTGGTTCAAGATGACTCCCATGGGATGTTGCTGGAAGATTATAGGACTGGTTGACAAAGTTGAATGTCTGGAGGGAATGGCAGCAGGTATTAACAAGAAGGGTGGCTTGGGAGATATGCAGCATCAGGAAGATTGAGTTTTGCTGCTTCTAGATGAGGACAAATTTTTACACTGAAAGGTGGAATGAAATTTGGTTTTTCTGTGTACAGGGCTTGATTTTGGTATTTGGCCTATTGATGACATCATATGATATTTATTTTTTAAAAATGGAAGAAAAAAATCGGGCCCATTGGCATTTACCAGATTTAAAAGTCAGATAATTAAAAAAACAACAGGGTCACAAATACTTGTACTGATATTTTGTTTATTGGAGAAATTGAAATGTACATCAAACACAGTTTTCTGCAATTTTCTTGTGTGCCAAAATAAGTGACCACCTTTCAGGGCATGACTATTTTAGTTGACAAGGAAAAATCCTTATGTCAGTCTAAATAAACAACTGATTCAAAGAATTTAATGCTTGAGAAGTTAATACTTGTTGCAGAAATAAATAAATCCATGACCTGAGCACCTGTTATTGTCAATAACCTCCCCTGTCGCAAGCTTTTCATACTCTAATTTCAATTCCTCATGCTAGAGTAACCATTCTCCTCTAGAATTTATTTTGGACACTGAAGGCTACATTTATTTCTCCCTGTACACTATTTTGGAATTAAACATAGCACAATTTTTGCTGATGAAAAAAATTTTATATCACTGATCTGTCATGTGATCTCACTAGTTTTCATCATCATCATCATCATCATCATCATCATTATCAGTCTCATGACCTAGTGTGGTCGTTGAGGCACTGTGCTGCTGAACATCTGACCAGTTCCCTCCTCTTGTCTCGATCATGTGCCATTGCCTGTGTCTCCGCAAAACTTTTCCTGGTCCATTCTGTGATGTTGTCAGTCCAATTTTTTCTCTGTCTACCTCTCCTTCTGCCACCATGGACGCTGCCCTGCAGGACTGTTGTGGATAGACTGTTGGCTCTAGTGACATGGCCATACCATTTCAGCTTTCTCTTTTTGACGTTAGTGAGGAGGTCCTCATATTGGCCTACTTCGCACCTGATGGTGTTACGCACTTCTTCATTTGTGATGTGGTCCATGTAAGAGATGCCAAGGATGGTTCTGAAGCATCTCATTTCAAGTGATTGGATTCTTCGTTGTAATTCTGCTGTCAGGGTCCATGCATCACATGAGTACAAAAAGACTGAGATGACTAGAGCTCACAATAGTCTGATTTTAGTTTTCAGACAGATATTCTTGTCTCTCCAGATGGGTCTTAGCTTTGACATAGCTGCCATTGTTTGTGCTGCTCTTGACAAAATTTCTGCTCCTGATCCCTCTTCAGTGATTATGGAACCAAGATATTTGAACTGGCTCACTGTTTCCAGTTCATGTCCTCTGACTTTAATCTTGGCTGAGATTTGTTTACCACTATTTGTCACTAGTTGTAAGCTAATCCAAATCAGAGAGACCTTTATGTCAGCAATTGAAACTGAGCACCATGGGATCATTTGGCAATGTGCACAAAAATATATAAGAATTTAATATTTTTTTAAAAAACAAGCAATTTCCCCCCTGGTTTGGAACAAATTGTTTTTAAAAAAAATGTTATATACAGTTGATGGACTATTTTATAAACGCTGCAAACAACAGGATTCAAGATTTAACATAAATCCTAGAAGCATACCATATAATACCTTACTGAATCTTAATCGAGATATTAAACACACTGCTTAAAAAGTGTCAAATGGCTGTGTAAATGCTCAAAATTGAATTCTTTTGAATTATTGAATATGAATGCATTAAAATATGTCTTTATGCAGCAAGAGTCAATCTGAATGAAACAAAATATGCCAATATGCTGTTTACAAGAGCTCTGGGGGGATATTAAGGTGGATTACCCCCCCCCCCCAATTTCTTACAGTTGTTGTGAGGCTTATCTATGGACTTATCACTTAAGAAATATGGTATTTACTTGACTAATTGTGTATAAATACAGACTACAACAGATTATCAGTCTTTTAATAAGTCTTATTGTTAAGAGCAGAATAATTTTCAAAGGAGGTACAACTAAGGTCTCTCTTATTTCAAAGATTCAAGGATAAGTTTACACACAATACACATTTTTGGTAATCAATGCTCAAGTTGTTAGATGTGTATCTCTACTGACCAAGACAAGGAAGAATCCATAGTTCTTAAACTTATTGCACCACTGCCTCTATCATGTTAGGTCTCCAGTAAACAGTGGCTAGACAGATAATGATGAACCCTAACTGCAAATTATTTACATCTTACGCAGGTAAATGTAGCAGACTTCATGGAAGATTGGTTAACTGAACATACAAGCTTCATCTTTAAATAAAGTCATTAATATATATATATATATATATATATATATATATATATATATATATATATATATATATATATATATATATATATATATATATATATATATATATACACACATACATACACATATATATATATATATATTTTGTGAGACCACCCATCTTCCATTGTTGTTAATTTTCTGCATATGAGATAAACATATGCATATGTTTGCTACACAAGCTATAAACCTAGTTTTACTATTGTATGTGCCATAAATCTGAGTCTGTCTGTACACTTAAAATCTTGTTAGTAAAACAAACATGGAAGAAAATGATTGGTGGTGCATTATGTGTCTTTTGGTCTGGGAAGGGGGAGGGGGATACAATTTTAAAAAATTCAGTACATGACAGACTATATACATGGCAGCCAGTATATCTAACAGGAAGACCCCACTGTTGAACCACTGACCAGGGAAAGCCAGCAGCAAGCTTTCTGGTGGTACAAAATGTTGGTTAAGCCAAGAATTAAAGAAAAAGAGGCAGGATGATGTGAGTAACCTGTGGAGGTGAACATCTAAGACCACTTGGCCACCTGGAGCCTTGGCATTATGGGATAGGAGTAAATAACTACTGACAGTTTGGTGCATATTCTACATGCAAGCATATATGATAATGACCGTAAGATAATACTTACTGAAAAGACATACCTTGCTTAAATATGTTAAAAATGATAAATGGGGTGTAAACAATGATTAAACGATTTGTGTTATCTTTTTCAAAACAGGAAATTAAGTGGAGCTACAATACATGTAACTACTGCTTGACACGACTTGACAATTCTCTGCCAATGAAAAAAAAAATATATGAATAAATCTTTGTTCTCCAAAATTTATAAATAAATAAACCATTGGTGTCATGAATTTACAAGAGTCCCTATCTAAAAGGCTGAGAGCCTACTCTAAATGGCTCTAAAGGGCTGACCCTCCACTGGCTGAAAAGAATTTTCAGGAATCCAAAAACCATTTCTTGTTTGTAACTGCTGAGTGATGACGACAGCATTTGTGGCAGCCATATTGGCTGTAAGGTTGGCAAAATTTTGGTGTTAATATGACCTTCAAACCAGGAGAAACAGTAACAACAACATTTTCAAGGTGTCATTAAGGCAGCTATATTTAATATAAGATTGGTACCATTTTCAGTAAGGACATCTAGATATCACATGCAGTGTGTGTGCGTGTGTGTCTGTGTGATTTGGACTTTTAACGTAGCTTTAACAATATTTCAGTCATATCAATCACTATGATGTCTCAGTCTGGCAGTTTAAAGTGATGTCAACAACTGAGGCATGTAGCATGATGTCCTACCCAGTCACATTATCCTGACACCAGGACAACCAGTCTTAACACTAAGTTCTTAATGCTGAGTGCCAGGCGAGGCCGCTGCTAGTACCATTTTTAATAATTCTTTGGTATGACTCAGCCAGGGTTTGAACCCATGACCTCCTGCATAGATTCTTACAACAGTCTATTTGAAAAGATTCTGACCAGCCTTATTTTAAGGACTTTTTGTAATCTTGGTATTCATGGTAAAAAATCTTGATAAAAAAATTGAAAGAATGCACTATATTGAGCCCCCCTCCCCAATGTTTAACTTGAGGGGAAGGGAGGAATTGCCTCCAAATGTTCAGTTCTAAAACAAATATTGGTTACTCCACTCCAGAATACTACGATGGTGGCACATTATTCTGGACTAATTCAGGTCCTATAGTAAACCTGTGCAAACACCATGACATTAAAAATTCAGTAACATTAAATTTCTGAGCACTCATGATCAAAGTTATATTTATCAGTACAGATGCATCCAGGATTACAGCTTCTGTATACAGAAAAGGATATGAGACATGGCATTTTTTTTTACCTACATGTTTGAAACATGTGCTTTTAGTTCCACACCAGAGTCAGGTGCTAATTTCAGTAATGAGTGTTCCAAACTCACGACTGTTAAAGGACTAAAATTCTATCAATAAAACAGCATCTTTATTTATTTCATTTACAGCAGGAATAAGCTCTCAAAAGATTATTTTTACTAAAACCTAACTTTCATCATCAACCAATCCTGGCCAGCCATTTATATTCTATTTTATCTTCACCAATTTCCAGGGTCTATCCTTACCATCAGTACTGTGTGTTCTTTAAATCCAATGTTCTGAGTAAGTTTTCAATACATCTGGCAAAATAAAAAACAGCATGGAGAAAGTCTGCTGTCCTTGCATGCTTTCTATTCCCAGCCTGCCTATATAATGCTTGCAGCTGAGATTCAATTTGTATATACTTTGTGTTAATCCTCTGTGCCCTTTCAGAATGATTCAAAGATTAAATTCAAGTACACCATATATCTCACATAATACTACCAGGCTAAGAGATAATCTCAATGGTGGGTGATGGGTGTGGTGTGAATCCCTCAGAGGGACCAATGCTCTCCAGGCTGAAATTAATTACCTGGTTTCCAACATAATATTGTTTCTTATTTCAAACTGCTAAGTGTTGAAACCAACTGGGGCAAAAAACTGGATGTCAAAACAGTACCATTTTCATTCAAGACCAACTAGACATTATAATTAATCTTTTTGTGAAAACCCGATGTCCACAGGGACATCAATTCAGGAGGTGTAGCAATAACAAGAATATTTTCAAAATGGTAGCCATGTTGACCATATTGGATGCCCAATGGGCACCATTTTCTTTTGTGACCAACTAGACCTTACGATGAATTATGTATTTGCTGGTAATCCTCTCACTGGATTAGAAGAAGTGGAAATAACAAATTTGTATTTATGGATGCTGGACATCTATATATCACATGGTGTATGTGTGTGAGACTTGGATTTTTAATGTAGCTTTAACAATTTGTCAGTCATATCACTATGATGTCTTTGTGTGGCAGCTTATAGCGATGTCTAGCACTGAGGTATCATGCCGCAGACATGTAGCATGATGTCCCACCCAGTCACATTATCCTGACACCAGGACGACCAGTCCTAAAGTAAATTCTTAATTCTGAGTGCCAAGTGAGGCAGACGTTTTTTAATAAGTCTTAGGTATGACTCGGCTGGGGTTTGAACCCATGACCTCCCACATCTGAGGCTGATGCCCTCACCACTTAGGCCACCAGAGCAGTAAGATATCACGTGAAGTCTCTTCATGAATACCACTCACTGCTGTGACCATCCATTCAGGAGGAATAGTTATAAGATTTTCAAGGTCAGATCAGCACCTTTTCATTTAGGACCATCTCGACATTATATGAAATCTTTTGGTGAAAACCTTGTTTCAATATGACCATCCAACTAGTGATAACAAGATTTTCAAGATGCTCAAATGGTGGTTATAGTGAAGGTCAGATTAGCACTGTTTTTCATTTAGGAACAAAAAGACATCACAAGAAGTTTTCTACTGAAACTTCATGTCGATATGACTTTCCATTTATGACCTAAGTGATAAGATTTAGAAGACTGCTGCCATGGTGCCCATTTGGCAGGTAAATCCCCATCGTTTTCATTCACAACCCAGAAGACATCATAAGAAGTATTTTGGTGAAAATCTTATGTGGATTTGAACATACATCTAGGTGTAGTGATAAGATTTTCAAGGTGACTGCCTTGGTGTCCATTTTGGCTACTGGATGGACATAATTTTGCATTTAGGATCAACTAGATATATAAAGTCTTTTTGGGGGCGATCACCAGTTATTATGTACTTTTGAGAGAGTGACGTATGTAAGGTGAAGTTGTTTGCATTTAAAACATGCACAATGGAGAGAATGTTGGCATACCTGTATGCTACATTAATGTAATGTGGATGATATTTCTTTGGATATTGTACTTTTGGAAACTGTACATGACCTAAGCACACTGCTAACTAAAATGATTGCTCCCTTGTGCTAAAATGTCAGCCTGAATTAGTCTTTAGTACACTATCCATAGCAGCTATTAAAATAGGGAAAATGAATTTTGCCAGACTAGACAATACCAGCTTCTGAAAGTGCAATGAATGAATTAACAAATATATAAAATGTAAAAAAAGTTATCGGCTCTTTTTTTAATACAATTTAACTCTGAAGTTCAGGAAGTGAAAATGACCAAGTGGAGCTAGCACTTTTTTGAAGGGTGCACATCTGGAGTAAGGCCAAGCTGTATACTCTATAACCCATATTACACCCATCAATCAGACACCAACATAAAGGGAATTAAAGGTTCTTTGAATTATACCTAAGATATACAAGGTCTATTTAAATAGCCAGTATAACCAATGACGAAAGCCGGGGAAATTCTTTTTTTTTAAATTCTAACCCTATGCAAAATACGAAACTGTAGAGCGCCACCTTAGTGAAAATCCTATGTTAATATGCCCATCCATTCAGGAGGCATAGCAATAACACAATTTTAAAGATGGCCACTGTGGTGGCCATACTGTATGCCCAAGTAACAGCATTTTCATTCTGGACCAACTCAACCTTGGGGAGAATATGTGTGTAAAGTTTTATGGCAATCCTAAGTGATAACAATACCTGTGATAAATGACCAACAGACAAGAAACAACATTCATTCCAGAAGTTCTTCTGGGTATTGACTGAAAAAGCAAATAAATTAGAAGGGACTGAAGAAGATAGACAAGACATTGGGTGGGGTGATGTCATCAGCCACCATTAACAGCCAGGGTTAGCAACATAACAAGCAGAAAAATACCAGTCCCCCCATTTCTTCTAATATTGTCATAACCCTTAATGTTTGGATTAGAACTGACGTTGCTGGGTAATACAATTCAAACCACCTGGAAATGTCTTCATTCTGTGAGAATTTTCTATTACAAAGGTGTTTTGAAGATACGAATTTTTAAGCAAAAGTGGGTGTGGTGTGAGCTGTGTTCCTGAAAAACTCTTTGAGGCTTTGCAGTTGTTCTTAATCACAATTAAACTTAATAGATTCTTAGCACAGTCTATTAGAAAAGATTCTTAGCATAGTCTTTTGGAAAAGATTCTTAGCACAGTCTATTATAAAAGATTCTTAGCACAGTCTATTATAAAAGATGCTTACCAGTCTAACTCTAGGACTTGTAATCATGACATTCTTGCTAATTTAAAAAAAAAACATGCCATCAAAAATAATAATTGCAGTCCCTACCTTAGTTTAATTAGATAAATCCCACTATATTTAGTCCCCCCTACCTTTTTAAAAGGGGCTCCGAGTGGCCGAGTGGTCTAATGCGCTCTCCGTTACGGATCACTGCCATCTCACCTCTGTCTGCGTAGGTTCGAGTCTCGGATTTGGCCAATGTGGATATGTGAGAAAGCTTGCCAGTAGCTTCTTGAGGGTCGGTGGTTCTTTCCAGGGTTTTCCCGGGTTCTTCCTCCACCATTAATACTGGCTGCCATGTATAGCCTATCGTGTGATGAAAAATGGCGTTAAACCCAACAACAACAACAACAACCTTTTTAAAAACTGGATGGAAAGGAAGGAATTGCCCCCAAATGCTCTGTTCTAAAATAGACACTGGTTACTCCACTCTAGCATATTACTGTAATGGTGGTACATCATTCATGACTCACAATACTAATTAAGTTCCTATAGTAAACCTATGCAAACACCATGATATTAAAAATTCAATAACTTTAAATTTTGGAGTTGTAGTGCTCATGATCAAACCTATATTTATCAGTATAGAGGCATCCTAGATGATAGCTTCTGTGTAGTGAAAAGGATATGAGCTGTGGCATTTTCTGGACCTATGTTTGTTTTGAAAATATCTGCTTTCAAGTCTGTATGAAAAACTAAAGTGCTAATTTCAATAATGAGTGTTCCGAATTCAAGACTGTAAAAGGGCTGAAATTCTAACAATAAAAGAATGTCTCTATTTTTTCAGTTACAACTAAGATAAACTCTCAAACGATTCTTTTTACTAAAATCTAACTTTCATTATCAACCAATCCTGGCGAGCCAAGCCCATTTATACTTTTATTTTATCTTCACCCATTTCCAGACTGGATCCCGTTTTTTTTCATACCATTAGTACTGTGCGTTCTTCAGAACCATTGTCTGAGTAAGTTATCAATACATCTGGCAAAATAAAAAACAGCATGGAGAAAGTCTGTTGTCCCTGCATGCTTTCTATTCCCAGCCTGCCTATATAATGCTTGCAGCTGAGATTCAATTTGTGTATACTTTGTGTTAATCCTCTGTGCCCTTTCAGAATGATTCAAAGATTAAATTCAAGAACACCATATATCTCTCATGAAACTACCAGGCTAAGAGATAATCTCAGTGTACAGTGGTGAGGGTGGTGTGAATTCCTCAGTGGGACCAATGCTCTACAGGCTGAAATTAATTGCCTGGAATCCAACATAATAATGTTTCTTATTTTAAACTGCTAAGTGTTGAAACCAACTGGGGCAAAAAATTGGATGTCAGATCTGTACCATTTTCATTCAAGACCAACTAGACATTATAATTAATCTCTTTGTGAAAACCCGATGTCCACAGGGACATCAATTCAGGAGGTGTTGCAAAAACAAGAATTTCAAAACAGTTGCCATGGTGGCCATATTGGATGCCCAAAGGGCACCATTTTCTTTTGGGACCAACTAGTCCTTACAATGAATTATGTATTTGCTGGTAATCCTCCCACTAATTTAGAATGGCAGTAACAAACTTGTACTTAATGGATGCTGGACACAAGATGCCAGACACCTAATAATGGCCATTGTGTAAGTTATTCTGATTTATGACAAGTTGAGCTAACAGTCATATATGCCCATCCCTGATGCTGGTCTGTCCTCAAATCTGTCTTCATTTTGGTTGAGCAATGAATGGTTGAGATATTCTTCTTTCAAAATTAAATATGAATTACTATTAAAATTAATCTTTTATACGTATCACCATACTATCTGGTTAACCTTACATTTCTCTGGCCATTAACTTTTTATATCTCTTACTCTCTTGTCCTCATGATACTTTCTCATAACCTTATCTAATCATAGCTCATGCCCATAGTCACTTGGTGAAATACATGCATGGTGAACAAATCTCCCTCTCATAAACTAGATGTACAGGATATCAAGAAGAGCTACTTCACTGCCTCCCCAACACTGGAATAACAACATGCGTGCTTTCTACACACGAATGTTTAAGAGACGTGACTAATGAGTACACCTACTGTGTTGCATTTTCTTTATTGCATTACATGCAATCAACAGACTATCCACTGTGAGAAGCATGAAAACTTTTCTGTCTACATTGGTATTATTTAATCTAATAAGCTTCTGTACATACATGCTTATAAGCTGAGTCCAACTGCAAACTGCATAGACCATGATCTGCCATTGTATAATGCACCAGAAGATCTGGGTCTATGTGGTTGGTTAGGAGTAATCAGCAGAGCACAAACAGAAACCCTGATCTGACAGCACATTATGTGATTGCAGGTTGTAGTCTATGCTGTTTGCAGTTGGTCTCATCTTGTAAGTAGGTATAGATGGTAGATGATTTTGTTCTACCATGGAGTGTTTTCCTATCAGTAACACCTCTCCTAGCTGAATTACCAAGATCATTAAATTCTGATGATAATGGACATGTTACATTACATTAACTGTTACAGTGTTTAACATGATCATCAAATTCTGATGATAAAGGACATGTTACATCACATTAACTATTAAGTGTAAAACATAATCATTAAATTCTGATCATAATGGACATGTTATATTATGTTAACTGTTACAGTGTATACATGATCATTAAATTCTGATGATAAAGGACATGTTACATCATGTTAACTGTTACAGTGTATAACATGATCATCAAATTCTGATGATAAAGGATGTTACATCACGTTAACTGTTACAGTGTATAACATGATCATTAAATTCTGATGATAATGGACATGTTACATCACGTTAACTGTTACAGTGTATAACATGATCATTAAATTCTGATGATAAAGGACATGTTACATCATGTTAACTGTTACAGTGTATAACATGATCATCAAATTCTGATGATAAAGGATGTTACATCACGTTAACTGTTACAGTGTATAACATGATCATTAAATTCTGATGATAATGGACATGTTACATCATGTTATCTGTTAAAGTGTATAAAGCATACTGCATGCAAACTTAAGAAATTCAAAGGACATCACTTCGTTGACAGTTGGAAGAAATTGGTGACTTCTTTCACATCATGCTAAGTTCACCCTACTGTCACTCACCCTACCTGTCTGCCATAGCAACAAAAAATAAAAAATAAAAAAATAACACCCACATGTCAGCAGTGATTACTGGCAAAACCTAATTAACTGCACACACTTAGGACACTTAGACAACTGACCTATAATAACTGAATTATATAGTAATTTTGAAAACTTATATAGGAAAAAAACACAGGTAAAACGTTATGAAATTGATAAGTTAAAATCATCATTAATAAGCACAACCATGCTTAAAAAGTGCATCAGTAAATTTTAATAATTATAAAACTAAATACACTAAATATATAGTAGAAGAAACTGGTCTTTCAACATGCTTCTAATCTCCAGAAGTAGGGTTACCAACCAAATACATTCTTAGACCTTTATTGTGTATTTTTTATCAATGACTGTTTCGAAGTCCAAAGATTATATTAAAGTTGAAATACATGTAGCTACTATTTATGAAATAGCATATATACTCATTTATAAGTCAAATCCATATACAAAGATCTGGCATCGCATCATGCAACAACAATTATGCAGTTTGTTAGGGGTAATCAGTAAAATAAACAACACAGACCCTGATCTGCACACACTTAATGTGATGGCAGATAAAGGTCTATGCTGCACAGATACAGCCTAAGCAAATGTGGGGCCCGATCTGGATCATTTTGGTGGGGCCCCTTGGATTTACGCATGGGGCCCCCTGTGAGCATGGCATTTGGAAATAAACTTTTAAACAAGTTTTATATGAAATTAAACTTAGAATTTTCTTCCTTCATTTTATTATTACTTTCTCTCTAAGGAGATACTTTTAAAAAAATGCTAAGGCATTGGGCCCCTGTGAGTGCAGGACCCGACTAGGTCAAATCAGTCCAATCAGCCTAAGGCCTACCCTGATATTGCTTGCAGTTGGCCTCATCTTATATCCAAATATACATTGTATTATAAAGATGGTACTAAAGTAGGACTCAATGTGAGGTGTCCTTTCATCCTTGATTTTGTGACTGAACAAGTCTATTACAGGCACCTATGTGCATTTTTATTTTTTATTTTCAGGCCATGCCTCTTACCTGTGCAGGAGGAAGCCACCTGGTTTCAAAACCCTGTCTTTAAGAGTCTTGTGCAATAATACTGAAATGTTTCTCTCTAGAACTACTTGAGAAATAATATGCCAAATTTATCTTTATTTGATTGCAGTTACATGACTGATGTGTGTCAAGAAACCTGATTTGAAATATGGCTGCTGACATTTGTATCAGATAAGTTGCCATGCATCTGATTCACACAGCTTATTTGTATCAAATTGGTATGTTTTGGATGATAGCATTTTTGTTTTAATGAAAAGCTGCTTCCTGAAAGAATTTAAGCCATTAAAGCTATTCAGATTATTTCTGTGTATTTTAAATATGCTGCCAGTTTTAAACTGCAACATATTAAGAAATACTATTAGTGGTAGCAGTTTCTGCACATAAAGCAGAAAAATATTACCTGTAAATAAATATCTGCCAATTTATTACACTGGTTTTAAAAGCCATGTGTATAGATCTCTATTGAAAACAGTTCTGCATACCAGAGCTTTCGATAGGTATCTTTTCTGCTCACCGTTAGCTGAACTGTGTGTAAAAACAGTCTGTTTTGATGGCTATAAATAAATGTTGTGGTCTTATATAACACGTCATTCTACAATAGGTCATACTTATGCAAATCTATTAATGTTCACAGAAGTAAAGAGTGACACATCTACAAGGCATCCTCACCATCCCTGGTTAATCATGCAAAAATCCAATGCACATAACTGTGTATCACAAGATTTGTGTAACTTCATAATGATAATGGAAAACTATGGGGTGGTGAGCAACTTGCTCATGTAAATATACACCCACCCTTCACCCATCCCACTCCAACTCCATGATGGACATGAATCCATAATATTAAAAGTGCAAAACTCTTCTGTCAACATGTGTATCTTCTGATGATGAC
The DNA here is from genome assembly GCA_028554795.2 of Sinohyriopsis cumingii. Lineage (NCBI taxonomy): Eukaryota > Metazoa > Mollusca > Bivalvia > Unionida > Unionidae > Sinohyriopsis > Sinohyriopsis cumingii. Next base: position 83,423,620 of record CM068835.1, read on the forward strand.
CATAATATGTACAAGATTCACAACAATAACAAATGCCATACACTGCATCCAGATGCAAGCCAAAAAGGGCAATAACTAATACAAAAATCATGGCAGCAAAAAGATTTGTCAACATATGCATCAGTTTAAGATTATGACACTATTATGCATTACATTTCACAGCAGTCCATACAAAACTGGGGACTAGATGTACTAATGAGATTGTGCCATATACTGCTCGTATTACAAAATTAAAAGTGCAAGAACATCAACAAAAAGGGCAATAATTGAAACAAAAATTGTGGGAGTAAAATTATATGTTAATATATGCATTCAGATGATAATCATAATATATAACAAATTTCACAGCCATCAATCAAAACAAATGGGACTTGTAAATTTCCTTTCATAATCTTGCTAAAACTGGGCCAGATACATTTGGATAAAAACAAAAGGGTAAACTCACCTCTGACAAACCTTCCTTTTGTTTTTAATCTTTTCCGCTTCCAGAGTTTTGTTGGTGTATCTTCCCTGCATTTGGTTTGTTTATTATTTGGAGTGTGTTCCAAAGCACTAAAATGACTGTTGACATGCCTCTCCAAGCTGTGCTGAGAAGTGAACCTCATGCCACAACCTTCCACAATACAGCGAAATGGTTTATCTCCACTATGACATAATATGTGTCTGTCAAGCCATGAGCGTGAGCACGAGGATTTATTAAACACTTTACACCCCTCCCATAGGCACACAAATGTTTCATTCCCATCCTGGGGTTCCACATGGCGAATACGAATATGGTCCATAACCTCCACTGCTGCTAGAGAAATATCACAGTTTTTCCACTGGCAGTTGACCAATGTGGGTGTGGCAGCCTCAGCTGTTGTGGTTGTTGAGTCTTTGCACTGGCTGGACGAATGGTTTGAGTAGCCATCTTGGCTGTAGGGACTGGGTGTTAAGAAACTGAGGCCACACCCACCTAAGCTTCCTCCACCCAAGGATTGTGGTGTACATGAGCGCGACGTATCGGGCGTCACCTGCTCTGAACTATCTGTACTCAAGCGGGGACCTACCCTGCTGACTAGGGCACTGGAAAAGATTTAAAAGAAAAACTAAGAAATGATTCTACAAAACTCTTCTGCACTAGGATTAGGGTTTGCAGAAACTACTAAAATTCTGTCGCTTACAGAGTCAAACCTGTTAGTAGTGGCAACCAAAGGGAAAGTTTGGCCTTACGTACACATATGACATGTGTATGCTGGCTCACTTTTCAAACTTTCGTTTTAAACAATTCCCACACATCATGTACCATTATATTTTCATTGCTATTGTTGTTGTTGTTATTTTTTGCTGTTGTTATTACTATTATTATTATGTTATCAAAGTTTTAGGTATGTGCAATTTTTAAGAAATCATACAATATTAAGTATATTTTGCCCTCTCCACACAAGATTACTCTATCCTGCTTCCATCCTATTAATTAAATCAACACTGATACTTAAATTTTAAAAAAAAATCATTATTCTAATTTTGTTATGCACACCATGATACAACACTAATTTCACTACTAACTGATAGATTACATGCAACTGTGAAACACAGTCAGGGCTCTCTGTTCTGTCAACTTGGAAAATTAAGCTTAGAAACACCTGTTTACACATCAAACAATATCTGGATTGACCACTTCTTCAACTGTTAAGAGATCAAAAGAGAGCTTATTTGAGAGGCTAATGGTGATGGAAACTTCTATTGTTGATGTGCATGTATACCAGGTTTTATTCCTTAATCTCAAATGACTTGAAAGCTAAAGACCAGTAAAGAAAGTGTTATGGACAACTTAAAATACTGAACCTGAATCTTAACCCTGAAGGCAAGACCCCTTATATCACATACAACACACTTTCAAACTGATGATGTACATCTATGCATCCCTTTATCTCAAATGGCTAAAACCTTATAAAGCAGAAATGCAAAAATGAGACAAATGGAGAGATCAAATGTATTCCCTCCACTCCCTTTTTATTTGTGAATTGTTTTTACAAAAGACCTAAGCAGAGTAGCCTCCCATAAACAGATATCCAAGTGATGAAATAATTCTGGCTGAATAAGGGAGATACCAAGTGAAAATGTGGTGATACAAGTTTTCTAAGGACATGGTCTATAAAAGGCACCCCATATAAAGTATATGTGGCTTTGCACTTTCATGAGGCCCTGATAAATATTGAATTACTTCTGTATTACTTGCATTTTTACATCACCACAATAATTTCTGTTTAAAAGATGTTCCTTTAATTACTACAGTAAATTCACACTAGCAGTTTTCTTTGATACCAAGTTATTGTTCAATTACTATTACACATTATTACTAAGGATAAGAATTTTTACAGTACATGTACATCTGAAGTGGAATACCAGTGTCTACACATACAATAGCTCCGTCAAATGTATTTTCTTTTAAACTGATGCAAAATTGTTAACAAAATTAAATTGTGTTTTAAATTTAGTCTTTTTGAAGCCAACTGTTTTACTCAATAGATAAGCAATAAGAATATTTGATTTTTTCATGCAATCTTTATGTCTGATCGGTAAAACTATCACTCCTGGTATTGGTATCACATTAAAGACAATTGTGATCATCATTAATTTCAATTCACTCATTTCCTATCATCTCTAAATTCATAGGACCTGCATTTATATCAGCCCATCAGCTGTTATCACCTCCAATGGCTTCAATACAAAGGATAAAAGGTGAAACACTCTTTAACACTTTATGGTTAGCTCACTATAAGTTTCATCAAACCAGTCAGTAATCCTGACCTATGAGAAGTTTTCTACCTCACCTGCTTGATAAAATCATTTGTTTTGAGTACCATGTGGACTTGCCTGGTAATCAGGTCACACAGAGCACCAGCTAGCAAATGATAATACTGGTGGCTACTTTTGTGCGATATTCATGCTTTCTTGCTGACACTGGCAGGTGCCCTTTTGATTATTATTGTGAAAAAAATAGGATGTGATGACACAGTCGAAAGCAACACCAAAACATGAGAAAATGTTGAAAAGAACATCATACAATGTGGACATGACAGCTGACTATTATCTGGGGATGGGAGTGACTGTTGTGAAAAGTTAGACTGCATACAAGGCATATATCTGTACACAGTCCATGCATTTCCTTGAAACATGCAGAGAGGACTAGATAATGAGATAACTCATATTTATTGGCACCATACATTCATGAAAAGGGACCCATGTGGGCTAATACTGCTCATCTGGGTAGATAACTTATTAGCTAGTGATTTGTAAATTCAAACATTAATTGACAGTATAGAGAGGAAAGAAAAGCCTGGAGTTGCTACATTGTCTATTATTTTTAGTGTGATTTATCCTCTTTTGTAGACCATGCAGTCTAGATTGCTTCTTCATTTCAAAAAAGTCAAGTCATTATTAAACCAGCATTGTTCCCTGGATTTCTCTCAGCCCCACTTGGCCCCAATTCAGAACTCAGAAACTGTTCATAATCCCCTCCACAACTCCTTTTAAATATTTACTTGGCATTATATGGATATTTAATCTATGCAGTTGGCATGGATTCCTTGAATCTGAACATTATACATCCAGATCTTTCCCCTAGATTTTGTTCAGCTGCTGGGGTCACTTGGCCCTAATTCACGACTTGGAAACTGTTAATGAGGTGCTTTAGAAGAAGTTGTAAAAAGTGTTTTTGTAGTTTTAGTATGTGTAACAGCAGCTTTATTTTTACTGCAGATTTGCATCAATTCAAGCCATAAAACTTGCTCTAAAATATTGCCAAATTCTGTTGAGTAGCTTTTTATTTGATTTTTCTGTTTTTCATAATGGTGGCCATATTGGATAGCAAATAAGCATCCTTTGCATAAATCTGAAGACCCTTATGACATATACCAGAATATTTACTGTTGAAAATCTGGACAATATCTGTGGAGTATCTGCGAGAAAGATACAGCACTCCGCATTATAACATGATTCCGGAAAGAATACAGAATACAAAGGACCCTACAATGTAAATCTTCCAATGTCTGGCAATAAGGAAAACAATGTAAAACAAAGTCTTTTACTTCCTTTCAAAACACCTTTATTTAATTTTTTTTTAAAAGATAGTGCCTGCTATATCATGGTTCTGTGTATTACGTTATCAGAATTTCCACTAGGGTTGTGCTACTATAGTACTAACTGCAAGGACCGAAAACACTGGAACAAGACCAAATTTGACTGGTACCAAAGCTAATCAACCAGTCTCATAAATTCATTGGTTTATCACTTGCAAAGAGTGGACAAAATTATATCGTAAACACTAATTTAGAGAAAGAATATGAAAGCGTTTCTGACCTATACAGGAGCTGTATTTGTAATGGACAGTGTCACAAGTCAACATCATGACATCAAAGTTCATTCCACACAGAATCACGAATTTTATCCTATCTGTAACATGGTAAATTATTAGGACAGCATCATTAAATGTAGCTAAAAGCACCTAATTTGTTTCACATAAAGAATTTAAAACAAATCTGGTAATTTTAGCTACATTTAATAACACTAACCTGAAAATTTAAAGAGTTACAGATAGGATAAAATTCATGATGCTTTGTGGAATAAACTATAGTGTAGTCCCAGTCCAATAGCGACACTGTCAGTCACCAACTTAATCCATACATAATTAATACCTTTGGTTCACAGTTCACTTATAAAAGTAAACAGTTTAAAGTGTTTCCATGGTGCACCACATAAAATATTTAGTTTGAATGGCTTGGTGTGAGTAACGCTTTCAACTTCAGCATGGTTAGATCACATGACTTAAAATCATTTATAAACAGAAATTGGCAAAATACAAAAAAAAAGCCAGCCCCCAAGGAAACAAACATGTGGTTATACATTTGTTTTAACAAGAATAAATAAAAGCACCAATGGTATACAAAAGAATTAAACTCCATAAAAAAGAAATGTCTCAATATTCAAGTATTTATTTCACAATTCAGAGAATATTCAAGATGATTTTCAAGTCCCAGTGCAACTGATTTAGTGTTAACTCTGATGCATGGAATTGAAATATGTAATTGCCTGTTGAAATGGAAACCAGTTGTTTCTTAATTTCTGGGCAGTAGTTCTTGATTTCTCTGTGACTTAATTTGAAAACTGTGTCATACAAGGCGATAAAACCTCTGACAAGTAATCCTTTGAAATCAGAATGTTGTGCTCATCTTTATCAACAGTACCTGTACTGGGAACTGGTATAGATTTATCAACAGTACTTGTACTGGGAACTGGCATAGATTTATCAACAGTACTTGTAATGGGAACTGGCATAGATTTATCAACAACAGTACCTGTACAGGTACTGGGAACTGGCATAGATTTATCAACAGTACCTGTACTGGGAACTGGCATAGATTTATCGTACCTGTACTGGGAACTGGCATAGATTTATCTACAGTACTTGTACTGGGAACTGGCATAGGTTTATCAACAGTACTTGTACTGGGAACTGGCATAGATTTATCAACAGTGCTTGTACTGGGAACTGGCATATATTTATCAACAGTACTTGTACTGGGAACTAGCATAGATTTATCAACAGTACTTGTACCGGGAACTGGCATAGATTTATCAACAGTACTTGTACTGGGAACTGGCATAGATTTCTTGTACTGGGAACTGGCACAGATTTATCAACAGTACTTGTACTGGGAACTGGCATATATTTATCAACAGTACTTGTACTGGGAACTGGCATTGGGAACTGGCATAGATTTATCAACAGTACTTGTACTGGGAACTGGCATAGATTTATCAACAGTACTTTCAAAAAAAATATGAACTTATCAACAACTGTGCAGTGATTAAAGATTCTTCAATACAAATGGAATGAAGCAGAAACTGACTGCTTAGATTAATGTCAATGAAACAGAAAGAGCAGCGCTTTAAGTTGTATTGTTTCATCTTGAATCAAATATTAAACCCTTACAATCCATCATAGAGACAAGCTAACTCTCCTTCTGGTGCTGTGTTGCTGACAATCAGTGATCAAAGTCAGCAGGGATACGGTACTAAAATTGTATGAAAAGAATAAGTCGGCTTTTTACAGACTTTGATGTTGAGACAGCTACCTTTCAAGATGTAAAACATGTTTTACAGTTTGTTGGTACATGAATACCAAGAGCCTCTGGTACAGAGGCAAACTAAATTGGTAAAAATGGCATATACCAGTGTAACAGAACCTGTGCACAAACTTGGGTTCAATTAAAAATGAAGGTCCAGAGTTCCATCAAGCAAAGCAAAGATAAATGCATTTTTTAATTCCAAACAATTTTAAAAAATTGAGAAAATATACATGTTTCTCTTAACTGCCAGGTGCAAGGCTAATAATATAGGAATTAAAATAGAATAAACAATAAAGCTATGTTTCAGATATATAAAAAAAACTATATAAATGATTTTACTTGGTCTACTGTGGGACTCAGTCTTGGGTCCCATTACAACATAACTGGTGTAATTGAGTAATTAATTAATTACAATTACACTGTATTTGTAATTGTAACTGTAATTGAACATTACCAGTGTGGTGTACTTGTAATAAAGCATTCATAACTTTGAATAACTGAAATTATAATTGTAACTGACATATAAAAGCACATCATAATCATTAATGTAGATGAAATTGAACCCAAGTATGCCTCTGCGTTATTCTCAATATATCATGCTTCCATATCACAGCTCTTAGTATAGTGCGGTTTGGTACACAACGAAAGCTGTATCTAAAGTTTTCACTCGATTTAGTAATGGCAGTCCTAGTTGAATAGTTGATGGCAGATTGGCGTACTTTGTAAGAACCTGAAAGCCCTTTATGCCTGGATGCTTTCTTTCAAATTTGTCCAAATTTTGTCAAGCTGTGTTTGAGAAGACATTTTTAAGGAATTTGTTTTAAAAGTAGCTACCATCTAAGCCAGGATGCTTTCTTTAAAATTCTGTCAAATTCTGCCGAGCAGTTTTTGAGAAGACATTGTTCAAAGATTTTTCTACCTTTAGTAATGGCAGTGATATTTGATGGAACATTGGCATCATTTCAACATATATTAAAGTCCTTTATCGCAGGATGCTTACTGTCAAATTTTGGTCTGATTCTGCTGTGGAGTTTTTCAAAAAATTCATTGAAAAGTTTTGCTACTTTTAGTAATGGAGGCCATATCTGATGATGAAATGACATCATTTGAACAAGTTCTGTTCAGCAGCTTTTGAGATTTTTCTGTTATTAATAACTTCAGCTATATTTTACTGCATAATGACATCAGTGAAAATAAATGTGAGGGAGCTTCATGCCAGGATAGTTTTGATTTAAATATGGTCCTATCCTTTTCAGCAGTTGTTGAGAAGACATTGTAAGTGTCAATCATCAATAGATGCTTTACAAACGACACACAATACATGACGGATAAAGGACCATATCCATTCCATAAAGTTTGTGGAATGATATGATTAACTGAATTTCAATCTTGTGTCCATTACACAAGAAATTTACTAAACTCTCTGAATAACAAAACATTCAATATTCAATTCATTTCCTCAAATTATTCAACTTCTTTAACAAATTGCAAACCTTAAGAAAAATATTTAAAATCCTTTGAAAATGTACATGGGATTCTTGCATCTGGCCTCCATAGCTTTTATTTACAGGGAATGATGTCAGTGTCCCATCGTACATACAATAAAACCTTTATAGAATTACCACTCTGCAGACAAGTTACCAGAACAAGCAGTAAATGTGGTTTTATTATACAAGTAAGTATGTTTAAGTTCAATGAGCTAAATATTCTTGGTTGTTATTATAGGTGGTCACTATAGCAAGTCAGACTACAAATGTATTCAGCAGCTTTCAAATCATAACATTACCAGAATAAAATGATCACATGGTTTGACCTTACATTTAGAATAATAAAAGAAAATATAGGTACAGCCTTTGCATACCGTAACACATTAACCCCTGGAGGTTTTTGTAGTTTTCACCTGAAATTTGAGTAGGAAACACATTTTGAAAGCTATTTCTGAATACATCCTAATACATCAACTTCCGGTGATTTTCCAATAACCTTATGCCTAGTTGAGTTAGAAACATCATTTTTCATTGGCTATTTGGCTCGCACATGAGCAGAAGGGTAAAAGTTGGAGGTTTTTTTTCTTTTTCTGTGGGGTTTTTGCTTAACAGACCCATTATTTTCGTATTGAGACCACTCTTTATTCCAAATGCCCATCTTATCCTACCTTTTGCAAAGGTTCATCTCTCTGTTTGCAGTTCATACCAGACTGCCTTAGATCTGAGACCAAAAAGTCTAAACTCTGAACATAAAATCAGATTCCGACCACAAGCAGATTTTGGGTGGAAAAAAACTGGGTCAAAAAAATTAGGTTTATCCCTCTCTATTTGTAGTGCAACTAGAACTTCCAGATTATTTGGTATCATTGTAGAGCTACATCTGTCTACCTTTCTATAATACCACCCACTTTAGTGTATCATACATGACCTTGACGCTAAAACAGAGTTCGGCTATAGGCTACTACCTACTGCCATGTAAACTCGTCACCAGGGGCTAATGTGTTAATCATGTATGCATCATGCATATATATATATATATATATATATATATATATATATATATATATATATATATATATATATATATATATATATAAAGTTACTTATTCCTCATGTGGACAATACTTCAATAAATATTCTGTAAAAAGGTAAAACCAACAGGCCATTCAGGTCCTGATAATTCTGACATTCAAAACCATTAAAGTTGTTTTTACACGTGTCACAGAATAAGGCCTAAGAATATTTTATCATTTTAGTTGTACATGTGTACAATGTTACCTAAGGTTGATAATTGTTTTTGTAGTTAAGTGACTGAATTACCATGTATCTCATCGTAGATTGCTTGCCATTAGAGACACAAAAGGCACAGTATGCATGGGTATTTTACCCTTGCAAATAGGGGCCCCGAGTGGCCGAGTGGTCTAAAGCGCTCTCCGTTACGGATCACTGCCATCTCACCTCTGTCTGCGTAGGTCTGAGTCTCGGATTCGGCCAATGTGGGTATGTGAGAAAGCTTGCCAGTAGCTTCTCAAGGGTCGGTGGTTCTTTCCGGGGATTTCCTGGGTTCTTCCTCCACTATTAATACTGGCCGCCATGTATAGCCTATCTTGTGCTGAAAAATGGCGTCAAACCCTACAACAACAACAACCCTTGCTAATAGTCCTTCTCCTGGAGATTTAAGGCATATTTTTGATCTAATCAACACCTTGGTCTTTTGGGATCTTATCAAATAGTGTATGCTCTCCATTTCATTCTACAGCCATAGGGGTAAGTGTTACATTTTATTTTATTTGCAAATATGTGAAGCATATTTAGTTTAATGATGTAATATGAAATGTTGCCTTTATCACTATGCGGATTTGAAATGTTATGAACTTTTGAACTGTTACAGGTCGCTATTAAGAGTTTAATTTAGTAACATGTGTCTATAGATTTTAATTCGGTACCTGTTATTATGACCAGTTTGGCTTTATATTAGCTCTGTGTTGCAGGTGTATCAGGCTGTTTGTATGTCTGTCTGTATGGGGATGGAAGCATGTGTGACCATCAAGGCCATACAAGGACAGAAGTGTTGATCTGTAAACTTGTGCGCATGGTGGATCCATGAAGGAGTTGTGTGGCCAATACAAGTATGGGCTAACCCAAGAATTCAGGAGAACTGTGTGGTTTGACAATGGACATGTGAACTGGGTCAACAATTCTCGTTTACAAGGTTTACAAGTATTTAAATAAATCATACGTTGTTATGTGCAAATGACTATATGAGCCATGAGTTATATGTTTGATACAAATGTTATGTTTATTACAATTGATCATGTTTGTTTCAACTGATTATGTTGTGTTGCAATTGAGTACATTTGAGTACGATTGAGTTACTTCTATCTGCATGAGATTATATGAATCATCTTCATTACATAAGGTTATATGAATCTCATCTTTAATACATGAGATCATATGAATATGAATTACATCATGGTTTTACTGCATCATGTGTCTACAATTTTCAACATATGAATCACATTTCTTTCCCCATGAAAGAATCACACTGTATCTGTTGTAGATACTAATTATTAATACATATTTTTATTACCATATTTACCATATATATTGGGACATGATACAATAATTATTTTCATGTCCTAGAACTTATTGTGAAAGTTTTTTCATATGTCCTAAGACTTAAGAAACAAAATAAATTTGTATTGCATTTGTGCCGCCCCGCATGTTGCAAAATGATAGATACACAAAACACTTATTTGATAATAAAAAGAAAGAAACTAACCTTGTATTGTTATCATTTTATCCATTCATTTAACATGAGCATTAAAGAATAAAATATATCCACAAAATCCATATATGTAGCGTAGGCTTTCATACTGTAGCATGTATCAATTATGTCCGATACCACATACCACGATGTTCATTGACATGAACATTGAGAAACAGATTGTGTTTGGTTGTGCTCAAAGGTTTGATTATGTTATCCGACTGAAAACTGGATCTAATAAAATTGCAAACAAGAGGCAAATAATCAACAGATATCTTGAAGACATCTGTCATTCACACATGACACGGTGTTAGGTGCAAAATGTTAAAGACTGAATTATATCCAGGTCTACTGTATGACAGTATCTAGCAAATAAAAATTATTATTTGAAAACACATTCACTTGAGTGTAAGTGACAATCTTTTTGCCAGCATGGGTTACAAAAGTATCATTACTATTTATCCTCAGACATCAATGTTCCTTTGTATTAACTATTATTACAGATGACAAGCACAGAGAAGCCCAGGTGGTGCATAAACACAACTGGCAGCGAGCAGTAAACTCCTTCTTTGAACTTACCCACAGGACATCAAAGACTAAGGTTATTTTTATTACAAAGCAAGCCAACCTCAAGAGCCAACTTTGGTTAGTTTTTTTTCTAAAGGATATCAATATAAAGGTTATTTTATTGCAAAGCAAGCCGTCATTGGAAGCGACTATGGATCCTTTTAACTGTACCAATTCTTTTTTTGAATATACAAAGACTAACATGAGATGGAAGCAAACTTTGTTTCCTTTTCACTGGTATTCATGGGAATTTTGAAAATAATTTGAAACAATAGAACAAATTTTAAAGTGACAATATATTGCTTCATGGATGGATGTCAATGACCCTGGGCGTTGCCCAGCATTTTTGGAGAAAATAAAATCATCTGATAATTCGTGAAGGCCAGAAGAGAAGGTAGATGATTTTGCAAACAAGGAAATAATTAACCAACATATTGAAGACAACTGCCATTATTGCAAAGCAAGCTAATCTTGGAAGCTGACTATGGATTCTTTTAAATGTGCCATTTTTTTTGTTGAATATACCAAGACAGCCAATATATGGAAGCTAACTTTGGTTCCTTTTAACTGGTATTTATAGGAATTTTGAAAATAAATTGAAACAACTAAACAATTTTTAAAGCGACATAATATAGTGCTTCATGGATGGACATCGATGACCCAGCATTACCCAGAATATTTGGAGAAAATAAAATCATGTGATGAATTCGTGAAGGCCAGAAGAGAAACAGATAATTTTGCCTACAACATAATCATGAACATTGATGAAATTTTAGTGTACTTTGATCTCATTCATGGATGGACTGATGATAAGATTGGGGTCAAAGTGGGAGAATTAGCAAGACTGGTGCAGATTTGAACAAATCTGACTAAAGTTCTTGCAGTTTCCGCTTCAGTTGATGTGTTGCCTCAAACAATTTTTCACGGATTGAGAAAGCTAAAAAAGTATTCATGTACCGAAAGAATGGCTCGTACATGTGCAGGAGAAGGGTTGTGTTGATGAGATGCTGCTGTAGTAGATTAAAGGTTTTACCTCAAGTACACAGTTTTATATTTTTTAAATAAAATTTCGGTTGGAGTGCATCCCACAACTTATGAGTAAAAAAAAGACAATGCATCCTAGAACATACAGTGCACAAAAAATTACTTTAAAACTTAATTTATGGTGTCCCAACATATACAGTAAATATGGTAATTCATTTCATAAACTTCCTTCTTTCATCACACTGTGTTTGTGTTGTCATTTAATCCAGGCATCCATACAGGTCAAATCCTGTTACAACATTGGATCATGAATGTAAACTGCTGCTTAAATCTAAAAATTTAATTTCACAACCATCCTGAAAAAAGGATAGAGATCTTTTCACACAGGCTTCAATAACTGTATATCATAATCTTCCCTGTTTAACTCAGATACCCTTGCAAATAACAGTCTTTCATAATGCAAATTGTGGCACCTGAGAAGAATAATTATAAGTTTATATAAACCTATTAGGTTGACCTCCCTTAAATCATCCTGTGCAACTGTCATGTTTGTTTTATTTTGAAATAATACTTATTTTTCTTCAACAATAAATTATAAATCCTTTAAAAGAAAAGAAAACTAAACTGTTCAAGACAAATTACTGAAATAGTTACCTATCAGAAACCAGGAGGTTGAAGCCTGTTCACCCCTGCAAAGGAAAGCCAACTGAAAACATGGCATAAATTGTAACACTATTTGGTCCTTCACCATTGAGAGTGTGGGTGGGGTAAACTGAATGCACGTTGTCCATGTTAATAAGGAAAAGAACCATATGAAATTATTAAAGCTCATGTAAAAGGAACAGTGTTTGTTTGTGAATCCATTTCGATCAATATATTTTGAGGTGAAGCACCCGTTACCGCTCATGGGGAGACGAGTTTGCAGAATGGTCTAAGGCACCAGCTTTTCTAGATAACTGCCTGGGTTCAAGACTCTGACTCAGCCAAATGTGGGTATGTTAGAAAGTGTGCCAGTAGTTTCCTGTGAGCCAGCAGTTCATCTTGAGACTTTCCTGGGTTCTTCCTCCACCAGTTACACTAGCTGCTATGTACGGCTGTGCTGAAAAATGGTGTTATATCGATAACAACACCAACAAGCAGATACTATTCATGATGCCATTTCAAATAATTGATTGATAAATCTATCTATACCTTTTACATGACTGTGTAGCAATGCAGGACGAGGAAGCTTTCTGTGTGATGGAAGCAACCTCCAGCGACTCCACCTCTGTCTGACCTGCATCTGTGTTTAATCTGATAAAAGAAAATAAATTAGTTCTCAAGAAAAAATTTATAGAGAAAACCTTGCTCTAGAAGTTTCAATGTCATTTACATAGATATTAAATATATCAGTAAATTCAAGGTAAAGGGTTCATAAAGGTTGTATTTGATGGGCAGATGTCCTTTAGATGAAACCCTATTTTGGCACACACATACATGTACACAGGAAACAACTTCAAAAGTGTGAAAAAAGGTTAGATAACATACAAAGTATGAAATTCAAAATTGACAGAAAATCATAAGAGCTTCAACAATTATCCTGTTTTGGAGTATGGGGATACTGTTTGGGAATGCTGCACACAGTATAAAAGAGATAATATAGAAAAAACAAACTCAAACAGGCAGAATCATTTGTAAGGCAACAAAATCTGTCACCTGTTAGAATTTGTGAAGGAAACAAAATGGGAAAGAATCTTGACAAAATGGTGCCAAATGATAACATTTTTTAAAAGCACAATGACAGGATTCCTTGATACCTGACAACCTTGGTTCCCCCAAGTTCACAGAAGATAAGTAATAGACGGAACTAACCTCAAAAATACCTTTCACCAGTACAAAAATATATATATATTATACCATATGTCACAGAAATGGAATCCTCTCTCTTTGGAAATTTAGAACAGTCCTCCATTTTACTATTTTTAAATCACAACACTTTCATTGGAATAAAAAAGGTACCAGTCTATTATTATTAAGGTGAACAATTACACACAAAACTTCCATTAAACAATGATCTTTTTAAACACAATTTATCATTTAACAATAGGGTCATTCCATACCAAAAGACCCAAAATCCAAAAATTTTTGGGTAACCAGCTCAGATTTCCATGAAATTTTTTCCAGGTGTACACCTATGTAAATGATGGCTGCACGTAAACTTTCAGTGAAAAATCCTAATTACTTATGAAGTTATGGCTGACTGAAGTAGGGAGGGATTCGAAAGTTTTTCTTTCTTTGACAATTTAGTGGCTTACAATATAGGGTTTTCAAATGCTTATAATATTTATTATTCTACAGATAACAGGCTGAAATTTACAATGCTACATAGCTGTGACTTGGGGAATTTATATCCGAGCTAAGATTTTTAATGTCTCTGAAATTTAGAGAGATGTAAACCCATAAAGTTGGCATTTTGTTCATTAAGGAAGTTTTGTTCTTCAGATTTTAAGGTAGCACTAATACCTGGTCATCCATCACAAAAACCAAATAAGATTTTATTCTGACAACAGTACCTTCTGGGGACTGTAACAAATTAATCTCATCGGAATCCAATTCATTGTCAAGCTGCATCTGGGCTCAAACTTGAGACAATCACAAAAATGCAAGAATTGTGCCATCTTAACAGAGGTGGTTTGACAACATGGGCAATTACCTAGCATAATGAATTTTTTTAATATCATCAAGATCTATATTTTAGCTGCATTTGTACAAAATTTCAACAATGAGTCTCAGTTCTTTCAGTCTTAAATCATTTTGTTTGTACCCACTATTCTGAGTCTGCAGCCACATAAAAAGTTAATTAAAAAACACCAAACTTTAGCAGTAATTTTTTTAATATTTTAGAAAATCACTAACAGAACTAAATTATTGATACAGGCAAAGAAATACAGACATAAACAGTACAGTTATGTGTGTACTCAGAACTACACATTAATTACAAAAATGTTGGCAATTTCTTTCAAATCAGAGTCTCTTCCTTCCTGCAAAGTCTGTGTGGCCAGCTTTAGTACAGAAGCACTAATCAAACAGATGACATCCTAGAATAGTCCCCATCACTAATCTCAACACCATACAGGTGGCCAGGAGATATTTTCCATATGGGATCCATTCAAGCTCATAAACAAGAACATCAGAGCACTCGCAATACTTGCAATATACCATCCCTTGTCATAAACACATGCAACATAAATTCCAGGCTACAAATTCTATGGGTTTTTTTCCTACTGATTACTCCTAACACTCTGCATGGGCCAAGATCTGCAGATGCATTATTCAATAGAAACGCTGGATCTGTGCAGTTTGACTGAAGTATATAAAGTAGTTTCTTTGATGATTTCTGCATATGAATATGACTAAAATCGGGGTGGTCCGCAGACAATAATTTATTACCTACAAGGAGAATTCCTGTGTTACCCCTGCTCCACTATTGCATAATCTAGAAATGTTGCCAATTTTCTAAAGCAAAAGAAACAGTAGATAACTGTAACCTGCTTTACCAGTAATGAATAGTACCCTCTAATAAGGTTGCAACGTTTACAACTTGGTGTAGGTTAGTCCTGTAAACGTTCACAAAATCAGTAACTGTGTAAACAAACATACATGCAGATGTCAGTAATGTGGAAACTACCCAATCTAATTAAATGGTACATGTCCATACATCTGCTTAAGATGACCATTTAGTAAGATTTTCTATTAATTCTTTAAAAGTATGGATGATTTTCACATCTAATGTGAGATCACTTGAAAAAACCCATCAATGACGAGAAGTGGTTGTACAACACACTGTAAATCGGGCTGATTTACTGACCTTACTTAATTTTTTTTTATTTAAACTATTTACATTTTGAAAACCATATTAATTGACAGAACTTTTGATGAGTAATATTTTAGGTTAAAGAAATCCTGTTTCAAGTTTATAAGTCACTGCAGTTTCTTTAAGTCAATGTAAATCTTTTAACACATCCCATGTTCATGTCCACACAGTGTAAATTGCATTATCAATGTTTTCATAAAATACACACATGCGCACATGCATGTGTGTGTGTGTGTGCAAAATAATATCAGAACATCCTAAATTGTCAAGTGCTAACATAAAAATAGCCATCAGTTGCAATCCTAATGTGAAGAAGGGAAGAAAGGTCAAAAGGTCAAGCTCTGAATCCTTTCAGTGGAATAGTTTTGGTTACTACAGACATGTACCTTGCACACTTTTAAAATATTGTGTAAACTTCACAGCCTTACCCCTCAAGTTTCATAACTGCACTTGTGTGGGTGGGGGTGGGGGGTGGGTGTGGGTGTGCAGAGGGTTTAATGGCACTTAAGCACAACTCTGGAATATAAAAGAAAGATAAAGGCAATAATCTATTTAACAAAATTCTTACAATACAAAAGGTAAAATCCATAAAATAAAATGTGAAATTTTCAATTAAAGCACATTCTTTTAAAAATTTCAAGACCTCAGCTGGTACATCATCACAGGAGAGATCCCTGGGCAAACAGGTTGCCTCCCTTAGTGACCTCTTACAACATGAAGAAAGAAACTCAAGGCCTCTTTTTCTACTGTGGAAAAAGAAACTGAGTTAAATGCACAAACTAAATGCAATCAGAGAACCATGAACAGTAGATCATTGTGACATTAATTTGCCTGTGGGAAGTAGTACCATCCAATGAAAATATGCCCAACAAGCTTCTTGACTGCACATGTGCAGTCTCTGAGAAAATGACCTAAACACATGGGGACTTTAACCATTATTAGCTACATTACACATAATGCCAAGGACATGAGAGAGAAGTGTCTTTCACAAGGGCAAATTGAAGCAAGCAATCTGGGCTGAGCGAGACAAGTATTAAATATGCTATTACAGGAACATGAAAAAGTAGGTCACTGTGAACTCCTTTTGCCTTTGGCGAATGGTACCCACCATGATGAACATAACCATGAAGGTTTATACATACAAGAGTCAGAGAAAATGTGCTAAGTGCAAAAAGTTATGAAATAAACTAGAGCTTGAAAAATTGGTCACTGAATTCCTTTTGCCTGTGGTGAGCAGTATTCTCATCAACAGCATCATATAAACAGAGATAAAAGCAAAACCTTGACAGGGATACCAATGCCAACAAGAACAAGGACAAAGCTGATGCCCTCAGAAAGTGTTCCTATCTCTTGCCTAAGCTCCAAAGACAAGACAAAACAGGCTCTTTTATTCTGTGCCCTAGGAGTTATTTTCTGCTGATGACATATAATATATTGGTCTGAACACCACCATATTTACTATGTCAGGCAGTCTAAAGATATAATTAGGCAGTGTTACAGGTTGGTTGAACAGCTGGGAGTGGGGGGGGGGGGTCATTTTGTGTATCTCTGTCCTCCTATAATGATGAAGATATGGCAGGGGAACACTGGCAGTTTGGCTTGGGAGAATTTTCCTGGGGTTGCTCTAGATGCAACACTGTAGGGTAGGTACATGTAAAATTTTTGGTATAACCACAATCACCTCTGAACTGGTTCCAGAAAAGTCTGGACCTAAAGGATTGGTCTGGATTTGTGAGGGGGCAAATTTCTGTTGATCTATGAAGAACACATTAGTTTGAGACCAGAGAAAAATTAATTAGATTTATGGAGACAGGCGTTTGTTAAATTGCTATACTGCAAGAATTTCTAAATGTCCGGTCGGGGACGGTAGTGAGGCTAATTAGACTTTTATTTATATAGCAGCCAGACAGACTATTAGGGACACTGTTAAACATCGATTTCATAGTGGAACTGTCAACAAAATTTAAAATTTCCATAAACTGTTAGTTACAACGTAGAAAGTCACACTGACCCCAGATTAGGTGCCAAGTTATAAAAGGCAGTAAATATATTTAATCCTGATTGGTTACGCTAAATAAAGGGCGTGTTTCCCACACTAAATTTCCAAGTTTTAAATATCGCCACATCGAAAAAATCTAATAAGTCTAAGCTTTGCTGCAAGAGTAAACGTATGTGGACTCCAAGAGGAATTTGAAAAATATTCTCTCGTAAAACACTTGTCCAAGGGACCAAATTTAGAAAAGTTCAGTGGTCACAATATTTGGCGGAAGTAGAGAAAAAACATTGAAAGCACAGGTATGTGTGTCAAAATTTCCTGAAATTCATTTATGCCAATATAATGTTTTGCTTGAATTAGTTGATAATATGTGCATGAATTTAGTTTAAATTCGCAAATGAACTCTCTTGATATGAGAATAATTGTGTTGAGTTTATATATATAGGAATTCATACAATAATCTTCTTTATATAAGACTGTCGAATTGTTCGAAATTGTCGTCTTGTTTGTACAGGAATTGGGTATTCTAAGAATTTATGTATAACCTTTATATAAGTTGACGAATTGTTTGAATTTGTCATCTTGTTTGCATAGGAATTGGGTATTCTAAGAATTCATGTATAACCTTTATTTATATGAGTTACGAGAATACATTTGAATTCACCGATCTTAAATGATTTCACATATGATAAAGACTTGAAAGTGTGTATTCAATGAAATAGCATAATTACGATCTGTAATGAATTTCATTCATTCATTTGTGTAATTGAGATGAGAGTGGAACCGTTCTAGCCATTGGGACTAGTACATTAACTTTATGAAACAAAGGATTGTTTTGGTCTGCCATGCTTGGCCCAACTAATTAGCCATTCGTATCTGTTTGAATGCCAATAGTAAGATCTGATAACGAGAAGGGGAGGAATGATCTAATCCCAGTAGAACAACCGACGGAAAATTTAGGTCACTTTTTG
The DNA here is from genome assembly GCA_028554795.2 of Sinohyriopsis cumingii. NCBI lineage: Eukaryota > Metazoa > Mollusca > Bivalvia > Unionida > Unionidae > Sinohyriopsis > Sinohyriopsis cumingii. The sequence goes on from CM068835.1 coordinate 83,442,358, forward strand.
TTTATTTTAAAAGGGCAAAATAGCTCTTCCGACATATAATCAGATGTACCTACACACTGACGCAATCAAGTAGCTGTGTATGGTTAGACAGAAGAAAGAAAAAGGAAGGAAAGAAGGGGTGAAAGGACTGAGAACAGCTACAGTGAAATTGGAGGGAGCTAAGCAGGTTATGCAATTGTACAAGGCAATGACTTCAATTGTTCACTCGATCGTATAATGACTAATTCTATCAGCAAAACAGATCGGCTATTTTTATAAATATATTTGCTTTGAAATTCGGGGAAAGATTTATCCCAAAGAAGTGTATTTTCCTAATGTATTGTATTATCTTCAGTGTTTATGTAATTGATTAAATTTTGATTCATTTCGTACGGGGGCTCGTGTCATTCTGTTTTATATATCTGCTCAGATCTCCATTTATTCCACCTATAAGTTTACTCGATCCAGGCAATAACACCAAGGGCGATCATCTCCTAGATAACGAGAACCAAATAAAGTGGACACCTTGAAAGAAGGTATAATCCACCAATCAACCCACACCCCTTGCAAGTGAGGGGCATACCTTTGCAGGATCAAAGCTGTAACCTATTTAATTTAGTGGGGACCTGAGAACAGAGATAAAGTTTACGTCAAAACATTTTGGATATGTACAATGGGGTGGAGAATGACTTTCTGGTCTGGACCTAATGACAGTAATGTGGTCTGAAATATTTCGAATATGTAAATCAACCAAAATGACTAACCTAGGAAAATCTCACTTAACATTCAAATCATAACTGTTCTACCAACAACATATGTTCATCAATCCAACATGAAATACATCGATATGTATGTAATTAGGTATGTATGCATGTATGTAATTAGGTATGTACGCATGTATGTACATATGTATGCATGCATGCATGTATGTGTGTGTGTGTGTGTGTGTGTGTGTGTGTATTTATGTAGATATATAGACAGTACATTAGTGTATCAATCTATATTAATCAATGTAGCCACTACTCTATCTATTTACCTATCTAATTACATACATGTATCTATCTACTCATTTTACATCTAAATCTAACTGTACTACCAACATAATTGGAGCTATCAATCCAAAATTACATACATCAACATCTAGCACTGATCCCGTGGCCTATGTGTCCTTGGTGTTAAAACTGGGGGTCAGACTGAGTAAAAAACAAACTTTGGTATCAAAACTGGGGGTCAAATTGAAAATGTGGGGGTCTCTGAAGCGCAATTGAGGGTAAAGGGAAACACTACAGTGTCCACCTCAGATGCAGGAGGTCATAGGTTTTAACACTGTATGAGTCATACAAAAGACTTACAAAACTGGTACAAGCAGCTGGCTGGTCTGGCACACAGCATTAAGAGGTTAGTGTTAGGACTGGTCGGCCTGGTGTCAGGATAATGTGACTGGGTGGGACATGAGGCCACAACTATGCTGCATGATGCCTCAATGCTAGACCTCACTATAAATTGCCAAACTGCAGACATTGTATAGTTATGACTCACATTGTTAAGGCTACCTTAAAAATCCAAACCACACACACACACACTCATCTATATTCATCTATATGTAGATGATACAGTACATCACTCTATATTAACCAACTAATCTATTTACCTATCTCATTCCATGTACATATCTATGTATGTATGTATCTATATACTCATTTTACATCAAAATGAAACCTGTACTATCAACAACACAATTATGGCCATCAATCCAACATTAAATGCATCTATATCTATCTGTATCTAGATGGTACAGTATATCAATCTATATTAATGAACTTACCCACTTATTTATCTAGTTACCTATCTAATTACATGTACATGTCTATCTAACCTTCCTCTTTCATCTAAATAGTCATTTGTCTGTCTGTTTGTCTTTCCTAGGTCAGTTTGAAAAATCTTTGTAAAGTTTCACAGGGTCCACAATAATCCAAAGTGTTTAAATCATATTACCATGCACATTCAGTCAGTCAGAACAATTATCTTAATTAATTCTTCTGAAGTCTTCATTACTTAATCTTTACCCAACTTTCGTTAACCTAATGATGAAAACAACACTTCAATAATGTCACTGCTATGTTTAGATATAAGCAAACAAGCAGCTGATGTTCACAGTATTTTAAGGAGCTTCTGAAATAATTTTTACAAAATATACTACCATAAATATAACTTTTTAAGAAAAGAAAAAGAAAATAGAGATGGTTGTATTAATAATTTGATTAAAGTAAAAATATGCCCCTATTTCCCATGTAAATGCCATGGATACTTCTACATGATGTATGCATCAAACAAAACATTCTTTGAGATGGCCCCTCACCACTGCCCATGCATACAGTACTAGCAAAGCTGTGCATGCTGCATATGTGCAACAGATTTACCCAGGGGCTTGTACATGAGCTGGGAGGGAGGAAGGCTATCAGCTGCTGATTTGAAATGGGGGGGGGGGACCAGAAAGGCAGGTGACAAGTGGCAGGTGTTACCTGATTAATGACATCAGTTACAGTACCTGTATATTATCAGCATTAGAAGGAATAAGCATCCAGTGAAACTGAAGCTTGTTAACTCACTGCAAAATCACTGGAACATATCTTGACCCCACACCTCAACCCACTTGGAAACCTGTCAAATGAACTAGTTAATACTGCTTTACACTGAGCTTACAAAGTAACTGCATGACAAGTTTTAAACACATACACATAATACAAAGATACACCAATCTAGTACATTAGAATAACCTTTCTCTTGTTCTCTTATGACCTATAAGGAAATTAAACCATCATCATAAATATTTGCTTCAACATCATCATACAGTGAAATCCCATTCAAATGTTAATTTTTTCTGGGATTTGTGTACAGGTCCTCAGAGATCCCAAATAAGCCCCTGTCCCCAATGAGAAAGCCTTCAAAAACTGCTGAATTCCTAATTTTAGAAATTTACTTCTTGGACTTTTTTCCCCAAATGACCATATGCCAGTGCTGCTAATGTGCTTGGCCAATCAGCATATTTGAGCATCACACCTCCAGTAGCTAAGTCCTTTGCCATTTTCTTCTGACAATTATTTAGAAACAATATGTTCAATGTGGTACATTTATTTGGTAGTTTCACTCAATAAAGGATATTTAACCTGTGGCAATTGAGAAAGTGTGTCTGGAGCCTCTGTAACTTGGGCAGTTGATACACAAACTAACTTGATACTGATGGGAAATTTTTTCACTTCTCCAAATTTTGGATGTATTTTTTCTTCTGGGATTTTTGTAGGGGTCCTCACAGACCCAAAATATACAGCCCCTGCCCCAATGAAAAAGCCTTAAAAATTTTGCGGAAATTCCTGATGTGGATCTAAGCTTGCAGTTAAACAACAAACTGGCAGGTCAGCATAAAAAAGCAATTCATCATCTGATCATTAGTAAAAAACATATCAGCAGTGATCCTTTCCAAATGAATATTGACAAAATCAATATCAGCAGTGATCCTTTCCAAATGAATATTGACAAAATCAATATCAGCAGTGATCCTTTCCAAATGAATATTGACAAAATCAATATCAGCAGTGATCCTTTCCAAATGAATATTGACAAAATCAATATCAGCAGTGATCCTTTCCAAATGAATATTGACAAAATCAATATCAGCAGTGATCCTTTCCAAATGAATATTGACAAAATCAATATCAGCAGTGATCCTTTCCAAATGAATATTGACAAAATCAATATCAGCAGTGATCCTTTCCAAATGAATATTGACAAAATCAATATCAGACAGTGATCCTTTCCAAATGAATATTGACAAAATCAATATCAGCAGTGATCCTTTCCAAATGAATATTGACAAAATCAATATCAGACAGTGATCCTTTCCAAATGAATATTGACAAAATCAATATCAGACAGTGATCCTTTCCAAATGAATATTGACAAAATCAATATCAGACAGTAAATTTAAGCATATGTAATATGCAGAATGAGAGAGAGAGAGAGGAAGGGGCAGTGGTGGTGGCAGCTTGGATCTAATCATACATAAATGCAAATCCAAAGCCTCAAAACAACTTAGAATTAAAGAGAAATACATACAGAACAAGTTTCCTTGATTTTTGCTGCTTGATGCTGGCACTGTCATGCGAACTCTCTGTGGTTCCTATGACATGTGCTGACTGAGAAATATTCTGAAAGAAATGTCTCCAGTGGCAGGTCCAGAAATGTCACTTAGGGTGAGTGTAAACAAGTAGGTGACGGGTCTGTGGGTCAAAGCAGCCACCCCCACCCCCTGTACCTGAATTTTAAGCATTTCTGGCTCATAATATTAACCATGTAACTATAAAAGAAAACTTGCTCAAAGAAACATTTTTTCATGGTAATTGGAGCGGGGTTGGGGAGGGGAGAGATGCCCCCCCCCCCCCGACCTCTCCGATCCAGCCTTAAAGTTGACCTTATTATCTCCAAGTCTGGACATATTCACAGCCTTTTTGAAAACCTTTTGCTTTCAGGTGATAGGTTGCAACGTAGAAAATTCTCAGATAAATCGTTGGGAAGTGCATCTGTCAAGATAGTGTCAGTGTTTGTCAGGTAGCTTGTCAGAAGTCTCAATTCTGGCAGGACCATGTGATTGGTCAGCAGAGCTACCTTTCATTTTTCATCTGGTCAATTGGTCCAATTCTTGACCAAGTTTGTGGGTCTAAGCTCCATTCCCACTTATCCAAGAAAAATCCATTTTTATCAAACATCCCTTTCATGCACATAAACTAAAAATCAAACTTAAAGGGTTGCTTTAAAGGCAAATAGAGGTAATTTTTTGTTCCCAGAATATGTCAATCAGCTACTGAGACATTTGGAAACAAAGTTCTGATAAAATGTTTTAATATATATATGTGCATTGTAAATTCAATAAATTCTGCCAATTTATCATGAAATGTTCACAACAGTTTGCTAATAGTCGACTTAATGGACTGACTTTTTAAGTTCCAGAGCCCTCAAAGCTGAAAAATTCTCTTCCTCCAATCTGCAGAAAAAAGACCTTATTTTAGCAATCATTTTAAATAAAAAAATAAATTATTGTGTAAGAAAAAAAAAATCCTGGTATGATGCTCTACTGGGTGAAAACAATATAAAGTATGGAGAAATAAAATAACAAGTATGATTACAAAAGCAAAATTATTTTTTATCAATCATTGCTTAAAAAACAAAATGAGCAACACAAACTCCATTTGGAAAGTTAACTCACTCAAGGAACACAAAGATCAAACAAATAAAATTCACCCACTTCTGGTAAATGACACCACAGTCCTGATGACACTGACATTGCAAATGTTTTCAATGATTTTTTCACCAACAATATCACAAAGTTAAAAGAACCAGCGATAGAAAACAACTTTAAGTCATTAACCCCTGGCGCAGAGTTTACGTGGCAGGAGGTCGTAGCCTACTGTCGAGCTCTGTAGCATCAAGGTCATGTAAGATACACTAAAGTGGGTGGTATTATAGAAAGGTAGACAGATGTAGCTCTACAATGATACCAAATAATCTGGACATTTTAGTTTCACTACAAAATGTCTGGATTTTATACTTTTTGGCCTCAGCTCTAAGGCAGACTGGTCTGAACTGCACACAGACAGGTGAACCTTTGCAAAATGTAGGATAAGGTGGGCATTTGGAATAAAGAGTGGTCTCGATACGAAAATGATGGGTCCATTAAGCAAAAAAAATTCACATAAAAAAATTGATAAAAAAACATAATTAAAAAAATGAAAAATAACTCCAACTTTCACCCTTCTGCTCATGTGTGAGCAAAATAACCAATGGAAAACATTGTTTCTAACACAACTAGGCATTAGTCTAATGGAAAATCTCTTGGAAGTCGATGTATTAGGATGTATTCAGAAATAGCACCCAAAATGTGTTTCCTACTCGCATTGTAGGCAAAAACGCCAAAAACCTCCAGGGCCAAATGAGTTAATATGACCATCCATTCTGGAAGAATAACAATAACAAGATTTTCAAGATGACCAATTTTATCTAGAAGACCAAGAGATAAATGTGTGTGTAAAGTTTTGAGGCAATCCTGCAAGTAGCGATAATAACAAATTTGTACTAATGAATGGACAACAGTCCGTCCCTTGAGCTCTTCTGGTCTATAACCAGTAGAGCTGATTATTATGGACAGACTCCACCTTCAGAAAAATGTATGTTGATGAAAATTTTATGAATTTACATGAATGCAACAAAACAAACTAAATTTAGCACAATGTACCACCTAAAATATATTTGCTATATCATTCTGATTAGACAGAGTATCATTAATCAGTGATTACTTGATCATATGCAGTACAATAGCTTTGTGAGGTGTTTTGTTATGTATGTCTTCTATTTAGAAATCACCAACTGACTTTATTACCTGTCTTCTAAGGTGCAAATTATTCATCATATGTCAAAATCGACAACTTAATGACTGTCACACATCACTTTTTATAACAGGCAGTATAAAGCCGAGTCCAAATGCAAAATGCAGAGACCCAGATTTGCTGTCACATAATGTGTCAACCGATCAGGATTTATGCAGTTGTTCTTTTTAGGGAGTAATCTGTAGAACAAGCAACACAGACCACAATCTGTATTATGCTATGGCAGATCTATGTTGTTTGCAGTTGGACTCTACTTATGTGCAGGTACTCATGGTAGCTTTTTTGTCTTCTCCATCTACTGACTCGAGCTGCCGGAACCAAGATAACACAAGACCTACTAACTGAAATTAGTATTTTCTATAAAAGTCAGCATTCTTTTCTTAAAACTTAAACATTTTATAAGATAACAATATCTAAAAATGAAAGTGAAAATTTCACACAAACCAGTGGAAAGGAAGTCAAGTCTACGAAATATAGTTAAAGAATAGTCCATCAAAGGAACTGATGCTCAACTGATGAAACAAATTTGCAAGAATTCAAATTACTACTCTTACTCCTCTCCTTTAATTCTTTTTAGCTGCTGAGAATTGAAACCATCTAATATATTCTTGAAAAACTCCAACATACCAAATCTGGTAACAAAAATGTTTTCATGTTTTAGTTAAGTGCAATACAAGAAAATATTTTTCATGGGATTTTAAAATTAAACCAGATAATACGAATGAAAAATATCATTGAACTTGCTTAGATTCTGTCAAGCTATATGTGAAGTGGCAAATTTTATGTCGATCTAACAAGAATACATTAGCTGAGACCAGACAACCATTAATTAGATTTATGGAGACAAGCGCGTATCATATTGCCATACTACCGTGTACGGTAATGTCCTTTAGAGGGAGAATTCTGTTCCTAATTAAACATTTGTTTATACAGCAGCCAGGCGGACAAATTTAGGACGAGGAAAACTTCATTTTCATGGTAAAGTTGTCACAATTGAGAGAATGCAGAAACTCTGTTACTCAAACTACCAGGGTCAAGTTGACCCTGACTTTGGCGCCTCTGGAGAAAGGCGGCAGAGATATTTGATTCTGATTGGTACGTTAAATGAGAGGGCGTGTTCCAACACAAAATTTCATAGGTTTTAATATCGCCCGCATCGAATTTTAATCAGTCTAAGCTTTTCCTACAAGAGGAGACCCAAAGGTTATGACTCCGGAAATTTGCAAGAAATTTCCGTAAAACTGTTGTCCAAAAAGGGGACGATTGTCGAAAGGAACCGACGAACTAATCTACCGATTAGGGGGAGGAAAAACGTTGACGGCAAAGGTAGTGTGACAATTCCATGTAATTTGTTGATGCCATATATAATGCCTTGCTGAAGTTATTTATTTGTATCTGCATGAATCTTTTTTCTACATTTGTGTAATAATTTGCTTAATGAAGTATAACTGTGTTGAGTTTATGCATAGGAAGTTGTACATTAATCTTCTTTAGATAAGTTTGACGAATTGTTTGAATTTGTCATCTTGTTTGCATAAGAATGATGTTCTAAGAATTTAATGCATTACATTAGTTAATATGATTTCAAGAATCTGTGTGAATTCGCCAAATTTAGAAGATTTCACGTATGATTAAGAATAAGTGTGTATTGACGGAAATGATCTAGTAATTGATTGACGTGATGTATCCTATTTATTCGCTGTGTATGTGGTAATGTGTAAGGTCAAGGCGTAACGAATTAGCCATTTGACTAACTAGGGTCATTATAGGACATGTGGAGTCGATTGATAGCCTTAGCATCTGTTTAGCACTGATAGTGAAATCTAATAACGAGGGAGAATAATGAAGAATTAACCGTTTCATAAATAACGGGAAATTTAGGTTGTCTCTATTTATATTTATTTAAAAGGGAGAAAATAGCTCCAGAGACGTATGAACGAATGAGTGATGTTATTCTGAGACCTATACGGAGAAGCATACAGAAGAGTGCAGTGAGACATATAATCCTGTGACGCAACCCTGCGACGTGTTAATCTCTGAAGAAGTATTTTGAGAGTGTCCTGAGACGGGTGGTAGAAAGTATCATCCCGAGATCCAAGGGGTCTGAACAGCGACAGAGGAAGCAAAAACAGACTGAGGACGAGCAGGTTATGAAATCATAAAAGACGTTGACTTTGATTGTTCACTCGATCCTATGATGAACTAAATCTATCAGTAACAGATCGGCTATCTTATTTAGATCTATTTGCGTTTTTTCTTTGTATTTCGGTGAAAGTTAAATTTCTAAAAGCAGAGTACACTCCTGATGTAATGAATTTTCACAGTGTTTGTATGTAATTGATTAAATTGTTTGTTTATATGTACGGGGGCTCGTGTTGGTTTGTTCTATATACCTGCTCAGATCTCTATCTATTCCACCTATAAATTTCACCACTTATATTTCTATTCACTCGAACCGGGCAATAACATCGAAGGCGGTCAACCCCTAGATAACGAAAACCAAATACGGAGGGACATTCACTCCCCCCATGTAACACTATACTAACATGCCAAGTTTGGTTAAATCCACAATTGGGAAAGAAATCTAAATTACTGAACTGCATAATTCAAGGTAATTCTTCAGGTACAATAATATATCAATGTACTGAGTATTATAAATATCCATTCATAGATGTTTGTGTTACGATCATCAAGTGCCAATTATTATTGTTAAACAAGTCATCAAATTATAAAATGAATAGATTATCGAGTGTTATGAGCAATTTGGGTTACAATGTAAAATTCATCCATCTACTTTGTGATCTGATGTGTTGCTGACTTGTAATAATAGTCACATAAACATCATGTGACAGTCACATGATAATGCCACAGCTGCTCAAGTCACATGACCAAAAGTGACCATTTTGAATGAGCAAAGTTGCATATGATTGGTTCCTTGCTACTGATTATGTAACAGTTGATTATCCACTGATGTTGCATGGTAATTTGAAATGGTGACAGGAGGTAGGGTTTCGTTATTTACAAGTTGTCCAACATTGGATTTGATACAGAATTGTGCAGTACATATAGCTGATAAGCCTCTTCAATCAACCATAACTTGAAAGTCACATGAAAAAATATCAATAAGATCTATAAAAAAAATGATACATGAATTCAAGGGTTGTGGACAGATCTTTCTGCAATATTTGCACAGCAGTATGAATAGCTGATGATATACCCTAAAACTACACAACATACCAACACAGGTTTGAGGGCTATTTATCAGGCTGAAGTTTTGGTATCAGACAATGCAAACTGGAGTTGGTTCCTTGGTTCTGCTAGTGCTATTTACTATCAACCTGCTACTGTCCAACTCATTAGTGAAGTATACTTGGACCATTTGGAAACTTCCAGATTCATCTGAGGATATCTACTTTTGGGTTTTTTATTTAATGACAAACTCTGACCAATCTGAATTATTAATAGATTTTAACTGGTGGTACTGAGTAGATAACAGAAAAACAATTAAAAATTGGTAGATTCTTTTGCTTAATGTGTGAAGTTGTATTTTTCAATATGCATGTATTTTCTTGTAACAGGGAAGCATCTTAGATGATACTAAATAAGGCCTGCAATGTTGGTTTTCAGTGTAAAGTGTGCTTGCTTTGTCATATACAGTGTCCGTCACCAAGGAGAACTGTCAAAGTGTGAACATATCAGTACAAGTTCCATCACTGATCATTATGCAAAAAGATTCAAATAAGTGTTCTGCAGTTGAGAAAAAGATGCTTTCAAAAAAAGTCCATAATGTCAACTATGGAATAATTTAAAAGTAACATCATGATTTTGCAAAAATGCAAAATTTTATATATATATATATATATATATATATATATATATATATATATATATATATATATATATATGCACATCCATATATGCTCTACAATCAGTTCCATCATCTGGTGGGGATCCCCTTTCCTAACACTCTCCAGGGGTGCACTGACTGAGTTGATCAGACTTAGCCCAGAAATGATTAGCTTTTCCATATCTCCTCTTTCTTCCACCAATTTAAAGCTTCCTTGGCCTGTGTGCAATCCTTAGTGACGAACTTCCTGCAGCTAGCTCCTGTAATCTTCATGACACGCCAAAAGGTCTCTTATGCAAAGCCAGGGTATTCTATTGGCACTGGTAGATTCCAGGCCTTCCATCCATTCTGCTGGCACTCAAACATGAGTGGCTGATATTTGGCTAATTTCCTCTCATGGGCCTCCTCTTTTCTAGCTTCCCATGGCACAGTCAGTTCAACCAAATCACCTGTCTGGTAGTTCCTGACCACAATACAATATTAGGTCTGAGGCTGGTTTTACAGATGTCTCTTGGGAATTTCAGCTATCCTTTTACATCTGCCTGCATTTTTCAATCCTGTGGTGTTGTCAAGATGCCTCTTGCTGCAGCCTTTTGTTTTTCTGTCTCACCCCTCTCACTTAAGTCCTAAATTGCCATCTTTTCTCTCTTCTGATATAAAAAAAAATTTCCTTTTTTAATGTGCAAAAATTTTGGGACAAATAAATAATTTCCAACCAATTTAGGAGTGAGGTGGGGCGGAGCAACATTGATGTATATTTTTGTTTTGGGTGTTGGCTAATCAATGACTATGTTTGCAATGTAACATAATCTGAATCTTTGTATTCTGTGTATTAATTGATCTCGACATCACTCATATACACCTTGTGGTTTCCAAACAAGAAAATACCCCCACTGAAACATCAGTTTGTCAATGTCAGTCAAGTCAAATCTAAGTGTCACAACTATCTCAGCTGTATATATAAGATTACAGTTTCAGCTAGTGGTACCATCTATACTTGCTCATAAGACAAGTCCAACTGCAAGCTATACAGACCCAGATCTGCCACTACATGTGTCAGCAGATCTGGGTCTGTTCAGTTTGTTAAGAGTAGTCAGTAAAAAAAATAACATAGATCCATATATGCAGGTGTATTATGCTATGGCAGATCAGGATAAATGTTGTTTGCAGTTGGCTTCAATTTATAAGTGAATACAGATGGTAGGATGAGATGGGACTACTGAGTTCTTAATGCAAATAAATCTAGAAATATTGCTTTTCTTATGGAAATTTCCATAGCAATAATCCCTGAGTTTAACAAGCTGTAAAGTGTACCACTATTTTCATACAGACTAAAATCAAGGCAATTACAAATTAAAACTTTCATGCCGATATGTGAATGAACTAGATGAAATTCAACAGGGTGGACACAAATCGGGTTTTTAAGCATTCTCTTCTGCAGCGCTTTCTATCTCTCTCTTGCTTTAAAGAAAATGATGACACAACTGTGAAAGATAGATATATATGACAGACACCATTTACTAACATGGAAAAGCAGCATATTAACTTGAATGGGATTTTAAAATTCCTACATGTCAATCTTATGCCAAGGTAACTAAGTGTTACATGAATTTACTAATCTGCTAAGCTGACATTTTTTTCTGTACATAATGAATAACAAGATCTATTAGATAATGGGTCTAATGCATTCGGTGTATACTTTTTATAACATGTTTAGTGATTAAGAAAGAGCATTAACACTGTGACTTATGAGGGACTGACAATCTTATTATAATGCAAAGTCCTGACATCCCTTTGTATTGTATATTTCAAATGATTGTCTGCATTTAATTACTTGATACTAGAAATTAAAACTTATGCATACCAGCTTTACAAACTCTTTGTTTTGTCTAGTTAATGTTATTCTTTATCTGCAACAAAACTATTTATTTCCACATGGACCTTCTTGCTACAACTAAACTCGTATAATATCCATATCATATAAAACTTTGAAATCCTAATTTTCTGACATTTTTCCACAAGATATACATGTAAAACTATGGCTGATGATTATAAAACAGCAACTCCTAATAATCTTTTTATAGGCTTTGTATGTTGTGTTTGTCCTTTTTCAAATACCAGGTGCTGTCTTAAATCAAACTGCTTTTTTTGTTTTCATCTGCAAAATATAACTGGTCATACTTAGTGAGTCCACAAATTATGATCAAGAACAAAATTACTGACCATGACTGTACTAAAACTATATGTGCATAAAAATTGTTCAAAGATAATTTTTTAGGGTTTCTCAAAACAAGGGCTGTTGAAAGATCAATGGTCAAGACGGCAATGATGAACATTGTAATATTATTTATTAAAATCAGTGTAGACAAATATCTGCTTGTACATTATAAATCAACAAATGTGACCCCTCCAGTGACCTAGTGGTTAGAGCATCTGCCTCAGATGTGGGAGGTCCAGGGTTCAAATTTCCATTGAGTCATACCAAAGACTTGTAAAGATGGTACTAACAGCTGCTTCACTAGGCACTCAGCATTAAGAGGTTAGAATTAGGACTGATTGGCCTGGTGAAAGGATAATGTGACTGGGTGGGACATGATGCTAGATGTCTGCAGTATGATCCCATAGTGCTGGACATGACTATAAACTGCCACACTGCTGACATCACAGCGATATGACTGAAAAACTGTTAAAGCTACATTAAAAATCCAAATCACACACAAACCAACAAATGTTCTATTTGGGTGTTATTCTAAAGATAATTCAGGACAAAAATTTAACATAACTTTTTTTGCAGCCAAAAGGACTAACTGACTGAAAAAATTTCCTGTCCTGCTGAATCTTCACTAACCCCTCCCACAACAAAATATCCAACACTTATTGAGATTAACTAGTTATCAGACAATTTAAATTATGAAAACTAATTGCTCGACAGGAAGATTTACAGGTCATAGGCAAACAGACTACTGCTGACATTAAGCCATGTAGTTTCTATTTTGTCTTCCGGAAAATTCTGATTCCAAGGGTGAGAATTCCTTATCACATGACAATGCATTTCATGGACTATATATAACTTACGAAGCCTCATTAGTTGGTGATCATCAGACTTGTAACCCATGGGTGGCAGGTTCGATACCCACACCAGGCCAGGTTGGCTGCCTTGGTGTGTCCTTGGGAAAGTCACTTAGCTTACATATCCTCATTTTGATATTGTCAATAATGTGCTAAAAGTTCCATTATGACCCTAAACAAAAGTCTCTGGAAGTTGCTGAAATTCTACTGGGCAAAAAGAAGTTCCAGGAATTCAATAAGACCACTCTGGTGGCCTAGTGTTTAGACCATCTACCTCGGATGCAGGAGGTGGTGTCTTCAAACCCTGCCCAAACCATACCAAAGACTTATAAAAATGGTACTAACAGCTGCCTCACTCGGTGTTCAGCATAGAGGTTAGTGTTAGGACTGGCTGATTTGGTGTCAGGATAATGTGACTGGGTGGAACAACATGGTACGTTTCTGCATGATGCCCCATAGACATCACTATAAACTGCCACAATGCAGACATTGTAGTGATATGACTGAAAAATGCTTGAAATTACGTTAAAAATCCAAATCACATACACACACAAGAATTCAAGGTAAGACCATTTATTTTATTTAACTGTCAAGTGCTGAAACCATCTCTGATTTTCTCCAGTAATAATAAGATTTTCAAATTAAGTGCCATGGCACAAATATATTGAATATCAGCTTGGCACCATTTTCATTTACGACAAAGTCTTTTGGTGAAAACCCAGCGTCAAAATGATCATCCACTCAAGAGTTTTAAGACTGTCGTCATGAAGCATAACTGGCACGATTTTCTTTAGGAACCCAGCGTCAAAATGGTCATCCACTCAAGAGTTTTAAGGCTGTCATCATGAAGCATAACTGGCATGATTTTCTTTAGGACATGACATTTAGGACTTGGCGAAAAACCTTCATTATGGCAGCCATAAACTGATCCATGGCTGGCACCATTTTCATTTACAGGCAACTAGGTATCATAAGAAGTCTACCAGTGAAAACCCCATGTTGATATGGCCATCCATAATTGGGATGTAGTAGCGATAATAATATTCTCAAGATATGACTTTATATTAAGGTGGAGCAGCAGTAACAAGAATTTCTTGATGGCTGCTGTGGTGCCCATATAGTATATCAGATTGGCCCCATTTTCTTCAAGACCAACTAGACATCACAAGAAGTCTTCTGATGAAAAACTGATGTCGATGTCAGTAAGACTTGCCGTTCAAGAAGGGTTGTGATAAATGGATTTTCAAGATGGCTGCCATGGCAGTTATACTGGATGTCAGATTAACACCATTTTCATTTAAGAACCAGACGGACATCATAAGAAGTCTTTTAGTAGAAAGCTCTTGTTGATATGAACAACCATTTAGGGAGAGTAGCAATAACAAAATTTTAAATATGGCTACCATGGTGTTTACAATGGATTTAAGATCTGAGCACCATTTTCATTTAGGGCCAACTGGACATCTTAATAACTCTCCTGTTAATACCGTCTGTTGATGTGAAGGACTTTAAGGTTTTCATGATGGCTGCCATGGTGGCAAAACTGGTATCAGATGAGAACCATTTTAATTCAGGAACAACTAGATATCATAATACATCTTTTATTAAAAACCCTTCTTGTAGAAATAGAAGCAATAATAAAATTGGCCACTGTGTCAGCCATATTGGACAACAGACATGTGTTAACTTATGGACAGATGACTGACAACAGACCATCCCATACACTCTTCCTGTCAGAGATAAAAAATTTAAAAAAATCTAACCAGGGAGGATTGGTTGAAAACATGACCGTGACTTGTCTATATGAATATAACCAAAGAAATGCAAATGCTGAAAGAAAATATGTTTTCAGTTTCATGTTAAAATAAAATTGCTTGGTTAGATTTGTCATTTTTCATGTACACATCTACCTTGTCGGAATTATTCTACAACAACCAAGTGTTACACAATAGTTAAATATACACTCTCAACATAAGTACTTTTAAAATTTGTGTCTGTCTGATAACTTTATGAAAATCTGAAGCTGACGACATATTTGCCAACTGTGTGAAAATATGTTTACTACCGAATCATGCTTTTAGTCTATGTCTAGTAGGTGCTTAACAATTAATGGAAGAAATAGTAAGCATCCTAATGAGCTTGATGTCTAATATTGTTACCTACAAACAAACTTAAATCTGGTTTGGTCACAACATCAAACAATAGACCCTTTAAGGGACTGATGATCTACTTGCCGAAGAATTTCCTGGAATTTCTGTTAAGACTATTTCTTTATATTACCTGCTGAGTATTGAAGCCATCTGTGATACTGTTCTGCGATAAAATGAGATTTGTAACTAGGAGCTTCTGTGGGCAAAGTGGCTGTCACATAGGTATAATTTTTGTTCAGGACAAAGTAAACATCATAAGAAACCTTTTAGTGAAAATCCCAAGTTGTCATAAGGTGTTAAGTTGACACCATTTTCATTTAAGCCAACTTGACATTGTAAGAAGTCTTTTTTTAGTGAAAACCACATCTTGATACGACCATCCATTCAGGATGGGTAGTAACTGCAAGAATTTCAACACCGCTCTGGTGACCTGGTGGTTAGAGCATCCGCTTCGGATGCGGGAGGTCGTTGGTTTTGATCCCCGGCTGAGTCATACCAAAGACTTATAAAAGTGGTACTAACAGCTGCCTCGCTTGGCACTCAACAATAAGAGGTTAGTGTTAGGACTGGTCAGCCTGGTGTCAGGATAATGTGGCTGGGTGGGACATCATGCTACATGTCTGTGGCATGATGTCCCAGTGCTAGACATTACTATAAACTGCAACTATGACTGAACAATTGTTAAAGCTACATTAAAAAATCCAAATCACATACACACACACACACAAGAATTTCAAGATGGCCATTTCGGGTTAGGATATCATAATGAGTCTCACTGTCAAAACTCCATGTTAATATGACCATCCATTTAGGAGGTGTAGGGATAACATGTTCAAATGACCCCTGTGAGAATTATACTGAATGTGTGAGTGGCACCATTTTCATTTAGGATCAAGCAGACATCATAAGAAGTCTTCTGGTGAAACCACAATGTCAATATGGCTTTCCATTCAAGATGAGTAGTGTGTGTGTGTGTGTGTGTGTGTGTGATTAGGATTTGTAACGTAGTTTTAACAATTTTTCAGTCATATTGCTACAATGTCTGCAGTGTGGCAGTTTATAGTGATGTCTAGCACTGGGGCATCATGCTGTAGACATGTAGCATGATGTCCCACCCAGTCACATTATCCTGACACCGGACTGACCAGTCCTAACACTAACCTCTTAATGCTGAGCGTCTAGCGAGGCAGCTGTTAGTACCATTTTTGTAAGTCTTTGGTATGACTCAGCTGGGGTTCGAACCCACGACTTCCCACTTCTGAGGCAGATGCTCTAACCACTAGGCCACCGGAGCAGTCAAGATGAGTAGTAACAAGAGGAATTTACTGATGGCTTCCATGTAGGCCATACTGGACACCACTGTGACTGATCCCAATTCATCTGGGACCAACTAAACATAATGATTCTACTAGTGAAAACTACATGTCAATATGGCTTTCCGTTCAGACAGAATAGCAAAAACAACATTTTCAAAATGGCTACCATGGGAGTCATATTGGACATTATATCAGCACCATGTCATTTATGACCAACTATACCAAGTTGTTTTGGAGGAGCAGCAGTAACAAATTTATGCTAACCAATGGAAAAATGACAGATTACTGACAATAGGTCATCCCAATAGCTCTCCTTTTCTATGACTGGTTGAGCTAAAACTGAAATAAAAAGAAATATTTCTAGCTGTGGCAGGCAAAAAACATGGTTAGTAGGGAAACCCAAAACAAAGCTACTTTTCTTTTACACCTGGATATTTTCTGAAAGCTTTTATATCATTAGAAATAACACATTTATGTCTTTTCATTAAAATAAACATTGCACACATTTGTGAGTAAAATGATGTAATCTAGAGTGACACTGAGTGAAGTTGTGTGGATACAAGTACTATGACTTTCTCATATAAAGCAACAATAAAAGAATTATATATACATGTAGGTGTCCAGCTCTTGCAGTGTCAATCATGTTTAAATAGTGTGCTAAAGTCAAACATAAGTATGACAATGGGGAGATACATATCAGTGAATGCATGGATTCAGGTTATGCACATGGTTCAGATGAGCACGCATTGTTATATTTGATCATATCACATGGTTACAACCTGATTGGCATTGCAGGTGATAACCCAGTCGACTGGGAAAAAATATTAAGCAGCTGCATAATCTAACTCCAACCCTCAGATTAACTTTGACCTTAATCTGTAAAGTTGGTCAGTAACTGTGACCTCATTTTGCTAGTGGTGTGTGGCACTTGAGATTCATGCAAGCAGTAAGTTTTACGACTGTAAATGCAACATATTCCAATAAAATGGACCTGAAAGCAGTGCTTTCAAAGCTTACACAAACAACAAAGACACTGCCATGGCACCACCACATGATTCAACCTACGTGCACTTGCATGATGGTTTTGTGATGAGACAATAAGATCAACAGAGTTAAAGACTACATGCATATCGAAGTAATTTTGTACAGCTTTGTCTCTTCTCTATACTGTATATGTTTTGTAATTCTATTTCTTGTTCTTGTTTTCTGACATTTAATCTCAAGAGAAGCTATATCATTACTCTTACTGGGCCAATGCACCTTATAAAACTTCCTGTAGATTGAGATATAACTAATTGATACTATGCTATATTGATCTTACACATGCCAGCAAAATTTGTATTCTTTCACATTGATCAAATGTAGATTATACGTCAGCTATGATCATCAAGAAACCTGGTACTTTATTGTCAATTATAATCTGTCATTATTTTCCCAAATGCAAATCAGTCCCTGGAAACTAGTAGTCTGCCAAGTGGAAATGATGATTTAATTCCTAATCAAAGAGTAATTATTCCAAACTCTACCTCTGTGTATAGGTTTAATAAATTAGTTCTCTCAAGTAATATCTTAACAACAAATCAGCAAAAGTTGCCTCTGAGAATGTTTCAGGGTGCCGTTAGATTTCATTTATCTTGTCTATAGGTTTAATAAATTAGTTCTACTCAGACTATATAACCAGACACAAGTTAAAATCCAAACCAGTGCACAATATTATGCAAGCATACATGCTTAAATGTTCAAAAAGTGGGTCAAAATTTAAATAATGTAGCGAAAATTTACAGTTTATATAAATAAATACATAAATGTATTGCTTGGCCAACAATAATGTCACATGACTTTAAGTTACACACTCAACATCTTTGTGATCTTACCACAGTCCTTATGTGAACCCACTGACAGGTGTTTCATATCTTCTGTTAAACTTGTGTGCCAAATTTGATAATAATTTGTTTATGCCAAAACCTGGTATAACTACATGTACTTAAAAAAAAGGTCAACAATTCAGCCCAAAAGCTAACCACAATTCACCCCATGAGCTTGAGTTTTTACTCCTTAATCCCTCATCACCAATGACACTCCAAATTCAAGTTTAAACCAGATTTGAAGTTTACTGCCCATCCAGACATATGATGCAGGCTTTTGTCCTAAGTGACTGCCACTGTGGCCTTGACATCTGACTGTTTGACATTAATATCTCTAGAAAGACACTTTATATCGCATGGTAAATATGTCTACTTTGTCAAATAACAAGTTATTCATTCTGCAGATATTGCCAAAATCAAATGACCACCCACCTAAGCTTTTAACATTTAAATGACTGACCCCATCCCCCTGCAGCTGAAATATCTCTGACCTACTATTTCAATCACAAGGAATGTCACTCATCTTACTCCCCCACCCACGCACCCACACATGTGATTGTGGGCAACATACATGCATGATGCTAAATGAAAATATTATCTCTTGAAGAAATCAAGAAAAGACATATACAGATGGGTGATGGATACTGTGACTGATGTGTCTCACAATACTCACAATGACTGATGTGACACACTGTGACAAACATTTGCTGCATGTGAGACAAAAAAATTATCATATTTGTTATATTACCCACAGGATTGTGTAAAACAGGAGAAGAAAAAAATTCAAGCATATTGCCACATAAAAATTCAACATTGATGTCTCTAAATCTCTATCCTACTCTATGTACATTCCCAATCACAACTCCCTGCTAAATGAAGGTGGGAAAAATTTTGAAACCTTTTCTCCACACACACACACACCATGGTTAATTGTTGTCACTGTTTTACCTAGTGTGGGAGGAATTGCGCAACTTGATGCACACAGATATGGACAGGGAGAACTTATCTCTGCAGCAAAATGTATCACAGCCACATGTTTCTCAGTTACCATACATACTCATTTATAAGATGCTGCTGCTTGTAAGTTAACATCCTTCATAAATGTCAGTCATTGTGTATTGTGTACAGTCAATCCATTGTAAGTAGATAAAGATTTCATGTAGATGATGCAGTGGTACACTTTAAAAGTATACCCTTAAATTCCTAGACATCCTTTCAGCAGTGTCAAAACACAGTGCCTGTTAACAAATAAAAGTTAATACAAAATTAGGTCAGAATCAAATAATTTGGTATGATCAATTTGGTATTTGGTATGATCAATTTGGTATGATCAATAGACTGCTTTTCACAATTTGTGTATGAGTGTCTTCAGTGTTCCAACTGAATCAAGAATAAGGATAAAAGATGTAAAACCATTGCCTGATAGCACTGCATCACACAAAACAGTGACACATTATAGATTGTTTTCATATATTTGAATGAAATGATAAACTTGAAAATGAAACTTGAAATGATAATCCATTTTGTCTGCTGGGTAATTTTTTTCCCTTTCTTTTGTACATGTGTACTGGTACATCAACATAATCTATATACCAAGCATTTTTGACATCCCCTTCCCCTGCATGTCATTTTTTCATACTGGTTTATTTATTTATTCAGAGATTTTATTTCAGTTAAGGACTTGGAGTTCGAATGTGTACCCATGTTTGCAAAATATAGTGCCTCTAGTCACATCACAGACAATGAATGGAGAGTATTCCCCTAAGCTTTCTTACAGCAACCACTATTTCTGTTGCAAAATTGTATTCATCAATCCATTCTATATTCCATATAAATTTAAATCTTTTCCCTTATGTTATTTAAAGAAACATCACAATTTCTTGTGGCAAACATCTCTGATATTTCTGTAACCATCCTCACATGTCCTCACAACCAAGCAGTCAAACAATCATTAAAAGTTATGCTGAGAAAATTTTTTAGTGAGTATAAAAATAACTGACCTTTAAAGGTAATAGGCCATTTATTTATGGAAATAAACAGGCTTTGCTTGCTTGTGTTCATGATGCAAGTCTGACTTGCTTGAGTTGTTTGCCCATAGGATAGTATTAAGAGCATAAATTCTAGATAAACTGCTACAAAAATTGTAAGACCAATATGCTAAGGCAAACAATCTATAAAACAGATATAGGGTATTGCACATTTCTGTTAATACATGTCATGTAGGTCTCCAAAATTTCAGTCTGGATCAAAACTGACTTGTGTGGTCCAAAGCCATAAACTAACATGCCCAATTTTGTTCATTTCTAACAGGCTAAAATTACATTGCTAACCTTTTCTGATAAGTAAGTAATCCTTTATTAACTAAAATGATATAATTCTTGCATACTTAAATATGCATGTATATAAATGGTTCAAGGGCACACGAGTATAATCCAGATTATACAGTAAACAGGAAGTTTAGGCATCCCCAAAAGGGCCCAAAAACAAAAAAGGGTAAAATCTTTAAAATACATTTTTTTTTCTTTTTATAAACCATGCTCTTATTAAAGTACCAAACATCACAGTATGCATAAGGGTGCAATGGGCCTATATTGCAATCTGACCCCTACAAGTGGACAATTAACAGTCCCAGCTAGAAAAGTCTATTATTGGTCACTACCTGCTTGTGGTAAATAAAAGTTGGTAGAATTTCTAACACATTTTAATGTCACACATGCAAGTCAACCTCATGATCTACATGATTCAAGGTTTACTGGGGTTGGAGATTGGGTGAAAAATCTTGAGTTAAAGTGAGCATGTAACAGTACTCATTTCTCTTCCTCCTCCCCTCCACCCCACCAAGAGGGGTACATCACACATGTGCACACATGTAGAAAACAACTTCATTCAATCATATACGTGTACTAAAGTTTGGAATTCATATCATAACTAGAGATGTGTTAAGGGAACACGACTGCTCCACCACAGTGCCAGAAAACTGACCTATATGAAAAACACAATAAACACAATTGCAGACTTGTGGGGGTTGGGGGGGGAGGAGGAGGAGGCATATCTGACATTGGGGATGAGATTTTGCAGAACACAGTCTAGAAACCTGAATGCATTATTTGAAAATAAGGATTGTAATTAATTTTTATACACACAAAAAGAAGACTGAACATGGTTACCGCTTTTGTTCTTGTTTTAGGTTGCATGCATAATATAACCAAACTGTGTGTGTATTTGTGTGATTTGGATTTTTAACGTAGCTTTAACAATTTGTCAGTCATATCGCTATGATGTCTGCATTGTGTCAGTTTATAATGATGTCTAGCACTGGGGCCTTCATGCCACATTATCCTGCAACCAGGCTGACCAGCCACTCACCTCTGAATACTGAGCGCCAAGCGAGGTAGCTGCTAGTACCATTTCTATAAGTTTTTGGTATGACTTAGCCAGAGT
Source organism: Sinohyriopsis cumingii (assembly GCA_028554795.2). Taxonomy (NCBI): domain Eukaryota; kingdom Metazoa; phylum Mollusca; class Bivalvia; order Unionida; family Unionidae; genus Sinohyriopsis; species Sinohyriopsis cumingii. The sequence goes on from CM068835.1 coordinate 83,464,462, forward strand.
TAGAACCCGTGACTTCCTGCATTTGAGGTGGATGCTCTAACCCAGTGCTGACCAACCCGCGGCCTGATTTTAAATGGCTCACCAGAGGTCGAGCAGCTATATAGTTGTTGCTTTTAAGTTTTCTGCTGAGGCTATATACTGCCAATGAAAAAATGTGCTGTTATTATTGTAATCATTCCCACTAAGTATAAATATAACTTTCCAAAGTCACTTGCATATTCACACAGCAATGAGGTTTTGAACTTACTTAACAAAGTATCTTTCAATCCTTAGGTGATCAAAACTGTAGAAAATATATATTACCATCATAATCATTCCCAATAAGTATAAACAAACATTTTTCATAGTCATTCATTTTACTGAGATAGTTTGTCATAGTATATATTTTTCTATGCAAAGTATAATCATATTGGTGCTGAAGTACTTTTCTCCTGACTTGTGTCCACATGGAAAACTCCTGTTCAAGATTTTATCCCATAAAATTTCTTTTTCCCCCAAATTTTTATCAATATAATTCAGAATGCACAATTTTCACTAACGTTTTTTATAACAATTCTTCAAATTTTGAAATGGCTGGCATTTCTGCTTTTGCTTCTACAATATCACCTATGATCAGAATCCATGTGGCCATCATTATACACTGCTTTGGCTGTATTAATAACCCTCCCTGATCAGACAGTGATGATCAAATAGAGGCAATGACTATAAAATTTCCTCATGCCTGTTTATCCCTAACCCGAATCTCAATACAGTAGTCCCACTCTTATAATGCCACCCCTTCTCCAAGGTGACCTTACACAAAGTGTGGATATAAATAAGTACCCACACTCCACAGGCTACTATTGTGCCATTCAATATGGCCTTATAAAAAAAGGTGGTCATTCTTCTGAGGGGCATAGGTAATCTCTGTATTGTAGAATGTAATTAAAATAGTCACTGACAGAAGCAGTTAATAATCACAACTACTTTGTAATCACATTTTCTCAGCCTGCATTCCTAATTAAGGTAGCGACCTGCACAAGTCTATGAATAACTGACCTTTTATCCTGTCTTCCAACACAATCCTGACAAATACTGGGGTTTATTCACACAATAATAAAGAATATTGAAGTTTATGATATACACTGTGCAGTAATTAATCATTCTTTCTCTTTCTCTCTTGCATGGCATCATAACCCCTTTAAGACCATTTCCATTCCTATACAAATGGTCTGCACTGCCCTTTGTGACATGGCATGATCCTATAATTATGTCATTTAGTACCAGCAGTACATTATGTACTTGCTTATAAGTTGACTCAAACAGCAAACAACAATGTACCTGATCTGCCATAGCATAATGTGCCTGCAAACCAGGGTATATGCTGTTAGTTCTACTGATTATGCCTAACAAACTGCAGAGACCCAGATCTGCTGATGCATTATGCAACAGCAGATCTGGGTCTGTGCAGTCTGCAGCTGGATTCATCTTATAAGTGAGTATATACAGTAAGACAACTATATCTGACCATGGCACACAAGAACCAGAAGCAAAGCAATTTAAAAACAGTCTATGTTCAGCATCACTGCCTAAACCAATGCAAACATGAAAATCATCAATAAATAACACTTAAAAAGAATGTTTGATGCAGGGTACTTTACCATCATGTCACTAATGGGGGTCCATTTTCTTTTATAAAATGGATCAGGAGCAAGGCAACTACCCAAGCAACCCCTGTAACTTTAAAGGCTTAAATTGGGAGGAGGCAGACCCAATGGTGACCCAAAGTTGCAATCAAGCCATTTCTTTTTTTTTTTATGAGAGGGGGTCCCAGAATAAAATTATGTCAGGAGTGTGACAGAATTTATTGTTATACAACTGAAAAGAAGAAAAAATTCATGATATACTGTATACATCCACAACATTTTAAAATAATGGGTTTGAAGTAAATAATAGGTGAACCAATGGATGAGTCTCAGAAAGACATAACCATTATGTGTTGCAGTGCTATGAAACACAAAACCAAAGCATCTGACCTATAGCAGAGATCGCAATGCGTCATGTAAATGTGTTATGCATATCACGTGATACACAAAAGTGAAAATGAAGGACAAACAATGACAACATCTAATAATATAATAATATAGCTTCTGTACAGAAATACAAAACAGTGGTATGGAACTGCATTTTTATTGCTGATTTTATCTTAGTCTTCAACAATCTAAAATTTTTATCTATAGTGTGTTTATATATATATATATATATATATATATATATATATATATATATATATATATATATATGACAGAAAAAAGATATAAATATATTGAAGTAATTGACATGATTCTCTGTTTTGATTTAGTCTATTATTTAATTCATGTTTTAAAACATTTTGAAGAGTTAATCTACATGTATCATTTCAAAATAATAAAGTTGTATATTCTTTAATGATAATACACTTGTACACACAAGAAGTTTTACAACTGATGAAAATGTAGAAATGTTTATCATTTAGTAAATAACATGCCATCCTGAAATATTCATGAATCATGTTATTTTTAGATAGAATGTCAAAATAAAATATATTGGTGATGCAACTTTTATCTTTTTTGAAGGAAGTTTCCACCATTTGGGAATCATTGTTTCCTTTATATTTTTTGGGGCAACCACATCACAGCCATATTAGGTAGTTTGTGTCCCCAGCATCACAAACAGGGGTTGCTCTATACATAATGGCCTCTTCTGGTATTACAAAACGGATCAGAAGACATTAGTAAATACGTTACATATCACAGTTGAATTTTTAATGTGTGAGATTTATAAGTTTGTTTACTCGTGTTTTTATGTTTACACTTAAAAAGAAATATCTTAATAAAGATTCCTATATATTAAATAAGCTTCCATTTGAACAGTAACATTGTCTTACTATGCAATATATAAACTGCAAATTTTGGTAATACATAAATTATGCCCCATAGGTCCTACTACTGGTTGATTTTACCTTGTACAGTTTTGTATATCATGCCTGTAGTAATCTACCATTATTTAGTCACCTGCAAGGATAACATTTGAAAATAGTTAAAATATTTTTTTTCTTCTGGTATCTGAGTTGATGGCGGGACACTTCCCACCTGCACCGAGTAGGCCTGTATATAATTCTGAAGTGTACAATGTTACTCAGTTAAATAAATCTTAAGTGTCTTCTTTTTTATGTTGTACATCCGTCTGTGTGTGTGTGTGTGTGTGTGTGTGTGTGTGTGTGTGTGTGTATATATATATATATATATATATATATATATATATATATATACAGTGTATATATATTCTTCAAAGTTTGAGCTCTTGTGTACATTTTTTTAAAAATTTACATATTTATCTAGATCCCCTCTGTTTCATTTTTGGATCCGCCCCTGTATCATGGAACTGAAAGGCTTTGCATTACTAGCACAATAATTGATTAAAATATCCCCCCCCCCAATGTTAATCGAACATGTTCTAGTTTCTAAATAGATGTAAATGACAAACCTGATTTGGTGTAAGTGTTGCTGGGATAGGGTCAGGATGATCCGTCATCTGTCTATTCCCACCTACAAACCCACCTACTGCAGATATATGTCCCTTTTGTGATTCTGTCAGTAGTAAAAGTTCCCCTTCCTCAAGCACGCACATAATGCCCGCACTTCTCAAGATTTTTTTGGGTTTTGGAAATGGAATCCAAAATACACACGTCATATCATATGTTCACGATCTGAATATCAACTATAAGCACCGCAAACTGTTTTCACTTTTCAGGGATAGATGCAATCTCTTCAGTGTGTTCCGCCATTTATATTGTAGTACAAAAGCCGGTTTATTTGTCCCACATTCTGCAGCTGAGTCTGCGAGCTATATAGGCATGCTATTTTTGGCGATTAACAGTGACGGTCGATCTCTGTTTTAAAGAGCCCTAACTGCTTGTGCTTTCTTCTTCCTTCCCCTTGGAGTGAAGAGTGTAATTTAACTACCGTCATTCAATTTATTTTCATGCATATAGATCACTGCTAAGAAAATTATATTTTCCTGGCACTTAAATTTATGAAATTAGAAACCACCCATAAAGATCCTATTGTTTCCAAAGAAGATCCATCATTTCTTGGGTTCTTCATTTTTTAGTTAGTATAGTCCTTTAATGGGTTGATCCCTAATAATATGTATCAGGTTGATGTCTTACATTGTAGAACAACTTTAGAGTAATCACAAAATCCTGGAAAACTGATACCCTGTCTAAAAACATGAATATTTTTCCAAGTACATGTACTGTACCAATATTTGTAGATTTCACGCTTGTTACAAACTACAGCTCTCCACATTATAACATCATTTCAGATATACTACAGTACTAATATATTGACCCTGTGACCAAAATCATACCAATGTCAGTTGAAGAAAACAAGGTTAAATTTAGTCTTATATCTTCGTTTCCTTTTCAAAACACCATTATTTAACAAATTTGGATAGTCCCATTATACCATAATTCTATATATTACACTATTCTCACTGTACCATGGTTTCTAGTATAATGTGGTTCTGAACATAAAATGGTGACCTTGATAACCACTTTATAATGAGCAAGAGCTGTACAAATTTAAAGAATTTAGGAATAATGACCTTTCTGTGGAGACAACAGGATATCTTTCAAATCCACACTTTTATATACTACTTTATGAAAATGTCTTTGTTTGCAAAACCATAAAAAAATACAAAATAAACATGTGTCCACAGACAGGGGTAACTACACTTTTTTTTACAGTCAGTACAACAATTAAATAGACCCTAATCCGCTGGTGCATTATGCAACAGCAGATCCTGATCTATGTTCTTTTCAGTTGGATTGAAATTATAAGCATGTATATATGTTACTATATCGGGTATATCAAGGGTGCATCCCATCCCCTTCCATCCCCACCCGGGTAAAGATGTCTATTTCTGAGGATCATACCAATCCACCCCAACCCCAGTAGATTTTTCTGATCCCAAGTACCTTTCTGAAATATTACAAAATCATGCAAAACTCCCAGTTTTATTCCTCAAAATTGTGTTCCTGACCTAATTTCTTACCAAATGATGGGCCCAGGTCTCTGATTTTTGTTCTAATGAAATAATTTTGGTCTGTCTTACTCAAAATCCTTCCCAAAATATGACTTGATCTCTGGTCTTGATCATAATTGCTGTTAGTTTATTATGCAGCCTATATTTTTTAAAAACCCATAATAGTATTATTAAGCTTTATTATCATGAACAACTGGATGTATTTCACTAAGAGAGGGAAGTAGCACACACACACAAACACACGTCTAGACATACCATATATACACCTGTGTAACACACATGCAACTGTCAACCTCTATAGTCAGATGTGAATGAAATTCTTAAATCTAATGCCAATGTATCAGGGTCTGTATTGTTTACTCTGTGATTTCAAGTAAACAACTTACCCTATGACCCTGCAGCCCTGTGCATAAGGCAGTGGCAGATTAATGTCCACACTTACAAAAGAGCACACATTACAAACAATTATGGTAGATGAAATGGAGCGCTAAAACTGGGTCTAGCACTACTTTCATAGGGTCTGTTTCACATAATAATGGAAACTAATATAGAGACTTTGGCATCCATTAAACAAGGGTAGGCTAATGGTGTTTTTATTTTAACAATACTTGTAACACCTCGCTGGCTATATCTTGCTAAGGAAACGCATGCCATGTACCTTTCCCAAAGATGGACATCGGCAGCTGACCATAAGCAGGTGGGTACAAATCCAGTGATCCACTGCAAGTCCAATATCCTACCAACTGAGTCAAGATGGCTTCCCTCCAATAAATTAGGTAAGGCCCAATAAAATCAAAATTAGGTCAAATAACAGTGTTATGAAACATGCCATAAATAATTTGGCCTTTTTAACCTTTACATAAATAATATAGCATCATATTTCATTAAAAAGAGAAACAGATCCTAAATTGTTCCATAATTTATTTATAGTCTTGAAAGATTTCTAAATATATTCAAAATTTGTGGATGAAATTACTTTTGCTATGTGCTAGATGAAAATACATAGATTGCAGAATCTTGTTGGGCCAAATACAGTTGCCCTGAACATCTTGGATTACTCAGAGCATGTGTTTAGGACAGACATAAAAATTATAAATACTGGCATAGTAAACCATGTTCACTAGAGCTACAGATGTCTTCATTTGATTTGCTACATTCCTTGGGGGTTCAAGCTTTTGCATTCTATTATATACTGATATACTTGCTTATAAGTCGAGTCCAAATGCAAACTGCACAGACCTAGATCTACATCACAGAATGCACCTGCAAATCTGGGCCAATGCAGTATGTTAAAAGTAAGCAGTAGAACAAATACACACACCCTGATCTACAGGTGCATTATGCTATGGCAGATTAGGATCTTTGTTGTTTGCAATTTGACTCGACTTATAAGTATATACAGTAACAAAGACATTCAGAGCATGAATAATTATTGTTGACATCAAAATCTTATTTAAAATGACTTTTGAAATATGCTATTTATTTATGTAATCATATGATAATCTTCCTAGATATTATGCTGCATAAAAAAAATTATTTGTTTCAATAACGTTTTTTTTCTGTCTTAGTCTTAGTTATTGTGGCACAACAGGTTGTTGTGCCACGACAGTGGTAGGTGTGTTATAGTTGGGGTGGGGTGGGGTGCTCCCAATATTCTATTTAAATTATTATATAAGTCCCACCCAGACTCAATTTTGGTTGGAAGTTAAATTAGTGAAAGATAGATGTAAAGCTCCGAGTCCCCAGTCAGCAATGCAGACAGTTAAATGACTGAATATACAAGAAAGTGAAAGTCAGCGAATAAAAATTTAATAATAATTCAATAGTCAAGTGCTTCAAATTTCCCAAGTACTCTCCTTCCTCTCGACCCTGTGATAGCCTATTGCATCATTTGATTAGTAGTGTGAGATAGCTTTCCACCTGTCCTTGTATTCTACTTTGTATTCTTCTCTCCTATTCCTCCAATTCCTTCCGAATTTCTCCAAACTCCTTTACCTCTTCGACTTCTCTATACTCCTCCTTCTCCACTTTCTCTTCCTCGACTCCTTTTCCTCCTCCTACTCAACTCTCTCCACCGACTAGACTTGTCAACTCTAACTGCTCTGCGAGTCTCACTTCCTTCTCCCCTCATAGAGACTTGGGACTCAACTGAACCGAAGTTCTGTCCCCAAAAAGCTGCCTGTGAAAACACAAGGACGGTACAATATTTCCCTTAGCACTCTCACCTCACACTACACCCAGCCTATCATCAGACAATGGCTATTACATTTGTTTGGTCACAAATTCATTCACATCAAAATACTCATATGTTCTTGTATGGTAAAACAACGTCGTAATAAAAGCACAATATCAATCACTTCTCATATATACATCAATAAATTGCATCACATCAGTACATATTCCTAATCCCATTGTGAAGGGTCAAATTTCTGGCAACCTAACAAGAATACATTAGTTGAGACAAGAGAACCATTAATTAAATTTATTGAGACAGGCACGTATCATATCGCCATACTACCATGTACAGTAATGTCCTTTAGAGGTAGAATTTTGTTCATAATTAAACATTTGTTTATACAGCAGCCAGACGGACAATTAGGGACACAGTAAACTTCATTTTCATGGTAAAGTTGTCACAACTGAGAAATCGCAGAAACTGTGTTACTCAAACTACCAGGTCAAGCTGACCCTGACTTTGGCACCTCTGAAAAAAGGCGGCAGAGATATTTGATTCTGACTGGTTACGTTAAATAAGGGGCATGTTTCCCACACAAAATTTTCTAGGTTATAAAAATTGCCACATCGGAAATTTTAATCAGTCTAAGCTTTTCTACGAGAGAAAACAGAGTAGGCTCCAGGGATTTGCAAGAAATTCCACGTAAAAGAAATGATGTCCAAAAGGGGACTATTGTTGAAAGGAACTGACAAAATAATTTGCCGATTAGAGGGAGGAACGTTGAAAGCAAAGGTAGTGTGACAATTCCATGTAATTTGTTGATGCCATATATAATGCTTTGGTGAAGTTATTTACTTGTATTTGCATGAATCTTTTTCTACATTCGTGTAATAATTTGCTTTATGAAGTATAACTGTGTTGAGTTTATGCATAGGAAGTCATACATTAATCTTCTTTAGATAAGTTTGATGAATTGTTTGAATTTGTTGTCCTGTTTGCATAAGAATTATGTTCTAAGAATTTAATATATTACATTAGTTAATATGATTACGAGAATCCGTGTGAATTCACCGAATTTAGAAGATTTCACGTATTAGTAAGAGTAAGTGTGTATTGACTGAAATGATCTAGTAATTGATCTGAAGTATCCTATTTATTCGCTGTGTAAATTGAGGCTGGCTCAAAACCCCAGGCCTCGCGTATGTGTTAATGTGTAAGGTCAAGGCGTAACGAATTAGCCATTTGACTAACTAGGGTCATTATAGAACATGTGGAGTCAATTGATAGCCTTAGCATCAGTCTAGCACTGATAGTAAAATCTGATAACGAGGGAAAATAATGAAGAATTAAGTGTTTCATAAATAACGGGAAATTTAGGTTGTCTCTATTTATATTTATTTAAAATGGAGAAAATAGCTCCTGAGACACATAATCCTGAGACGTATCATCCTGAGACGTATTATCCTGAGATGCATTATTCTGGGACGTATGATGTGATGTTACCCTGAGACATATACTGAGAAGCATCGCGAGAAGTGCAGTGAGACGCATAATCCTGTGATGCAATCCTGTGACGTATTAATTTCTGAAACGTATTCTGAGAGTATCCTGAGACGGATGGTGGAAAGTATCATCCTGATATCCAAGGTTCTGAACAGCTACAGTGGAAGCAGAACCAACTGAGGACGAGCAGGTTATGCAATCGTACAAGACGTTGACTTTGATTGTTCACTCGATCCTATGATGAACTAAATCTATCAGTAAACAGATCGGCTATTTTATTTAAATCTATTTGCGTTTTCTTTGTATTTCGGTGAAAGTTTAAATTTCTAAAAGCAGAGTATATTCCTGATGTAAGGAATTTTCACAGTGTTTTTTATGTAATTGATTAAATTGTTTGTTTACATGTACAGGGGCTCATGTTGGTTTGTTCTATATACCTGCTCAGATCTCTATCTATTTCACCTATAAGTTGTACCACTTATATTTATATTTACTCAAGCCGGGCAATAACAGTGAGGGCAGTCAACCCCTAGATAACGAAAACCAAAGTTGGCGGGACACCCACAAGGGACAATTCTCCCCGCTTTTACACCCATTATACTAAACAATATCACAGCAATCAGACGCATTTATTTTCATTACAACACATACAAAGTACACAAATATTTGAATATCCATGTTCTGATATATCCATATATCCATATTAACTTATCTTACACACTTCAACCATATTCCAAATTCACAAATCAGGCATGTGTAAATTCTAACATATCACATGTATAAATGCACAAGTTTATGATGAAGTAACCTATTAGAAAATGACAAAATTAATTCTGACCACAAGCTAACAATCTACATAACGTTCTACCTAATACTCAAATACGCCTGGAAATGAACACTACAAAGGTAGTTCTACATAATAAATGATCCTAGTAAATAAGTATACATACTACACATACTGTAATTACAATTACAATGCCATAATATTCTGCAAAAATCAAGCAAAGAAATTACTGACCTTTATGAAGGTTTGTCTTTCCTTAGAATTTCCTCTCTAAGTTTTACAGCCAAATTACGAGTGGCTTCCTTGGAGTAACCCTATATTGCTCAGCAATCTTCCTAAGTGAGACTAAAATTTCACTTAGAAGTTAAAATTTGGATTGAAATTTTTATCATGATTCCAATTGGGTGTCGCTTTGACCCGATCCAATCAAACTTAGCAGACAATGTACTCTCACTGTCTGTTCAGGTGGGGATGGATTTAGAACATGCCCTACTTCCTCGCAGGTTCCTCTGATCTTAGGACTAAGCTGTAACACATAGGTGTGAAGTCGCTCAATCTAACACCTGTGCTGATCAAGAATCCGGATCTTCTCTCTGGTCACAGTAGCCTTGTATAAGAGATGAACTCTAGCCTGCAGCAATGTTTAGACATCAAACTGTGGCTTGTAATAATACCTTAGTTTATACATGACTTATGAACTAGGGCAGAGCAAATATGAGTCTTAAATTTAAATACTGTCTATTTTATACTTCAGAAAGAAGGTATATTATTTGCAACAACAATTATGATCCAGAATTCTGTGTTTGTAAAACATATATCCTAATGTTAACCTGTTTTGACCCCAAACCCAAAAGGGAAATGTCTAAACTGAGATTTATCCCAATAGAGATTTTGTTATACCTATAAGTTAACATCAATAAGACAAAAATTACAAGCATACCTGGCATAAATTCTTTCAGAATTTTAGAAATATGCCAACCTTGTTTTTAACAGTCCTCTAATAGGGACTAATAGGGAATGGTTTACTCTCGATTACTGGTCTATGGGTCTAATGGTTGACTCCAGACATTACTAACTAATGTGTCTCAATGATGCTGACCTTTGGTCAAGGCATGTGATCTTGAATTGAAAGTTACAGTTCAGAAGCCTCTCGTGGGTCGGTGGTTCTTCCCAGGGTTTTACAGGGTTCTTCCTCCAATTATACTGGCCGCCATGTATAGCCTATCTTGTGCTGAAAAATGGTGTTAAACCACACAACAACAACAGTTCAGAAGCCAATATTTTCTTTCAAGACTTATCTTCATCTCTGACATTTAGACCTTTACCTCTGACCTTCAGACTGCAAAATTGATAGGTTTCTTTACTATCCTAGAACCAGCCACAAGGTTTCATCACTGAACTTAAACAGTTATTGTGCAAAATCCAATTCCCCACAATAAACAGTTACCTTGAATTCTAAATTTTTAATGATAAAATCAATAAAAGCCTTTCTTGTACATTAAGTGAATACCCTCCACATACTTTGGCCAAAGTACATGGTCTAAAACTAAAGTCATTGTGCAAAAGCCTTTGTTCTATCTCAGTCACAGTGATCTGACATTTTACCACAAACTCATCATGTTTCATCCTTATTAAAGTACAAGCCATTAACAATGTTTAGTCCAGGTCTGTTAAACACAAAAAATGTTTCTGTGCAGAAACCATTTTCTTCTTACAGTCTAAGTAACCATGATATCAGACTTTTGATCCAGACTGTACAGGTTTTTTTCTTACTCCAAGTGCAAGTCATCAACAAAGTATTGCCCAGGTCTATACTATAGAATTAAAGCTATTAGTGTAAATTATTTTCTTCTTTAGTCATAGTGACCGTGACCTTGTGCCTTTTCAATCCAAATAAAGACTTCTGCCTTACCCTACGTGCAAATCATCCACAAAGATTGATCAAGTACGATGGTATATATAAATGGTTGTAAAATGGACAATGCCATCATTTTATATGCTTCCTCTTTTGAAAGGTGAAAAATAAATGAGCTTGGATCTGGAACTGAAATGAAATAAAACATGATATACAGTGTATAGGCATTTTGTTCAGTGGGGTATTGAGTACCTCAACAAATTTTGCTCTGAAGAATCAAATAATAAAATAGTTGGAAACTTGTAATGCTCTTATAGTGATACCGTAAAACCTGTCTTGAAAGATCACTATTATGAAAGACCACCTGTCTTTAGAGACAAGGTTTTCAAAGCACATATGGATTGATTATATAATATTATGACCTGTTATGAGAGACCATCTGTCTTAAGAGACCATACTATTTTGGCAGATGGGGTGGTCTTTCAAAGTAGGTTCTAATGTTTGTTGGAATTTTCCATATTGTTCACCGAATAGCAAAATGGATTGAGTTAACTGACAATATATTACAGGTATTGAGTTTGAATCTCCTGGTCTTAATTTAACTTCTCACAGTCAGTAGATCTTTTATATAGAAAAAACAGAAAACATTATTGGTTATTTCTTATCTTCTTGTACTATATGAACAAAATTAAACAGATAAGACCACAACTGGTACCATGCCCTTTTTGTATCCTTATCAGAAAATGCACTATGTGTGCAGTCTGCCTTATCACATGCTGAATATATGAGCTGGATCTTAAAACTACAAACTGTGATCACTAAAACAAGCAATAAAGATCCTCAACTTCCATTGCATAATGCGATGGCAGATCAGGGCCTATGTTGATTTCAGTTGGACCTGTCTCGTAAGCAAATATATATAATACTTGCAGGGGGCTTAACTCTGTAATCTGGATTAAACATACCATTATACATCAGGAAAAAAATGAAAACAAGCAAGAATGAGTATTCAGTAAATCCGGCCTTTTGAACCTTTTGGCTAAGTCCCTGTGGAAAAGAACCAGCCCAGTGGCATTTTAAAACCTTTAATGAAGTCCACTAGCTAAGAAGAGACGATGGCCTTTTTAACTTTTTGACTAAGTCCCTGCTGATAAGAACAGACTCAGTGGCCTTTTAAAACCTATTGACGAAGTCTACAAGGACAAAAATAGACACTAGCCTTTTGAACCTTTTGACTAAGTCCTTTTTGATAAAAATATACACAGTGGACACTGTCAGCTGTATACATTCCATGTATGCACATTTTTTTTTCATATACAATAAGTAAATGCTAGGATAAAACAAGGTGCGATTCTCAATCAATTCGAAGTTAAGAACCAGGATACAAGTTCCTGGAGAATAACTAGGGGAAAAAAAATCTGTCACATATTTTCTCTATTCATGCACAATGAAAACATATGGAGCTACTGGGTGGGGCTCTTGATACTTTCTATGCAGTATTGGATACTTGTTGCATATCTAAATCTGTTTTCTTGAGCCCAGTAAGTGTATATACTTTGCAAGTTTATAAGATGTGGACACAGGGACCAACACCTATTAAAACCATGAAGTTGTATTTTCCGGTGGCAGAATTACTGGCATGTTATAATCTCCTTATCATTCCTTTTTATTTGAGATACCAGTTACATTTATCTAGGAACAAACTGATTCCTGACATTCCCTACCCAAGAACCCAACCTTGCAAAAGCATCCCATCAGCAAAATCCCCAAAACATCTCCAAAACATTAAGTGTCCACTGTGGTCAACTGTATGTTTGAATTAATCCCAAAAACATTTTAATGAATATGTACTTAACCTTTTGACTCCTCCTTGGGACCCCAGGGGTTTCGGGAGATGAGGGGGAGGCCCTGGATCTGGAAACAATGTCACATGTCACACCACTGTACATAATTGTGAATGATTCCACCAGGTATTGATTAATTATTAATTAATTAGTATTAATTGATTATTGATTGGTTAGCGTAATGGAGAGATGAATGGAGGTGATATGGCAATCCTACTTGTACTTTCTGACACCGTTCTGGTGGCTTAGTGGTTAAAGCATCAGCCTAGGATGCAGGAGGTTGCAGGTTCAAACCCCAGCTGGGTCATATCAAAGTCTTGTAAAAATGGTACTAACATCTGCCTCACATGGCACTCAGCATTAAGAGGTTATAGTTAGTGTTAGGACTCAGGTCAGCCTGGTGTCAGGGTAATGTGACTGGGTGGGATAACATGTTACATGTCTGTGAGGTATGATGTTCCAGTGCTAGACATCACAATAAAATGCCACACTGCAGAATTCATAGTGACATGATTGTAAAATTGTTAAAGCTACATTAAAAACCCAAATCACACACACACCTATACTTACTAACAAAAAAGAAAAATGTCTTATAGTTGATCTTACTATATTACTATTTTTTCAAGAATAAATTCTTCTCATTACAAGACTTTACAGGAAGACTCAAGGGTATGCAAGAAAAAAACTTGTCCAATGTTAATGGAGTACTTGAGTTGGTGGCAAATGATGATAGCCATATTTCCAGAATGTAATCTAAACACAGACACCCACTATCATTGTCCAGCTGCATCAAAGGGTACTGGTAAGAGTCAGGGTCTATTTGTACCAGTGGGTTTGACTGACATAGGACAATACATTGATTCTAAGAGGTGGGTTGAGGGTGGAAAACAAGGACAGACATGCTCTAATGAAGCACTGGAAGTGTGTGTGTGTGTGTGTGTGTGTGTGTGTGTGTGCTTGTGTGTGTATGGTTTAATGGCATGTCAACACAATAATGTGTACATAGTGCTGATTAAAAGTCAAATTCACAATATGTAACAATACATAATTAACAAAAAGATAAATAAGAGCACATTATTAAGATCAAATCTTTAAAATAAAACATAAACATGAATGGGTGTATGTACCACAATAAAAAAGGTGCAAGGTAAAGATGTCAAGGGAAAGCAAATTAGCAACAACAGAAAATGTACTCTCAAACCACAGAAAACAAAGCTTTTATTACATTCAAATATGAATGCTTAAAGCTGAATTTAATAATGTTGTAAGTTTAACTTTCATTTCACTTATGATAAACCATAGAAGCCTGCTTTGGAAATATTTTGAAAAATGGAGGTTGTCTTATCCTTAGTACAATCTGTCTCATATTACAATTTACCAAAATTGTATATGCATATAAATACAGAATGGGCTTATCATGCATGAATTACAGGACTTTGATGCACATGCAGTGCAGAAGCCATTTATTCTGGCTGTCTGCATTCAACAAGCAATGGAAAAACAACAATTACGACACTCTACAAGGCATAAAGAACTTCCAGAAATTCACTATATGATCATATCTGCCTTTTAAATGCTAAGTGTTGAAACAATCTCTGATATTCCTCAGCAATGAAAACAGTTTCATATTAGTTTCCTTGGTGTATATATTGAAAATAAGATTGGCACCAGTCAGGACCCACAAAATATCATAACAAGTCTCTTGGTGAAAATCCCATGTCAATATGAACCATCCATTCAGGGCCTGTGAGTCGCATTGCATGTAGGACTGGAATCATTTTCATTTAGAACCTACTAGGTGTCACGAGAAATGTACTGGTCAAAACCCAATGATAATATAGCTGTCCATTCAGGAGAAGTACATGAAAAGTAACAATAACTAGATTTTCAAAGATGGTGGCCTATCAGCAGATGTGCACCATTTTCATTAAAGACCAACTAGACATCATAGAAAAGTCTGCATGTAAAGCTTAATACTGATGTAACCAGTCAACTAGTAGAAGCACCCACAATAACGTTTTCAAGATAGCCATTGTGGTGGTCATATCAGTGGTCAGATTGGCAACATTTTAATTTATGATCAACTATTGGATGTCTGCAAAGCACCATTTTTATGTAGGATCAACAAGACATCATAAGAAGTCTTAATAACATCTCCATATTGATACAACAATCTATTCTGGAGTAGCGATAAAAAAGTTCTTCTCACTGATGGCTAATGTCGCAGACATAATGGGGTAGCACTGTTTTGATTTAGGATGAACTACTTCAACTAGACATCGTAAGAAGTCTTCTGGTGAACCCCCACATCAAAGACTTTTTGTTCAGGAGGAGTAACATACCTGCCAACCTTAACCAAACTTTCTCAATAAGGCAGTTTTTCTTAAGTTAGACCTATTTTCAGTAAGTTACAACACAATATCATGTATCACTATCATGAACTTGGAAAAACAAGCTTTTCAAATAGTAAGAAGTGCGATCAGAAGCTGCAACGGCAAACATTATGTTCAGCTAAAAAGTTTGTAAAGTTCACTTAGACAATAATTATTTCCAGTACAGTTTAATAAACTGCAGCTCCAAAGCCAATGGAGTTCAAAGGCTTCTTGCTTATTCTAATACCAATGTAGTTCAAAGGCTTCTTGCTTACTCTCCAACTTGACATTATCTTTGGGTTTATTTTGAATTGTATGTGGCAACAGCAAAATCTCTCCAGCTAAACAAGACATACTCAAACGAACACATGAAGGCTAGTAAATGTAACTGTTGCCTATTCTGGTTTTTTTTCCCCTAAAGAATTTGAATATATATTTTTATATTCAAGTGCTGACTCTCTGGGCTTATTACCTTTTCATCTGCAACTTGTTGTTGTTGTTGTTGTTGTTTTGGGGCTTAACGCCATTTTTCAGCACACGATAGGCTATACATGGCGGCCAGTATTAATGGTGAAGGAAGAACCCGGGAAAACCCCGGAAAGAACCACCGACCCACGAGAAGCTACTGGCAAGCTTTCTCACATACCCACATTGGCTGAATCCTAGACTCGAACCGCCGCAGACAGAGGTGAGATGGCAGTGATCCATAACGGAGAGCGCTTTAGACCACTCGGCCACTCGGGGCCCCCATCTGCAACTTGTAGAGTCAAGGTCATGTATGATACACTAAAGTGGGTGGTATTATAGAAAGGTAGACAGATGTAGCTCTACAATGATACCAAAAAATCTGAAAGTTGCACTAAAAAAAATACATAGGAAAAAAACTCATTTTTTGGATCTGATTTTTTTTCCACCCAAAATTTGCCTGTCATTGGAATCCAATTTTGTGTCCAGATTTAGACTTTTTGGTCTCAGATCTATGGCAGACCGGTATGAACTGCAAACAGACAAATGAACCTTTGCAAAAAGTAGGATAAGATGGGCATTTGGAATAAAGAGTGGTCTCAATATGAAAATAATGGGTCTGTTCAGCAAAAAAAGGAAAGAAAAAGAAACTTTTACCCTTCTGCTCATGTGCAAGCCAAATAGCCAATGAAAAACGATGTTTCTAACACAACTAGGCAGTATGTTATTGGAAGATCACCTGGAAGTTGGTGCCTTAGGATGTATTCAGAAATAGCTTTCAAAATGTGTTTCCTACTTGAATTTCAGATGAAAAGGACAAAAACCTCCAGGGGTTAATGTGTTAAAAGTAGTAGTAATAATAAACTTGTGTAACAGATGGATAGACAGTTGACAGAATTTCTATGACCAGGGGAGCTAAAAACCAACTCTGGAGATTTTGTAGTATAGATGGCCCGCATTTAAGATCTTGACCAGTTTTGTATTTTCAAGGGGAAACATTTATGGAACTCTACACAAAAAGAGGCATGGGTCCATCATATATCTAGAGCAGGCATTGTGATTTTTAAAGTCATGCATTATGATGTAAAATAACCGACAAAACCATTAGTCACCAAAGCTCTCAGCCACCAATGTGACAGCAAAGCACTCAGACCTCAAGAAAATATTATGTCCTGTAGTCATGCAATAATAGATACTGACACATTATAACCTATGGATCACAACACATATTTGTCCATATGATCACCTGGTAAAATTGGCATTCACTATGAATTTTCTGCCAAGCCATGAATTTGTGTGTTTTAGGGGGTTTACATTATTGTAGTTTTGCAAATAAAAAAATATTTGTACTTAAAAATTTGGATTATGGAAAGGGTCTTAGTATATTTCCCGAAATAAAAAGTCACTGTTTGTTGGGTTTTTGTTTTCTGTAGCACTCATTAAAGAAACCAAAACTGATACACCACAAATAAAAATAAAAAAATCATTGTATTTTTTTTCCTTTAGAACCCCTATATTTCATGTCTAATCCGATCTTATCAATCTCCACACGTACCTATTTTACAAAGTTTGCCACTATTCAAACCACACATGCTCATACATGCACGTGCATTGAAAGACTTACATGTACAATGCATACAAAAAGAAATCATAAAGTCATGAACATGTACAAATCTTGCAATTGCAAACATCTTATCAGTGAGGAAATAGAAATATACGCTGTATATAAATACCAAATTTCACATTAATGACACCAATATGATATACACTGGAGCAGTAAAATCCTGAAAAATCAATACAAAATGCACTCAGCATAATAAATTGACAGTGAGGGAATTTAATTCATCACTCTACATCTATATAACATATGTCTTCTGGTGGGTGGGTGTTTTGGATTTTTAATGTAGCTTCAACAATTTTCCAGGCATATCGCTACAATGTCTGGAAAACAATGTTTCATTGACTGAAGTTGGTCATTATCATCATTAACTTTTATATCTGTATAACAGTCAGTTGACTAAAAATGTATTCTTGACAAGTAAATAGTTTACACTTAGCATGACTGGGTGAGTGGATTGGTCACAATTTTTCAACCCTAATCTTGGTAAAAACTTAATGCTCTTCATGCTTACTGTAGGTACACCATGTATCCTACTGCAATGGTGATCATGGTGACTCTGTGGTTAGACTACCAGACTGAAAAGGTACAGCCACCTAACCATCCTGGGCATGCTACCATGGTGATTCTGATGTTAGTATACCAGACTGAAAGGGTACAGCCACCTCATCCTGGGCATGCTACCATGGTGATTCTGTGGTCAGTATACCAGACTGAAAGGGTGCAGCCACCTGACCATCCTGGGCATGATACCTTGGTGATTCTGTGGTTATTATACCGGACTGAAAGGGTGAAGCCACCTGACCATCCTGAGCATGCTACCATGGTGATTCTGTGGTTAGTATACCAGACTGAAAGAGTGCAGCCACCTGACCATGCTAACATGGTGACTCTGTGGTTAGTATACCAGACTGAAAGGGTGCAGCCACCTGACCATCCTGGGCATGGTACCATGGTGACTCTGTGGTTAGTATACCAGACTGAAAGGGTGCAGCCACCTAACAATCATGGGCATGGTACCATGGTAATTATGTGGTTAGTATACCAGACTGAAAGGGTGCAGCCACCTGACCATCCTGGGCACAATACCATGGTGATTCTGTGGTTAGTATACCAGGATGAAAGGGTGCAGCCACCTGACCATACTGGGGAGGCTACCTTGGTGACTGTGGTTAGTATACCAGACTGAAAGGGTGCAGTCACCTGACCATCCTGAGCATGCTACCTTGGTGATTCTGTGGTTATTATACCAGACTGAAAGGGTACAGCCACCTGACCATCTTGGGTATGCTACCATGGTGAATCTGTGGTACAGTATACCAGACTGAAAGGGTACAGCCACCTGACCATCCTAAGCATGCTACTATGGTGATTCTGTGGTTAGTATATCAGACTGAAAGGGTACAGCCACCTGACCATCCTGGGCATGCTACCATGGTGATTCTGTGGTTAGTATACCAGACTTAAAGGGTGCAGCCACCTGACCATCCTGGGCATGCTACCATGGTGCATCCTAACGCAAGGCACATTACGCCATCTGCCCTGGTACAAAATAACCTACTTGCAGGGTTTAAATCAATTTGGCCCAATTGGGCCCACGCTCACAGGATCCACTCGTGTCAGTAATTTAAAAAATATATATCTATAGAGAAATTAATTTTAAAGCAATGGAAGAAAATTTTAAATTCAATATTATATGAAACTTTTTAAAAATATTTCCAAATGTCGTACTCACTGGGGGCCCTTACCAAAATGATCCAAATCAGACCCACATTTGCCAAGGCCGCTACTGACTATTTGTGTTACTATGCCATACAGCACCAGTTTGTGGTGGCTGCATCCAACTGCAAGCAGCATAGACCTAAATCTGCCTTCTCATGTCCATTTAAATCTGCCTTCACATAACCCACCTAAATCTGCCTTCACATAATCCACCTAAATCTGCCATCACATAATCCACCTAAATCTGCCTTCACAATATCGACCTATATTTCAGACTATTAAATCCACTCCACTTAAGATTCTGATGCAACAGCATCATTTATAAAAACTTTAACAATCTTAGTGCCAGGATGCTTTGAGCAAAATGTGGTCAAATTCTGTTAAGCAGTGTTTGTGACGATGAGATTGAAAGTTCTTCCATTTTTTAGTATCGTTTATGGGTGAGTGGTTAAACCAATAAATCTGGTTCCTGCAGAATGGCTCCTGCCAGCAGATGTACAGTGGTACATTTGGCAGCCAATGAACTGGTCTTTATGGTAATTGTATAATGTATACAACAAAAATGTCAACTTCCAACTAAACTGTTTTATTTGAGTTTCTTGTATCTTTTAAAATAGAGACATATTTCTGAAAAAATGTGCCCAAGAAAATGGTTGATGCATGTATTTAGTGTTTTACAGCACTTAAGCACAAAAGTGGCTGCATGGTAAAAATGTAAAAATGAACTGCAATAAAACAACAAGATAAACTCTTCCAACTAAATGAAAACATCAAGCAAAAGAAAATATAAAATGTAAAAAGGTTAAAATGGTTTAACTGCATTCTGTTTCAATAACCCTGCATGGTGGACATGGTTCCTGAAGTCATGCCTGAGCAGGTATTGAAAAAAAGGCAAAATCACTCAACTGGTAGCATTTATGGATGACAAACACCTCTTCAGTTTATTATTATCATGGGATGTACAAGCATGTCAAATAAATATGCCAACACAACATATTTGTACAGACGGGGGATCAATTAAACAGGGCTGTTCAGATTTCCATCTTCAATACACAGTCTCAACAGGAATGATATACAATTAACTTGTTTCTTATAAAGTTTAAACTTGAACTTGTCTACTTAAGAGTTAGAATAATTGAATGATGATTATCAACAATGACAATTAACCCATTTTCTACCAAAGGATTACCATACATGGCCATGTAGTTTTCACGCTATGGCAAACAGTGCAGGGTCTCCATATCTACAACCAAATAATGTTCCAAACGAAAAGCACAGTGGATTGTTACCTAGTTTCATCCTGTGATAAGCCAATACTAAATCATAATCCCAACCTTCATTGTTGCAAAATTTAAGCAAATATTTACTGAGGACATCTTTGATAACAAGCGTATCTCAACTTTTCCAGATATTTATGAGGCTCCTCCCCACCCCAAGTACCCAGGTTTATCATGGAGAAATACTGTACCATATCAGGCAATGAAACAGACTCTGATCTGTTAGTGCACTATCTGATGATAGATCGGAGTCCAGACTGTTTACAACTGGTTACAAATTATGCACACACAGGATGCTGGGAATTTTGCCAGATGAAATCATATTGCAATACAAAACGATATGAAGTGTGATGTGATGTGATTTGGATTTTTAACGTAGCTTTAACAATTTTTCAGTCATATCGCTACGATATCTGCAATGTGGCAGTTTATAGTGATGTCTAGCACTGGGGCATCATGCCGCA
Organism: Sinohyriopsis cumingii; assembly: GCA_028554795.2. NCBI lineage: Eukaryota > Metazoa > Mollusca > Bivalvia > Unionida > Unionidae > Sinohyriopsis > Sinohyriopsis cumingii. The sequence continues at coordinate 83,485,609 of CM068835.1, forward strand.
GACAATGTAGCATGATGTCCCACCCAGTCACATTATTCTGACACCAGGCCAACCAGTCCTAACACTAACCTCTTAATGCTGAGTACCAAGCGAGGCAGCTGTTAGTACCATTTTTGTAAGTCTTTGGCAAAACAGTATGAACAACTGTATTATAATATGTATTGATATATAATGTCACTTAACTGACAATTTCAAAAACCCACATGATACCAAATTATCAGCAGAATTTTCTGAGACACTAATTCATAGGATAATAAATAACTGGTTATATAAGCTGTTTCTCCTCATTTTGGAGGAAAAAAATTAAAATGATTATGTGCATGGAAAGATAATATATGAGTGTTTGTGGCTTAATGATAAGTAATGATCCATTTTCACAGATGGATTATGTTGATACACGTGTTTAGTGAGATTTCAATTATCCAGCCCCATCAAAGGATCTTGCCTGCATAATTGGTTGTTGTTGTTGTGGGGTTTAACGCCATTTTTCAGCACATGATAGGCTATACATAGTGGCCAGTATTAATGGTGGAGAAAGAACCCGGGAAAACCCCAGAAAGACCCACCGACCCAAGAGAAGCTACTGGCAAGCTTTCTCACATAACCACATTGGCTGAATCTGAGACTAGAACCGGCGCAGACAGATGTGAGATGGCAGTGATCCGTAATGGACAGTGCTTTAGACACTCAGGACCCCCCTGCACAATTGGTTGTCTATTTAATATATAAATTAACACAAAACAAGAGGTGTAACTGTGGGACATTTTGTTCACATGATCAAAAAGTCTTGAGAAATGGAACCCTATAACAGATGTTTAACTGCAATGAGCTGTGTCACTGACAGAGAATAACAGTATGAAGTTGGCCTTCAAATCGAACAAGTGGTAGAAATTTGAGCATATATCCACAACTTTTGTATATTTAGCCCACCCCACCCCAATGCCATCTTAAGAATTCAAAACCTTTTTTGACTTATTTTCTTTAAGCATCATACTAAATTCAGTGAATCAAAATTAGTCAACTCAGAATTTTAGCTAAATTAAATCTGACAAGAAACTGATGCCTAATACTTTGTCACATCATAGTTTCCTCACCAAATTCATAAAATTTCAAGCTCATTAAAATTGTGTTATGTACAGAATAATCAAGCTCCATCAATTGGTGCAAATGAGTCCCATTTCCCAATAAAAACTGACCTCTGACCTCCGCCCCCTCTTCTTCCTCCAGACTTAATGAAAGATCAAAAAGTTCTTACCTGCTGTATATACATACTCACTTGTAACCAGTCTGATTGCAAGTGCACAGATCCAGGCCTGCCATCAAATCAGGCAGAGTTTGGAGTTTGTTAGGAGTAATCAATGCAACATAAATCATTATGTGACAGAAGATCAGGGTCTATGTTGCTTGCAGTCAGACTTGACTTATAAGTGAGTATCGATGGTACTCATCCTCAAGAAACATTATAGTAAATAACTATTCCTCAGAGGGTATAGGTAGCGTTTGCAAGTTACAAGGTCAGTAGGAGAATTGACTGATGGACTCTTGAATTGTATGCTATCACCTGTTCAGATTAGCTTTGGTGTTTTAAGGCACAACAACACTAATAGGTTAAAAGGTGCTGAGGCAAATGGAATAATTATGTCTTGTTCTGGGAACATCACAGTAGCTGACTTGGGGCAATGGTAGGATCTGAACCTGCTCCATCCTAGTTGCCAGTACAGACAGATGGACAGAACCAAACACAATATCAGGGTTCACTCTTGGATTTTACAAGCTTGAGTTCGAAAACAAAAATCACATGGAATCCCAATCATAAAATCATGTATTACCATGGATAATTATTTAGCTACAGAATGTTACATTTAAATTATTTGTCAAAAGTAAATAATATACTGGCCTATTTGGGCATCAAGATAGACTTGAAATTTTAGGGAGAAGCGACTTCTTTTTGGACAGAACAGGGAGTAGCTAGAGCAGGACAGGGAGAAGTGGCAGCAAAGCAAGATGTACGTGTGTGTATGTGTGTGAGTGTGTGTGGGTGTGGATGTGTGCATACACACTGGTTCTCTTTTTAAAAAATACTGTTTCCTGTATTTCTCATGCACATTTGCATTTAACATTGATTTTAAGCAATACTTTCTCTAGTTTTATATCATAAACACATTGTCGATTTTCACCATTATTATTTAGTCCAATTAATAAACAAACTGAGATGCATACACAGGAGTCAAATGTAGAACAAACAACAGTGAAAATTTGAGCTGATCCGTTTTCTTGAATACCACATGCAACATGTATTTTGTAGTATAAACTGCAGTATTATTAATAATGAAGTTTTTAGTGATTCTTTTCTTCACATAATGATATTTCACTTACAAAACACAACAAGGGATGTGTTATTATGCACATTAAAATTAAGTTCATTATAAGTAAAAGACAACAGAATAAGCAAAAAATATTTTAATGTGATCTGCCAAATATTTGTCAAATTTTTATACTTCACCCTAACGGGGGGGGGGGGACAATGCTCAAAATTTGAAATCAAAGAGGCAAACAATTCATTCAGTTCCAAACAATACCATGATAGATGCAATATTTCCCACAGAATCAAATTCACCTTCTAAAATATACCTTCATAAGATGTAACTGCCACCAATGGAAAAACAGGCACCAAAATTTGCCATCTACTATACTACAAGTCACATAGCTCATGCACATGGCCTAAGTCACTTTTTGGAGCTATAGGTGTCATTTTGGAGAATTTGATTACACATACCTTTAAATGGCATTTATTCACTTCATTTCATACCTTGTTCATCCAGATTCCAAGATTATTGTATAAATTCCGCAAAAAATGCTTAATGGTAAATTCAGTGATAATGTACTTTGACAATTTTAGGCATAGTCAGGTAAGTGGGGGTGATCTCACTTAAACTGGTTTCATCACACGCTATGACATAAGAGTGTATGTGGGTAGGCAAAAAGTTGTACTACTAACATAGAGATGTGACAATATCATCATTTATAAACAAAGCCTGGGGAAACACTGGTAGAAATAAATTGGCACAAAAGTCCAATAAATTGGAGGCAATTATGTAACTTTGTTTATATCTTCTGTATGGTATCTCATATCTTTTTTATTTAAATTCATACATAATACCTATTTTCCCCATACAAATATGTGCTTTCATATACGTAAAAGACTAGAAAGATGACTGTCAATTCAAATTTATTTTAGTTAAACTTTACATCATCATTTTGAAGAAATGTCATATGTACATTCTAAGAATAAAAGGTATTGTATGTTATTCACATTCATACTTGAACATCCATACAGGAGATGATTGAAGATGCACGTGACTTCTTGGTCACACATTTATTCACTTGATTCCCTTTGCACCAGTAATAGTTCAATCCAATATAGACTTTTTTGACCCAGTGTAATGCCAAACTGCCACTGTAAAAGTCCATAGCAATCGATAATTTTCGTCTGGAATTTTTGTTATGACAATTAATGTGTAGATCACTCAAAACTGAATAAACTTTGTTGCAACTATAGCATGGTTAAATTTTATAAATAAAATTATTTTTTAAATTTATAACAGTAAATGCGCTTACATGACCCGTGTGACTTGTACTATAGCTGTTAGAGAAAGCCCTCCTTGTTGGGTACAATAAAATAATCCGTATTGAAATTAAAAAAAAATATTTTTCAAAAACCACACCTCAACATTACTACTATCTAAAGTGTTTTCTTTGTGCGAGAATATCTAGGTTTGCATTGGACTTTTACAACTATTCACCTCATTTAATCCCATGAAAATTATTGACATTCAATTGTTTTGGTTTACTAGAAAAGCACAGTACTGTGGAATATACTTATGTAAAAAGAGTCTACTCAAACCATCAATCAATTCTAGAAATTAAGCCACACCAGCAATTAGTTGTAGTTTTACAATTCAGTTTTGCTGTCTAGTCTTTAAATTTCCTACTGTAAAATGTATTGTTCTAAACTGAAATAAATCACCATCCAAAATAACTGACCGTAAAATATATCACCTGACCAAAAAATATGTCAAGTTTACTTTCCAGACCAATTAGCACAATATACTTTAATAAATGTGTGCAAATTACAGCCTAAAAATCACCTTGGACGTCTGTCATCTTTGGTGGAAGAGGGGGGTGAAACTACTGTAAACTAGCATTGGTCACTATTCTTTGTGAATGTAAAATATAGTTGGGGAGTAAAAATATTTTAAAAAATGTAATACTTGACTGTCATTATTGCATTGAGTATGTTTCAAGAATGCTATGTCTCCTTGCCCAAGGTGACAATTCCGACTTCCCATTACACCTTTCTCTTGATAACTCACATACAAAGCAGTGCAAAACCACAAACCACGCTGCCATCCCATCTGGACAGTGAAATAACCCGGGGGCAAGGTGTTTAATGGCTGAATATTCATTTTATAATTGTGTTGGGAATAATGGTCAATAGAGGACTCTTTCCCAAAAAGTTGTTCTCGTTTTGAAATAAATTACCTTTATTTTCAAAAATACCCATCTTCTGAAAGACTGTTAACAATATTAGCATTACTCCAAGAGGTATCAACAACCATCGTGTGTACACAAAATCATTATGTATTATTATCTCACTGCATTTGTTCTTCTTGATTCACACCAAAACAGGATTCCTTTTTGCCCCCTTAAAAACTAGGGACATTCGATTCATGAAGCAAAAGTCAACTTTGAAAACCTCACTGTTTTAAATGAAGTGTAATAAAATAATGATGCTGTCATTTCACTGCAAGTAACAGTGGAAATCTCTAAGTACCATGTTCACTACAAACACTGGAACCTGTTTTTCCATAAGGTCCCCTGCCCCCAAAAATTGTGTTTCTGGTCAGCTGACTGTCCCTGTTCTTTTGTCGCTGATCCTAGCACTCGAACAAGGGGTCCAAGCATCCCAAAACATAAGCAATGCAATAGTAACAGGAAATATATTACTGTTATTAAACATGTGATACTGGCCATATAAAATGTAATGCATTTTGAAGATTACCATTTTGTATATTGTATCCATCCACAAAGAAAACACATGCATATTTTATGCCTTTTCTTTGCAATGGAGAACCTAAATTTTATTAAATATCCACTATAGGTTGAATTATATCAATATTTCCTTGATCTACGCACATACAATCAATAAAACAAGACGGCATACTGCATGTACTTGCTTGTAAGTTGGAACCAACTGCAAACTACACTGACCCATATCTGCCTTCATACAATGTGTCAAAAAATGTAGGTCAATGCGGTTGCTTGGACTGATCAGTAGAGCAAACAACACATCCTGATCTACTTCTGCGTTATGCAACAGCTGATCAGGATCTATGTCATTTGCAGTTGGACCCATCTTGTAAGCAAGCACATAGTATCATATGACAAATAATTTCCCTACATTTACTGAAATGGTGACTTGGAGTTCTGCCACACAATAAAACAATAAGTGAAGTATGTCACACACCTGTATTGGGGAATAAAATGTAAACAAACCAGTCTACTGTATTTGCCTGTACCATGTGCCCAGTTTCACACATCACTGACACAAATCTGATCATTTGATCACCCATATTGTGCTAGCAAATCAAAGTTATTCAGTTCACCAAAAATAAAATATATTTTTAAAAAAACACTAGATATGGGTACATTATACAATGGTAGATCTGGGTCAAAGACATTCAAATAAGCAAATATCTTCCTAAATATAGGTACATATGGTACACCTGTCTGGCTTAGCTAGGTCAGGGTTCAATAATACACACATGGCTGGATACACATCCATACTGCTAGTAAGAGGAGCTGACTTTTTATTCCATCACTACTAACACACTGACTGACTGACTACCTCAAACTGGGTCATGTCAGTTTTTCAAGTTAAGATTAGGCATACAAAAAACCTCCCAACTTTCTGTACTGTAGTATTCACTAATCTGTAATGCTAAATTGGCTCTGGGACCAAGCACAGAAAGAAAGAAAGAAAAAAAAAAACAAGTTTTAAGGCACAACTTTAAACAATTAAAGACTAATAAAAGATATCCTTTTGACAATACACCAAAATGATATATGTAAACTGTCTTAGTAAGACTTACTATTGAATTCTATAGTTGTTTTATTATAGATTTTAACATGGACTTAAAACAGTGCCTCAGTCTTTCTCTCTCTCCATTGATATTGTTAAGAATGATGAAAGTGTAACTTAGACTCTCGCTCTCTCTCTCTCTCTCTCTGTTATTGTCAACAAGAATGAACTGAAACTTAGTGTGCATCTAAAATATACATCTTTCAGCAAGCCAAGAAACTAATATTGGACTGTTGGACCACACACTGCAAGCAGTTTTGACAACTCCCCTTTTGACCTAAAGGTGGAATCCAGGTCACATCTGGAGACATTTTAAGAATGCAAAGCATAACAGGCAGAACAACTGCCTGGCTTACTGGTTCCTTTTTACAAAATCTTCTGAAACTGTTGACTTTTCCTGCATTTTTTCTTTTCTTCTTCTACTAATTTCATGGTGTTTGTGTTTGTAATCATATCATTATAAATGTTTTTTATCTTATAGATGTTGTCTAATGTTGTAAAGCGCTTAGAGCTTCCAAAGATTAGGCGCTATACAAAGTCCTCATTATTATTATTATTATTATTATTATTATTATTAATACCACACTAATAAAGTCAGGATTTCTATCTGACACCTAAAAAGGGTTGGGGTGTGGTGGGGCCATGTCTCTGAAATGTGTTACTGTAAACTACCGTATTTTAGCATCATTCAGTTTTAGGAATTCTTATTTATACATATCTGAGACATAAAACTTTAATTAATTAACAAACAGAAATAAATAAAAATAACAGCGGTAGTTTTACCCTAAGCACAAGCAATGATCATATTTTAGTGTATGTACTTGCATGCCATGTAAACAAAAATGGAACGAAGCATGGTCACTTTATTCTAATACAAGGGACTCTAAAACAGCATATAAAAACATCAACAGCTGCACATAATGAGAGGTTTTCAGGTACAACTATTCACAAGCACTTGGCAAAAACAAAATGTGTGAGTTTCCTATTGCAATGTTTTTAAAATTAGAGTAGGTAGGTAAGTATTTTTTTTATAAACATTATATATATATGATTAGTATACATAATTTGCTAAGTACTTCAAGTTCTGGGCAAAATGGGTACAATTAGATGTACAAATCAAATCTGGGATTTTGTTTTAAAAAATTATCCTGGGGGGATAAAAAGTGCTGGAAGCACAAATATTATTTTTGTCCTCACAGCCTTAATAACACAGCACTTAAACAAAAATGGCTACTGTACTAATAAACAGTTACGAACAGTCCTTCGGAGTAGTCATCAGTGTTTATATCACATATATCTTGTCATAACTTAATTAAGCAGACACACAATTCTTTAAAAAAATTAATTTTCTCTCTGAATCTGTACACAAATGTATGCTGGCTAAAATTGTATGATCTACAGTATGTTGATAATTCTGGGAGTCTTCAAGGCAGATTCTCTAATTTGCCCAGAGGGGGGAAAAAAAAAAATGTGAAAGCAAATTGGTCCAAGAGCATTAACATAGAGACATATCATATCACATGCCATGAACATCCTCTGGTGGCCAAGTGGTCTAAATTGCTTGCCTTTACCAATCACAGCTATCTCACCTCTGTCCACGTGGGGTTCAGAGTTTCAAGTTTGGTCAGTGTGGGTATGTGAAAAAGCTTGACAATAGCTGAATCCCATGGGGCAATGGCTCTTTTACAGGACCGGTTTTCCTGGGTTTTTCCTTCACTAGTTATACTGGCCGCCATGTATAGCCTATTATGTACTGAAAAATGGCATTAAACTCACAACATAACATGCCAGTAACAGTTACAAAATAAACCCTATCAAATATCTTGAACAAAAAAGTTTTTCATTGTTCAAAATGACAGATAATAATTCTAAGATTGTACCATGAACTGTTTCAAGACAGGTTTTATGTACATGTACCCATTTTTCTACTTCAGGATTATTAAACATATCCGTGGTATACAATTTCTTCATTTAGAAGCAAAGCTTTATTCATAGATTTTACAAATCAATTATTTACTGAACTGATTTCTTCTTTTTTTCACCAACAGAACAATTATGGTTGCCTATGAAAGACTTCTATTTGGAAGGGAAAATATGTTTAGATCCTTAACTTTGAGACAGCCAAACAATTACCATTTATACTCGCCTATAAGTCGAGTCAAACCGCAAACATCAAGATCTGCCTTATCATAATACGCCATCAGGTCAGGGTCTGTGTTGTCTCTTCTACTGATTACTGCTAACAAACTGCACAGACTCAGATCTGCCGGCACATTCTGCGATAGCAGATCTTGGTCTGTGCATTTTGCAGTTTTACTCTTTTTATCAGCAAGTATATACGGTACTCAATTAGTCTCCTTACTAGTACTCCATTAGTGAATTGCAACTATACAATTTACAACACAGGCCCAAAACAGGTGTTACATAGATTTTTACAAAAGGTGACTGACAGCTGCAACAAAGCTTTTTCTTCTCCCCACCTCATTTCAGTTTTTCTAAATCCTTACATATCACTTTTGATGTAGCAGAAGGATTAATTAATTAATTAAGATTAGAATCATCACTAATTTTCTGCTTCATTATGCACTGTAAAATTCAGACAGAAATCATTTATCTGAGTATATTTTTTTTCTGAACAATGTATATAGGATACCCTAAAGGTCAAATCTAATATCTACACAAATTCAAGAAGTTTCAAACCTTATCGAAAAATCCCTGGAAAGTATGCCAGTTTTTGCTGGCGACATGCAGTCCATGTGTTATTACCTAGAAACACCATAATGGAAATGTTGTGGCCATCAAGTGAAAAAGTTCTGCAAATACAACTTTATTTACAATTTAAGAACCAGCACTGCTCATTCCTGATCATTTTTGTTTTTCTTTGATGACATCTAGTATATCTGGTGAAGAAGCTGGGAAGAACTACCAACACACAAGAAATGAAATGCACAAGCAGGCTTTCTCATTTACTCTTAATGGTTGAACCTGTGACTCGAAACCACATGGACAGAGGTGAGATGTCAGAGCTCTGTACAGGCAATCACCTTAGACCACTCATCCATCCAGGGCCCCTGACCTCCGAGTCACTAATGAAACTGCATATATACTTGAACAGTACTGATGAATTACTAATGATAACTTGCATATATATATATATATATATATATATATATATATATATATATATATATATATATATATATATATATATATATATACACACACTGAATGGTACTGCTAAACAAGAAAAATTTGTATACATAGTGAATCTCATGACTGAGTCATTAATGAAACTGCATTTATACATGTACTTGAATGACACCGATGAGACACTTGTTAAAACTGGACAGACTATCAAAGTTTTAGCAGGATGAGACTAAACATGGTGTTATATTGACATAAATCTCTAGATGTCGGAGTTCTGTTACTGAGCACTCAGACAAACAGGAGATAATGAGGTAATTGTGTGTCAGCTGTCAATTGGGCCACAGTGGATCTGCCCAGCAGTCCACAAAAATCACCAATAAACATTATATGATGGACATTAGGTTAGCAGGGTGAGTCAAATGATCCTAATAATGGCCTAGACTGCTGACAGTTGTGTGTGTGTGTGTGTGTGTGTGTGTGTGTTACCAGGTCTGGGTCAATGGCAATTGTGTGAATGGTACCTGGTATAGGCTGCTGACAGTTTTGTGTCCTGCCAGGTCTAGGTCAATAATGTGTTATATCTGGTATACACTGGCAGTTTGTGTGTGTGAGTGTGTGTGTGTGTGTGTGTGTGTGTGTGTGTTACCAGGTCTAGGTCAATAATGTGTTATATCTGGTATACACTGGCAGTTTGTGTATGTGAGTGTGTGTGCACGTTACCAGTACCAGGTCTACACCATTGCCATTGGTAAGTATTCTGCTTTGTCAAAATCGCTTGCAGTTGTATGTGTGCTACCTGGTCTAGGCCACTGGCACTTGTGTGAATGCTACATGTGGTAAAATACCCCCTTTTTGTCAAGCACTCCTGTTACAGAGCTTGAAAAAAGCAAACAATCAAGGGAAAGCAAAAAGCTGTAACACTGAGGTTAATTTTGGGTATAGACGGATGGATGCATGGATGGACATGCACACTGATGCCAAAGCAATCGCTGTATCACCCTGCCACCAAGCCAGGCTAAACAACAATGCAACTGAATGTTCAGTGGAGAAAGGGAAATTAACATTTAAAAAAACAACCTGCAAATTCCTCTGCACTGATCTTGGTAAACAATAATCTTAACAGTTTATAGTTTTGGTTTCATTTAATCAATCAACTCAAAACATTGCAAATAAATTCTAATAATCCTGACTAATAAAAATAAAAAGAACTGTGACAATGTACTGTCCATGTCCATAGACCTAAATTAATTTGTCATAATGCATTTTCTAAAGTTCAATGCTCTTCAGTTATTGACAACACCCTGTCTTGACCAGTTACAAGTGTTTTCTAAAATAATAATATCAGTGCTTATATGTCCGAACCAACATAAGAAGAATCTCCAGAACAGTGAAATACATGATGGTATCATATATATGCAGGATACTCAAGGCTTCTCAAGCCTCCAGCCAAGAAGATATAGTGTAGAAATTACAGATATAAGTACACATATTACATAGTTGCCAAGTGAAAATTGGATGCATTCAAGTTTATGCCCAGTATTATAGCACAATAGCATAAGATAAACAAGATAAAAAAAATTGACTAGCTTTTTGCCCTTTCATGTTACTTTTTATTGGTGTTTTGGACTCAATTATTTGCCTTTGTTAATCTGATGAACTCAGATGTTTTCAGTGGAAATTTTATTTTGGTAAATCAGCATGGAAGTAAGTCTGAAACTTTATACTTGGTTTCAGAGACTTCTTTTAAGATACAGTTTCAACTCTGTAAAATCTGTAAACCAATATATATTTCTGCAATTTCAGTTCAAGTACCTGTCTGTCTAGATGGAAAATGTTAAAGATGTTTGATTAAATAGCAAGCAGTCATAAAGCTCTGTTTATTCCTGAAAAGGTTGTTTATTCTTGGGTCTTATTATTTTGTGCTGCATTATTTTAGTTCTAAAGTACAATAAACAATGATATGAACATAAACTATACGACAGGTGTGGATTTAAAGTGGAATTCAATGTGTCAATGTGGGATGGAGTGGGGGGATCTGTTTTCAGTTAGAGAGTTCACTTTAAAGTGAAAAATTGCTAGAAACTGCATATTTTAAGATATAAAATAATACGTCTTGAACTGGAACCCTCCTTAACTAATTTTTAGCACCTACCAATATAGTTGGTCTATGAAAATGTTTCCACTATAATTTCCTCAAGTAAAACCTGTTTCCTAAAGGAGCAAAAAAAAACACAACAATATTATAAAAAAAACCTTGAAAAGGAAGCAGAAAATACATATTGGAAAAAGGTTTTGGGCAAACAAACAAGATTCAAGAGGGCATGTATTCAAAGTGTAATAGTGCTGAAAATGACATGCCATCAGTGCCATCCTTGTACATGTGTGAGTCACATTGTAGGGCTGATCCCTTTCAACTACCTGACCACAAATATGTAAACCCTATTAATATGTACAGCCACAAGATAAATTATTTGGTCACTACACATCTCTTGGGTTGAAACATCAAATCTTTAGCACAAAATGTACACAGTACACCCTGTTTGATGAATTAAGGAGCTTGTCATTTGTGGTTAGGCCAAACAAAAAAAATGAAAAACAAGTGCAGTTCCTATTGTACTGGTTTTAAAATTGGGCTAGGTAGATCATTATTTTAAAACATACATTTAATGTTAATTTTTTTTAAAACCATATTTTTGTGTTTGGCCTTAGATTAGTTCTGCTTTTAGCAACAGACCTTACCAATACAGTTTTGAAAGGCATGGCAATATATGTATTACATGATATTAAGCCATTTGAAAGGCATGGCAATATTTGATTTACATGATATTATGCCATTTGAAAGGCATGGCAATATATGTATTACATGATATTGTGCCATTTGAAAGGCATGGCAATATTTGATTTACATGATATTATGCCATTTGAAAGGCATGGCAATATTTGTATTACATGATATTGTGCCCTTTCGGAACTAATATCGCTCATTACTATAGAAACAGCAGTTGTGAGCTTTACAGATAAACAAAACTAAATTAAAAAAAACATAAAGAAATTTGAAAATATATTTAAAGTATACAAAACAATTAAATTTTATAATTTAGTACAAAGATGTCAATACCTCACTCCTACAAGCATGGTCAATGCCATACGATGGTGTGTTCAATCAATTAAACAATGCTATCATATCAAGTTTGTGACCTTCCATGCATCTGATCCTTGTGACAACACTCACTCAAACAGAGCCATAATATCAAACGTACTCTGAATTATTCTTAGTTACTAAGCTGTCTGATACATTCCAAAAGACATCATTATTAGAGTGCTGATTAAGAACCAGTCTTTTAACATATGGTTGTACTTGGCAATTTTCATAAAAAGCATCCCATCAAATTTTAAAAATACAATTACTTCCAATCAGGGAGTAAAATACAGAGCTTATTCAGTATGTATCACGAGTTGTGCAGATGTACCACTGTGAAACATACTTAAAATAAATGTAGGTACAAGTACCATAAACCTTTTTCTAATTTGGGTTTCTTCCTCACCATGTTCACAGTACAGTTCCATTTTTGTCCAATAGCATAAATATATGGGATGATTTTCTTTTCCACAAATACTTGAACATACATGTAGTTTTAAATTTTTAATTCGTTTAAGATCTAGTAAAAAATATCACAAAAGTAGCTAATAAATGCATGATAAGTTCATTTAATTCAGCAATGAATCAAATAATAAATTTAATTCTTTTCAGTATATGATTGTAAAATGTTGAATTTTGAATTGTACTGAACCTTAAAGTTGAATGCATTGAGCATTCAAATTTTATCACATTTAAGCCAGAAAAGTCTTTGTGAAGAGCCACTTCGACCTTTCTTCTTTTCTACCCCATATCAGTGTTAAAACTTGAAAGGATAGAATTTAGAGATTGACCAAAGCATTGCTACCCTGTCCTGAGAAAGTAAACATTTGTACTACTAACCATCACCACTTGATAGGAACCCATGTCAAATTATCATTTTCAAAGCGAAATTGATATGCCCCATACTTCACAGATTCTATGCTCTCTGAGATCTGATGAAAGAAATTATTATCTTGGGAAAAATTTAGGAACCAATGCCTAAGATTGGCCAGAGTAAATTAAGGCATACACTTTAGAAGTAATGTAAATTTAAAGTGATGACCTTAACCAAAATTCTTTAGTCTTATATTTCCTGAAAGCAGAGAAGCAGCTCTGAGGATGCCTAAAAAGAATAGTGCTTTCCTCGTTAAACAAGAAAAGGAGACCAGGTGGCTATCTTGTAAGAAAAGACAGGGTTTAGTGCAAGGACACAAAATTTCTGAAAAAGAACACCATCAATGTACTCAATTTTAATTTCCCACGTAATTTTCTTTTGATATTGTTTGTTTTATGCAAATGTGTTTGATATGACTAGGATTCAAATTATGTATCGTTTATTCAATTTCATGGAAATCTGTTAATGCTAGAGTTGTTGTGCAATTTATCTCTTCATTTACTATTTCACTGATAGTACTGACGATTGCATGCTATCCAAGTTTTCATATGTGCAGGATTTCATAGGGTTATATGAATTAATTTCCTTCGTCTGTTAGGACAATACTGATTACTGTGAGTTAACGATAATCGCATATTTATATCTGAGTTTGTAATGTTTAAAAAATCTTGTACGTTAGGGATTGCTGTGAGCTAGAATTTTGTGAATTTTATGCAATAGCAATCGAGCATGTGGTAGCATAGGTAAAGAGATATGGTAACAATAGATATACTGCTAATGTGTTAATTATGACCTGTCGCTGCGAAGCGAGGGTGACATTCTATCAGATTAGCTCAGAATTTATGCAGTGTGGATAGCTAGTATGCTTCTGAGTAATGTAAAAGAGGGAATTTATGTACGTGTAGAAAGTGGTACATACAGATATTTAGGGGTAATTTTGTCCTTTAAGGAAAGCTTTCTGGGAAGAGACTGTCCAAAGATGTTAGTCCGAAGAAGAAAAAAAGTGACGAATTCAGAATAAAGGATTCGGAAGTCCAGGAAGGGGTGAAGCATAGAAAACAGGAAGGCTTGAGGAAATAGAAAGACGCTGATACATGGTCACAATTGGAAGGTGATGCAATCAGTCTGGACATTGTGCTCTTTTCACCACTTGTTATTATGATGAAATACATCCAAATCAGACACTACTATTAATTTGTTTTGATTAATTTTTTAATTTTTCTTGTATAACGGGTCTCGTATTGCATTATTTCTTCCCAAAATTCTTGTTCAGTTCTCTGTTGAAATTCTATTTTTTTAAACTCCCACCAGGCATTAATATCAAGGGAGGTCATCCTCTAGATAATGCCAGCCAAATCAAATTAACCACCCCTCTTGCTAAGAGGGTGATGTTACAATGATGTATATCTAATATAAAAATGACTTATAGAATATTGCTGTGTTACTTAGTCTGAGTCTATGCCATTTGCAATTGGACCTGACTAATGTAAGCAAGTATATATCGTAATTACTATCAAAGCCTGTTTAGTTTATTCACAGTAATCTTTGTGGCATTGTAATATTAAAGAAAATATAAATATCATGACTGAATTTCAGTATGTTTCAATGTGAACAATGATATTTTACTTCATTGGGAAATATTTATTATAACAAAATTTATAATTAAGAGAAAAATAAAATGCAGATGATAAAAACATTTGATATCCCAGCATCTAAATGATCCTTTCCCTTGATTTTAATCTTATTCATATACTGAAACAATCTGATTAAAATTGAATCTCCACTGTCCTCAGTGAAGATAATTGACAGTGACCGCTTAGCGGTCATATTCTGGTGACCAATATTATTGTCATAATTTCTAATTTTATCAACCAATCAGATGAAGTCTTATATCTTTGCATTTGGGAGACTTAGCAGTGTGGTTGAAGTGCATCAATCTGTTCTGAAGAATTTAATTCACTTTCAGATTTTTTATAGCTGCATTTCCATTAACTAATTCAAAGGTCACCAGAACATGACCCCTAAGCGGTTGCTGTCAGATCTTAGGACAGTGGATATTGGATTTTTAATCAGATCTGGTAAAGGTCACACCTTTGGCTTTAATAATACCACAAAGAGCACAAAAAAAGAATATTTTCTTACCAACAATTATTTGAATGACAAATCACTAAAGCATGTGACAAAAGTTTAAAATTATGTTTCGAAAATACTGTATTTTAAAAAGCGTATTTTCTGCCAAATTTGTTTTTAAAAAGAGGAATGTAATGATAGTGCTTATGTGGTCATTATCTTCTAGTTTATGACTGATAGTCAATTCAATTCAATAGTTTATGAATTTATGACTGATATTCCATTCAATGGTTCATTCTTATCAGCATTTACTTCCTGATATTCTTCATACATACAATATGGGTCTAAAAATGAAATATGTTTCAGCTGGGAGATTTTAAATTTCATTTTTTTGATAGATAATCTGTCAAATGTTAAAATTACAACATAATTTAAATTTAAAAGCTTCTTTTAAATAACTTTTCATAACTAACTGAAAATACATGCACATGAACATGATGGAAGTTGCTAAATTTCACTGCACAACTTTTCATAAATTAGAACAATAAAATTTAGTGAATCTAATTAAGTGTCGTGAGAACAATAAAATTTAGTGAATCTAATTAAGTGTCGTGACTAAACTAATATTGTCATGTAATTATATAGTCAAGTTTTGGAGAGTACATATTTGAAGTTTTTTTAACGAAATAGAAGCTTACTGATAGTAACAAAAAATATGATGCGTTTGTACTATCACCTTTCTAAATGTTGTTTTCATGGGATAAGGTAAAACATATATACTTGGTACTGTAACCAGAACTTTAATGTCAGACATGTAACATGACACAAAATGGCCATGGGGAAGTGAATATACAAGAGTTTCCAATGAAGTCTGTAAGTAGTATTTCAACATACGCTTCCTTGTTTATATAGTTTCATCAACTGTCTATGTCAAAAGTGGCTCCATTTTATGGTTCAAAAGAGATTTTTATTTCCTCTGACATCTTTGTTTCCTGATGATGAAAACATGTGATTGTCGTAATGCATCATACTCTGATTGTGTCTGTTCCTTTCTAAATCTCACTAAGTTACTTCAATGCACAGGATCCTGACCCTCATTCATGATTACCCTGTAGTAATTAAATCCAATGACTGTCACTTCCTTAAATTTAGACCCCAAGTAATAGCTGTTAATGGACACAAAGAATACCATCTTTTGGGGATCCAAGATAACAAACCACAGTATGCAGGAAATAGCCAATAAAACTATTGTAAATCCAAACCTCTATCCCCTGAAAGACAAGTCATGCATATAAAGTCTGCTAAATTGATCTGTTCAACCAATGAAGGCCAACTGTTTGACCCTGTAACAGTGACCATGCCACATTTAAGGCTTCAGGGACCGTATCAAAATTTAAACATAACATTATACTTTGGACCTATCTATTGGCACAATTTGTTCATCATTATTATTAATATTTAGACTGGATTAGTATGACCATCTGTAACCAATAAGAGCAGCAATATTTATATAGTTAATACCAGTAAATCAGATTCAATAACTAGGGGACATCTTCAGTTGGCATCAAAAATTACAACTGGTGCTGAATCACCATCACCATCTTTGTGAGCCAAGATTCTGATAACCCTATCTACACCTTGGCAGATCAAAAAGCTATATATTAGTGCATTCTACTAGTGACATCTATTCAATTTCATTTGTTGCCTCCCTTTGTATGTAATGCTAACTAACCAACAGTGGTGCATTGTACGTCCACTGAAAAACTGCTTTTGTATCAGTCCATTCAAGTTGTGTGCTCCCCTTGTCTCAATCACATTGGAAGTGTTCAAATTTGAACAAATTAATTTTGATTGGATGCAATGCATCCAATGAAATTCACAGATCTGAGGCACAGAAATATCTGCTTGATATGCCAAGGTCTAGAAAGGGTTATTAGAACCTTTGCTAGCGAAGATGCTGAATCACATGGAATCTTAAAACAAAATTAGTCTGCTCCAGGTATTTACCACAGAATTACTTCAGATATATATATATATATATATATATATATATATATATATATATATATATATATATATGTATATATAGAGAGAGAGAGAGAGAGAGAGATAGAGAGAGAGAATGATTATAACAATTGTGTACAGTAAAAAAATATATTTTGAAAACATTAATAAAACAAACTGGACACAAAGTTTTGAAATAAAGAGATATACCTCATTGCAACAAGTTTCTTAGAAAATCATGTCCTAACACATTCATCACATCTCATGTTATGTCTAAAAATGTTTTGTTAGTAGCTGTCATAGGTACTGTATAATGCCATTTTCAGCACAAAATAGGCTATACATGGCAGTCACAATAAGTGGAAGAGAAAGAACCAAGGAAAATCCCAGTAAGAACCACTGACCCTTGGGAAGCTACTGCCAAGCTTTCTCACGTACCCACATCAGCCAAGCACAAGACTTGAACAGAGGTGAGATGACAGTGACTGGCAAATGCAAACACTTCATGCCATTCAGTACCAATAATGTTTTGTGAAGAAAAACAGAATCTACAGGAATAGTTTGGCATTATACATACCAAACATACTCTTGTATAAGTTGAAATAAAACTGCACAGATCCATATCTTCTGGCACATAACGCGATGGCAGATCGGGGTTTATGTAGTTTGTTAGAATTAATAAGTAGAATAAACATAATAGACCTTGATCTACCAGCATATTTAGCAATGGAAAATTAGTATCTATGTAGTTTACACTTGTACCTGACCTACAGAATAGAGTATATACAGGATGGGCTATCTATTACATCATGTGCATTATCTTACTCAAATTTGATTGACTTCATACGGAAAATCAGTGTCTAATTTCCACATTTCGAAACAAATTAAATAACAGCAAACACAGCAATTAACTAGTCAAGCACATTCATAGCTATAAAAGTATGTATACAAAAAGATATATATTTTAATCATTCTGCAACCCACTGGTGTCAGCATTCAAGATTCTTTTATGCATAACATCAATCTCTAAGTCAGTTTTACTTGACACAACATTGCCTTTGCATGTGACTGCAGCTATGTGCAAATATTATCTTAAAATGTGGTCACAGTTGAGATGTATTTTGGTCATTCATGTCATGTTTTACAACATTCTGACAGAAAGTGACACTGATAGAAAATGTCCCATCATGATAAATCTGCATTACTAATATTACATGTGATATCATTATCATTATTTTTGTTCTTGTAATTTTTACATCACCAAAACCAGTCCAATTAATTAACCATTACAGTTCCACAACTGACATTACTTTACCTTTTTTAATATCAATGGTAACAAAAAAAACATTATGAATTAATATACACAATGAGAATTCTTTTTATTACGCAAATTGATCAAAATGAAATTTTTTCCAGGATCAAATTTCCAGAAACCATTTAATGTTCTGTTGTTGTCCTGACTACAGTCATCTCAACCTTCTGTAGTATTTTGCTTAATATGCACAAATCAAAACCAAGGTCAAAGTTAAAATTTTAATATACATCACCCAGTTGAAGAGATGTCATCCATTTGTGTATGCCAGATATAATACTCAAAAACTTTTTTGAGGCCACCATCCCTAGTCTTGGGAATTTTCACAACACAAAACGAGTAGCTTTGGAATTTTATAAATAAAGGCTTCTGGCATTTTTAAACCTCTTACCCTTCATCACTCCTGTAAAATTTCTTGCAATTGTTCCTTTATAGCTGATTCAAATTATTATAACGGTTTGTACATAGTGTAAGCATAAATTTAGTAACTGGTATATAATTTTGTTCTTGTTTTGTAAAAATGTTTTGTAGTGTTGGCAGCTGTATACACAGAAGTAGCAGCAGTTGTAGTGTTTGACATAAAAATATCTGTATTTTTTATCAGAACAGGTACTTAATATGAGAAAATAATACTTAATATGAGATAATAAGAGATGGAGGATCTGTAACCAACAAATGTCTGTCTTTTAAACATAATATAAATTTAGGCTACACAATGGATTAATTCTGTGTTACTTACACATTTTATTGGAATATAAGTACTTTACAACTGTATGGTACCTTTAGTTTTTTAAGATCGAATTGCAGCTCTGTTCTTGTCTAAGGGAAAGGAATGCTCTCTGGCATATTTACATGACAGACATGGTACCTTTAGTTTGTTCTTTTCTAAGCAACAGGAATACTGTCTGGCATATTTACCGACCAAACATGTGCCTTTTTATCAAAAATACTAAACATAATTAAAAATAATATTCCCTTTTCAATAATTATGCATGAACTAGAACATTAGACAAGAACAGGAATTAGAAGTGAAATCATTGAAAAAGTCATTCAGCATTTCATTGTATGATCATGTGACTCCCAGAATATACTGACAAACAAATCTCAAGCCTGGTGATGAACTGAGCAAATTATGTGTAATGGTAATTACCAGTATGTAATATGCCACCAGCTAGATACAAAATGTTATTAATAAAGGAATACACGTCCATTGCTATGGAAATGAAGCAGCTGTCTGATCATTTGTCAGTTCTTCAATGATGCAAACACATTGGAGGACTGGAATATATAACGCGCTTAGAAGTAACATCAAGCTTTTGTATGATCAAGATTCCTTCTGGATAAGGAAATTATGACAGTTATGAGCCAACAACATATATGGAATGCAGGAAAAAGCTCTGATGAGCAAGATTTTCTACTTTCCGATTTTAATTTTGAATGGAAATTTGGGTTACCAGGCAGCCATAAATAATACCACAGAACTGTCCCTGCATAATGTTCATTCATGTGATGCTGCAATCATAAAACAGTGTTGCAACCTGAATGCAAGATTGTGAGTTTTTCTGCAATTTTCAGTCCAATATCCCACCGACTCCCTTTCCTTGGTCTCACTGTCATATGTGGATGTGTATTTAGAGACTGAGCTTGAGCTTTGTAAGTAATACTTTGATCATATATGGTACATCACTATAAGATGGCCCCTTATTAAGGCCCTTTTAAGGCAGTTATGGCCAAGGCTCTCATCTTATTATAATTATTATTAGATATAAAATAATGTAATATAAGGCAACCTTACCTATAATTCAATCTACTTGCATGGTTAACATCTTTTGCAATCAAGACATTCAATGCCTGTACTGCAGACTGCTGTGCAAGGTCACAGACAGCCTCTATTGTAATGTATTTTCCAGGTTGCATTAATGACACAAAAAAGGACACAATCATGTGTGGGGAGGGGCTTGCAAAATATATAATTTATCATTTATTAATTGGATTAATAGCTTGAAAAGAAATGTAATTCAGAGAAAATGAGAATTATTCATAAAACAAAAAGTAGAAATACATAATGAGTGAAAAGTTACATTGAAAATTACCAAGATCTGAACTGCCAATTCCATGGTGCAACTCATTCTTTTCAAGCAAACCAAATATTCAAACATGCACGGCCAAACAAATTCCAACTCATCTGGTCATATTTATGAGCAGTGACTTGGATGGGGAAGTCATTTTTCAAGATACTCATCCGATTCGACAAGAAGCATTTAAAGTAGACTAGTCAAACTAATGCAGTCAAAGATCCAAGGTATTTGTCCCAGTAGGGCAAGTAGCCAACTAAGAATTGTTTGAGCCCTGACTTGTCAGTATGTTTCTCTTTTATCCCTTGATAAAACATTTATTACAATAATGTGAAGATTATATTGCAGCAAAGAAAGCAAAGTTAAGGTAGCTAAACTACCAAAGCAAATAAAATCATATCATTTTCTTTAGTACTACCGTAGTCCTTTCTGGTATCTTTCTTTATCTGTGCATGTTCATTTGCAAGACAAAGACACAGCATTCCCTATTCTTAGTATTGTTTTATTATCTCTGACTAGATACAACACTCCATATGCCAAGTAGATACACATCTCAGCCCCAGCAGATTCATTTGGAATACTCTCATACTTTCCAGAACAAAGGGAAATCATAAAAATACAAGCACAAAAAGAAAATACCAGATTCCCATAAGAGCTACTGAGACCCTGGTTGTGTGCAAAAACATCTCTGCTATGTTACCTTCATGATCGTCCTCCACCCCCATCCCAGACTCAGACCCTGGCTGGGTGCTAAAGTCTTGCAGCCTTGATAAGCATATTGTTCCCTAGCTTCGATGCAACTTGCTACTGCAGATTTTCAAGTGCAAAAAAATTCCCATTCTCAGCTCATACCTTGTTTCCTTTACAGTGTACTGGCAAATTTCTTACTTTTGGAAGCAAAACCAATTTTGTTAATTGTACTTCCTGCAACTTTAAATGATACAAGCCGACAAATTTAAACAAAATGGAGTACATGTCACACTGAAATACCGTATCAGAACGAGTTACCTAAAAGAATAATTTTGCAATATGTGCAGAGATCATGAACTCTTTAATCCACTAACTAGTTGTGGCAAGTTCTGACCTGATAAAGGTGAACCTGAGAATACGGCAAATAAATCTGAAATAGGAATATTTTCCATAAAAAATTATCCTTGTTAAATATAACTTTTCTGATGTTTTCATGATTATAATCATTGCAAATGATTTCACTCAAAAAATAGCATGACAAATTTGCAATGACATGCAAAAACATTACATGTAAGGTGGAACTCTTTCCCTCAAAAATAAAGATAAGTGTAGATCTGACTAACATGGCAGGGCAATGATTGATTTCTTCAATAGTTATTGGGTTTTTCTTTAAAGACATTTGATAATAATCATTCTTAATCTATTTCCATCATCAACTGTACAAATAAATGAAAATGACATGGCTGTAAAGTAAAACCTTCTTCAGAAGTCCACTGGGCCAAAATTCACTTAACAGTATAGACATTTACAATGTAAATCATCCATGATCATATACAAAATGTTTTGTCTTTAGATAATATTTAAATCTGATGCATTTCTTTGATATAATATGTCTTTGTATGATCCATTTGTTGATGAGATGGAATACCTTGATATATTGGAAACTAAAGATGAAAACATCGATTAGTTGGTATTTCATCTGTGTTTACATTCTCTTTGGATATATCCACAAACAAAAGAAATTAGAAATAAAGCATTGTGTCTGAAACTATTAACACAGATTACAGATATCACAGTTTATAAATGTCTGTTCTGTTTTCTGGACATGGTAAAATTACAACACCAAGAGAGCTGTTTTTAATTTTCCCTTATGATAGATTGTACCTCCTGTTTATGTCAGTGCTTGGACATTGATCCATAACATTAAGTACCTGGATACATATTAGCCTGAACTGTCTGATGAGATACCAAGAAAATATCTATATACGTATATTTATCTCAAAGTCAATATGAATACATCTCATTTTGACATGTAATTCAAACACTGTCCATGATATTTCCCTTTTGAGACGACCCCCTAACCAGACAATGGATTTGTTTGACTGCCACTTGAGCACGTTGCATACACTTGAATGAAAACAATATAACTATGCAAAACAATTAGAACTCGATTAAACACTCACCCCTGTTCTATCTCCCCCTTGTCATGTCTCGATGACCGTCGCTTTCGCTTGCTTTCTGATCCTGATGAATGTCTTTCTCGCTTTGATCTCAATGTTGGGATAGACGGCCTGGGAAACGAGTTATTGTTGTGAGCTTTGACATTGCCATTTAGACGTTTGAATTTATCCAAGAATTGAGATCGAAGAGTGAGATGTGAATTTAGACTTTCCTCACAATAGCAATTATGATTTACTCCATTTTTCTTGCACAACAAAGTAAAGTTTGCGGCACATTTGTCCCCCATCTCTTCATTGTGCATTGAACTGCACCCGACTGTCGCCATCTTGTACACCATCCCCCATGACGTCGACAAATTTAGTGTGGATTCCCCAATATCAAAAATATGTGACGTATAAAGGGGTTTTCCAAAATGGCTGCAATGTGGATGTTTGTATCTAATCCAAGAAAATAAACGAAGAGAATATTTTTTTCTTATCGAAGACAACTAAATGCTACAAACAACACTTATGAATAGATCACGGTACAAATTTTAATATATCGCTGCTGCTGATGTAGTACATTGATACTCTTTTTAGATAATCATAGGGTTGGTGGTCTGTGATTGTGAGTCCCTCGGGAGCTCGTGCAAGTGCGTTTGTGTTTTTAGTGTTACGTGTGTATTTTATTATTTATTGTTGCATTCATTTAAGTGTAAATAAGCAACAATAAAAGACCCCGTGTTCAGCCCTAAATCAATTGTTATAAACACTACTCAGTACTGTACTGTTCATGGAGGGGGGGGGTAAAGTTTCGGTTTCGACGACATTGCTATACTATGATAGGTTATATTAGACTATATTCGACTATGTACCCCAAAATCAACCACATATGGTATTAGCTATAACACCATCTAGCAACAGCGAGTGGCTCCCGGTTTTGGCTAATATGTGATAAATCAGACCTCGATTGTATGACTGTTTGCCTCCATTTAAAAAACGGACATAAGTTTATGAAATCGTGTTATAGTCTGAATCTACATCCCCGTTTGTTTGTACCCCCCTATCGATTTAAAAAACGATGATAAAAAGTGTACATAACTAAGTCAACTGAATCATTGATTTATAATTTCTAACCTGACTGTGACCAGAATGGCACTACCATGCCATGCTTAACGAACATTACATACTAACACAGCGCCATATTGCAAACACTATAGGCTAGTTTATTTCCATCAGCCAACATAATGATGTTATTCATCCTGTACAGCAACTGCTGAACAGTTGCGTAAATTACATAGCGTTGAGAGTTTGGAATTATATCCCTTTGCATATATGAGCATAGAAATTAAACCACTTGTTAAATCTACATGAAAAGCAAATTTAAAGTTGTCATTATTTTCCTTTGCTTGATTCGACATTGTAAATATCGGAAGCAGATGACTTATGTATGTGCATCTGTAGTCGTGATACACCCCTTTGCTGAAAATGGACTTATCCAGAAACTGGAAATGGATCCGAGCATGTCCGTCTATTAGACTGAAAACTTCCGTTAAACATGAAACTCGCATAAGATGACAGTGTTAGGGCCACTCTACTCACACTCAGGTTAGAAACTATAAATCAATGAATGAATTGACTAAGTTCCTTGCACTTTTTATCACATTAAAGGCTTCCATTATTTAAATCAATAGGGGAGGAGGGTAAAAAAAAATAGGTTTATATTGTCAGACTATAGCCATATAAGGAAATTCCAAGTGAGAATAAAAGAACACCTCAGGGACTTCCATAATAAAAAGGATACCCCCAGAATATAAAATCTGTCCAATTTGACCACAGTAAACTGCATTCAATACAAGATAATATAAATCATCCAATCTGTTGCACAGCTCTCAAGTAGCAACATTAATGAGAAAGATAACTTTATGGGATATACCAATTGCATAATCTACAGCCAGTAAGGTTCAACATGTCTGTCCAGGCATTTCTAACAAGTTAACAAACTACTCTATCAAACACATAATTATAATAGTAATAGTAATAATGATAATAATAAAGACTTTATTTAGAGATTCTACCTTGAGGCCTTCTAGCTGTTATATACAATATATATACATTATGCACAAATTATGTGATAAATTTGGCTTGACACTAAAGAATTAAGTGACTCTAGAAATCAAAGTATCAAGCCTGGATCATACACACAGGCATCTGTGAACACATAAACACTTATAAAACATAAAATAGCCTGTATTGAAAAATTCCATGATGCAAAAGTACAGCAAAGTAGGCAGTATTTATGTTACTAGAACTGTTCAATTGTTTAAGATTTCAGCCATTTAAGACATCATTTATAAAACGAAACAATTCTAGGAGCCTGCCTGTTGTTTCCATTCCAGTGGACCAGTATATTGAAAACTTTTTTAAACAATACATTTCTTGCCCTTGGAATAATGTCATTTTTACCTCTAACGGACCTCAAATTTGGAGTACCATCACCATCGCTTTGGTGAAATATGTTGCTTAGGTAGACAGAAATGGACACTTTATAGATACATTTGGCCTTTCTTAGAAATATTCTTTCATGTATTCTTAACATTTTTATGTTATTCATTGTGTCATGGAAATTATACATTGATCTAGAATAAAAAGGAAAGGAAAAAAGAATGTATGCAGTTATTACATACATCTACCTCACCATCCTGACATGGAATCAAGCAGTATGACTAACCCAGCAGAGTGAAAACTTTGAACTCTGTATACTGGCACATGGCTTGAACCA
The DNA here is from genome assembly GCA_028554795.2 of Sinohyriopsis cumingii. NCBI lineage: Eukaryota > Metazoa > Mollusca > Bivalvia > Unionida > Unionidae > Sinohyriopsis > Sinohyriopsis cumingii. The sequence goes on from CM068835.1 coordinate 83,511,283, forward strand.
TAGACAGAAAACAGAATGTTTGTGAGCTTCTACTAGCAGCATGTTGCACATGCCAGTTGATCATGTCAGTAAAGCTATACATGTCGCAATCATGTCAGTCAGTTGATCATGTCAGTAAAGCTATACATGTCGCAATCATGTCAGTCAGTTGATCATGTCAGTAAAGCTATACATGTCGCAATCATGTCAGTCAGTTGATCATGTCAGTAAAGCTATACATGTCGCAATCATGTCAGTCAGTTGATCATGTCAGTAAAGCTATACATGTCTCAATCATGTCAGTCAGTTGATCATGTCAGTAAAGCTATACATGTCGCAATCATGTCAGTCAGTTGATCATGTCAGTAAAGCTATACATGTCGCAATCATGTCAGTCAGTTGATCATGTCAGTAAAGCTATACATGTCGCAATCATGTCAGTCAGTTGATCATGTCAGTAAAGCTATACATGTCACAATCATGTCAGTCAGTTGATCATGTCAGTAAAGCTATACATGTCGCAATCATGTCAGTCAGTTGATCATGTCAGTAAAGCTATACATGTCGCAATCATGTCAGTCAGTTGATCATGTCAGTAAAGCTATACATGTCGCAGTCATCTGACAGAACTAAGACAAAAAATGCCATGCATAATGTTGCAGGCAGCAAAACTAGACCCATACTGAATACATGTATATGGTCTACTATGAAAATGTCAAATTATCTTTAAATGGATTAGTTTTGATTCTGACAAGACATTAGTGTTTATTACATTTTGTAAATGTGACAGCTATATGAATGAATTTTTGTTTTAGCCCATTCCAAGGAACTGTACATAGTTGATTTGCCAACCACTGCAGGATAGTTTCAGTTGGCATGGGAGTTTAGATAACTTTAAATTTGAAGGATCTACAGTAATTTTATAATTGTTGCTCATCTTGCACTGCCAGATATGAGGCTACCAATTAATTATGAGTGGGTTTCAAAACTAAATTCAGGCTAACTTTATGTGAATAACATCAAATTGTGAGAATGATATAAATAAATAACCACATAGGAGACTGAGATGTTATTATTTATCGTTCACTAACATTGGCTTGTACCAGCTTACATAACTGATGGTATTACTCCTTCATTATGATGTTGCATCATAAACATTTTAAAAATGACCAGTCATTTAAAACATGTATAGATGTTACTGAAAATTTACATCAGCCATTTTCTACAATATTAAAATAGTCTTCTAGCCTGTTGGAAGCTGTGTTAGCTTAGTCAGTGGAGTGTCAAACTTGTAATCCATGGATTTGTTGGTTCAATCCATGCCCAGGCCAATTTAGATCAGCTGCCTCTGTGTGTTGTTTAGAAATTGACTGGGAATTCCAAAAGACAAAGGAACAAGAAAAATATGTATATGTTCTCAGTGTTGTGCATATCTGTGCCTGTCAGATTTACTTATTATAAATATAATTAAATTTTAATTTTGTATGTTGAAAAAATACCCTTTCTAAACAGTCTCAGTAATCCATAACTGCAGTTACATATTAAAAGTCAAACTAACTATTGAAAATACGGACCCAAAGGCCTGTGGATTTCTTTAATGAAATGCAGTACAAAATGTTTTATCTGTAGTTTTATTTGAACATCCTTTTCAGCTGGAGAGTACTGTATTTGTATTGTTTGTGCTTTGATACCATTACAATATTTTGTGTTTGGTAACACACATCGATGTTTTAGATGTGTTAGTACATATACAATAAAATCATTGCAACAAAAAACTGTACATCAGTGATTTACTAAACTATTGTGTTGCCCTTATTCTGGATTTAAATACTTGCCAGAATCTAATGATGCTGAAATATTGATCTACCTTATTTCTGTTGTTTCTCTGAGCTACACTTTACAGTCTGTGATGCACTTCTCATTTATTACATCCCATGAATTGTTAAAGTAGATATTACAGAATTTAAACTGTATATATACTCATTTACAAGTCAGTTCCAACTGCAAACAACATAGACCCTGATCTGCCATAACATAATGCACCAGCAGATCAGGATCTATGTTGTTTGTTCTGATTATTTATAACTAACTGCATAGACCTAGGTCTGCCAACACATTATGCAATGACAGATCTGGGTTTTTGCTGTTTGCAGTAGGTTCTAACCAAGGGGGTATATATGGTATTTGTCTTAGTGTTCCATACTTGTCTAAATTTCATCCACTGGCAAGATTCTCCTTTAATTCAAGAAGCATATCACATTAAGACCTATAATATCCATTTTCTCGATGGTGTTTGTTTAACCATAAAATCTGTAAAATAATACTGGAAAAACCTATACATGAATAAGAATCCATGAATCATGTCTTGTACTCCTCATTCAATGAAGTCTTTATCTGACTTGATAACATGGTTTTGACTTTTGTCTATCGCAGATTCTACTTTTTGCAAATGGCTTATACAGATCATTGATTTTGTATATTTAGCTACAATGCCAGAAATTCACTGTAGATCTGGAAAGTGTTTCTTATTTTTAATCCTGGAAAAATAATCCCTTTAACTCTTTGTTGTCATTTGGGAAGAGGATATCAGAAACACAGTCCGCTTTAGTTTATTCACGGCATTATGAAGAAGTGACACCGGACTGTTTTGTTTGGAGAAGAAACAATGTTACTGATCTTTGTGGCATATTAAATTTCTAGGCGTTCAGAATTTTTTTAAAGGTTCATTGCCGGCTAGCAACTGAATTTCATATTTTCACTTGCACATTATTTTATTGTCTCCTGTCTAAGCTTTTTATTTTTTTATTTATTCTTTCATAATGAGTTATCAGCTCAAGGATGTTTGACTGACAAAGTTAAAATTTTCTTGGGCAGTCAATATTTTGAAGGCCAATTTTCCTGTTGACTGTATTTTGTTTGAATCATCTTTGTATTTTTCTTAACTTGTATATTATTGAAGCCATATTATTAATCTTCTCTTGATCGAACTTAAAGTAATCATGTAAGGTAAACACGATCAAGATCTTGTATAAGGTCCTTGATGCTCAGAATTCAGTGAAGAGATTCTGAATGTGATATACCGAGTTTGTTATCACTCTGCAGACCATATTTTATTCCTGATTTAGCTTTCACCAGATTTGGTAAATAGATTGTCTTACCCTAACAAGTATAGCATTCATAGCAACATGTTGCTCTTTCATGCAATGGACAAATTGCACTGCATCCTGGATAGTATGTTGTACCCTCCTCCGTAAGAGGAGCTATACTGCATCTAACACTTTTGGCGTAGCATGTCATGCCCTTCCAAGTGGGAGGAGCAGCACCACACACTTCTGAGTTTTGACTCCAGTGAGCCAGGCTTAGACATATCAGTAGGATGGTGACTAGTTGCCAATTGCAGTCATTTTGTCTCGGTGAACTGTCAGTGTGTAGTTACCCATAAGTTAATTTTCTGGTGACTGGCCATCTCATACCACTCACCATCCACCAGTCACTTCGTACAGATCACTGACTATTCACCAGAGATCTTATAGTACAGGGGAAAGGGATGAGAATGAGTTCTTTGCTCTCCCTAATCTGCTATCACATCATATGCTGGAATGGGTGTCTGCACACAGGTTTCAGACTTGGGAAGGAAATTGGATCAGTATTCCCCCATCCCTATCATCCCTTTGAATCATTATGGGATGTGGGTCCATCCAGTGTACAGTCCAAGGGGAGTCTTTACATTTTAGAAAAGATCTCCTTGGCTCAACACAGCCATGTCTCCATGCCTTTTTCTCTACAGTCCAAGAAATTACTTGGCAATACTGGGGGTGGTCCATTACTCCCTCTACTTTGAGATCAGAGGGGTAATTTACAATCTGAGCCAGTTGGATTCAAGATCTCCCAGCCAGTTAGATGCAAGATTTCCAGTATCTGTGAGTAAATTGCAACAGGTTTCTGACTGGGGTCCCTTTGCATGTACCCACTCCTTTGCATGTACCCACTCCTATCTGTTCATTTATGCATCAGATTCTAGTTGGTGCACTCATTAAAAGTAGAGGGTTTGATCTTCCAAGGTCATTCTACTCTGGACAAATTGTCCTTCCACATCAACAATCTACAAATGAAGGCTTACTTCTAGCATTGCTAGGGTGCATTGACAGAGTAAGGGGTCATTGTGTTGTGGTCTTCTCCGACAAAGTGTCTATCATAGCTAATCTGATATGCCAGGGAGGCACACATGCTTTCTTTCTTTATGTGGAGGTTTTAAACCTCCTCAGCTGAGCAACATTGGAGGACATCACACCCCAAAGTTTGCCACATTCTGGGCAAGAAGAATATATCAGTGGACAGTCCAGGTCAGGCATAGAATTGTATTTTCACCACTTTGTAACAGTTTTTCACACTGGGGGGAAAGTCACTGGTGGACTTGTTTTCAACCATGCTCAACAACAGATTAACCATTTTAACACATACATACATGCATGCAGACATACATGCATGCATGCATACATACCTACAAACCTACCTACCTTCAAAGAATATATATGGGTCCCCTTATTTCCAAGTAGTCTAAAGCACTCACCTTTACTGATTGCTCATACATCTCACTTCTGCACACTTGTGTTCGAATCTTGGCTCAACCAGTGTGGGTGTATGAGAAATCTTGCCTGTAACTTCACAGGGTCACCTCAAGTTATTCCTCCACTAAACATATTGGCTGCCAGGGCATTAAGCCAAATCAATAAAACAATGTCAAACTCAAAGTTAATCTTCCTCATCATTATTTAAGTGTACCTTTCTGTTATGTTGCAATTTCTTGTAGTACCCACTTTGACTTCAAATGTTTTAAAAAAACTAATGGGTAGCTCTCTGCAAAGAGGCAATGTCCTTCCAAAGTTAAGAAAAAACAGTTATTATAGCAAAAAAGTGTAATTTGCTATGATACATTTTAAATTAACATCTAAATTAAAACCATATAATGGTTATTTTGTACTGGTTACAATTTTGGTGATTTTTTGTGTGTTCAAAACATGGGATGTTAGATTTGGTTAGTTATGGACTTTAATAGATTATATTATTTCAGGTGGTAAATTTTGACAAAATTAATTTTAATGATCCCACTAAGAGACTACTACATCACTAAAACTACATCAACACTATAATTTGGTGCTGTTTGTATACAATAGTTTTTATTGTTTCAGGGATGATTAATCAAATGGAAAGCACAGATGTGTACCAACGACCAATACACAGGAGTGATGATGATTACAGCAGCAGTAGTGGAGAAGACCCTCAGTCGGATAGCGAGTATGGGGCTGATAATGAGGATAACGATGAGATACCTGATGAAAGACAAGAGAGTGTTGATCCCAGACCTTTCCAGTACAACAGGAAACTTGTTGTGGCATCCTTGCCATGTCTTGTCCTGGTTCTCAGTTTGGTTGGTGATTTGTAAGTACTGATTATACCATGAAATCGCGCTTATAAATTTATGTAATTTTTTTCTGAAAATAATGACTAAAATGTACATGGGGAATTCGTATTTAAATTTTTCATGGTATCAGATTTTGTGAACGAAAATGATGCTTTCGTAGGTACTTAAAATTGTCAATTTTCCTGCAGCATCAAGGTGAAATACTTGTTGGGTCTTGAAATTTGTGGTTTGGAGCAACCTCAAAATATACCAAAAAATTATGAGACAAATAAAGTCAAAGTTTTCTACAACAAATAAATGTTAATACTCAACAGTAGTAAATACTGTCAGTTTGTCTTGTTCCATTCATTTGCAGCAGTTGCCCGTACTTTTAAGAAATGGCAGGGTTATTATATTCCAGACCTTTGCAGAAAAAGGAGAAAGACTGCTAGACCTTTTGTTCTTTCCTAATCACTGGTCTTATGAGTGAAAACCTGATTGAATAAAGTGTTTTATCCCACCAGGTAGCAACTGAGTTTAAAAAAAATGCAAAAATTGGGTTCATAGCTCTCCACTGTAAATCTCTATTATCCCAACCCTTTCATGACATATTTACCCCATATTGATCTCACTTGACCCAAGGGTCATAGCTGAAAATCTCTGTTATCCCAACCCTTTCATTACATATTTACCCCCATCTTGATCTCACTTGATCCAAAGGTCATAGCTGAAAATCTCTTTTATACAGAGTGCACTGTATAAAATTTGTTCCCATTCACTTGCTTTGGATAAGTGACTTAGGTGACTTGTCCTACCAATATTTTACTTGCCTCATTTTTTGACTTCATAATTTTCTTCATTTGCCAGTGTAAAATGTCTGTAACGCTCTCTAAAAGCTATGAATATTAATGTGAGTTTGATGGTACTGTACAATTTGTTATTGGGTAGGAAATTATGCATTGTCTGTTAAAATAGTTCATTTTACTTTTTCTTGCCTCTTCAGAATGGCAGTTATTTGTTTTCGTCAAATTGTCAAAAGTAAAATATAGTTTGATATTTTAGTGCCAGCCTGCCCCACCCCCCTCCAAAAAAATTATGGTACAGAAAACCAGTACTTCTAAAAGGACATTTAATTTTGCAATATTATGTAAAATAAGATACATTGTACATACCTAGTTGTATTAATTATCATTTTTATTTTATACAGTCGAGTAGATTTTAAATGTCATGTTCAAAATCAAGCCTTCAAAATTAATTTTGGAACAATTATACTTTAGGCATCTACACCAGCTTAAATTCTGTGGGGTGTTTTTTTGTATTCCAATATGCGACAACATGAAAAAATGACAGTAATCAGTGTTTTAGACAGATCTGAATAATAGTGTCCATAATTATTGTTTTACCTGGACTTGAAAATTACTGTCAATAAAGCAGTGTTTTGTACTAACCTCTAAAATAGTGTCCATAATAGGGTTTTGTACAGAACCATGAAATAGTATCCATAATCTGTGTTTTACACAAAAGTGAAAAATAGTGTCCATCATAAAAAAAATTCTTTAAAGCATATTTGTAGTAAATTTGTTGGGCTTTAAAAGTGTGAAAAATATGCTGTTAATGATATATTTTTGCACTGTTTAATTTTCATAATCCAGCTCTTCAGGGTGTAAAATTTAAATGATTACGTAGTCATCCTTTCTCTTTACATTTTATTTATCAAAAATATGTATTTCTGCAACTATCATGTTCTAGCCAAAGTCACAAAATTTTTGCATTTGTTAATACTTTTTTGTTCACAGTATTTTTAAATCATGTCTAATACAGTGTTTACAAATTCATTCAATTAAACTGAACTTCATCTGTTTCATGTTTGTTGGTAACTAAGTTTTGATAACTTAGGTCAATTAGTCATAATGTTGTGGTGTTGTAGCAAGGTGTCCAGAGTTTGAAGACATCAGAGAACACAGAGCAGCCACCAACTTTGATCAGTGGTCACTGACTCTCCTTTTAATAAAATTTGTTTATGTGTGTGATTTTTTTTGGTAATATATTAAAAACATCTGTGAAATATTTCAGGTTGCTTATTGCTGTGAGTTTTGGAGCTGGTATATTGATAATGTTGGATCCAAAAGGAGAAAAGAAAAGGTAAGTTTTAATCATTTATTCATCAAGCCAGTCATTTTGATTATCAAATCCTCATGTAGACCCCTAACTGTAAGAAGATGCAAAATATCTAGATAGGGTCCACTGTATTTAATTTTATGAATTGCAAGAAATAAAATAAGCCCATATTCTAAATTGTCTCTGCTGAACACAACAATATATTGTTGGTTGATGCAAGTCTTATGTTAGCTACAGCATTATGGTCATCATACACATGTTATACACTTTGAAATATTTCTAAAATTTCAATATTTTATATTGTTTTTCTTAAGGTGGAGAAAACAGGTCAGGTGAAACAATCCAGTTTTGAACAGTGAAAGCACAATATTGCTATAAAACTTGAATGTAAATGAATCAGTTATTTGAAGTATAAATTTATAAAGCAACTTTTCATATCAGCATTTCCATTTCCAAGTGACTGGTTTGGATAATGTTTGTTAATCCTGTGACATCATATTTCAGGTTAATTGGATGTTGATTAAATTGATTCCTCATGTGCTTCAGTATTTGGATAATTGAATTACATGTAGTTCAGGCGTTAGGCGTTTGATACTGTTTGGCCAGCTTTGAATAGCTCCTAAGTGACTTTTGATGTTCACCCCATCAATAAGAAAAAAAATAAACACATCCAGCATCCCAGCTTGAATTTGGATGGATGTTGTGATCACCAAAAGGCTTGGGATTCATGGTGTAGGATTAACATTAAGTAAGCTGCTCACTTTAACTGGAAACAGACATGATTGTGTTTGCTTGGCTATTTAGAATGTTGGTTTAAAAATTCAAAACATTTGAGTCAATTGCAAAACTTTCTTACAGATTTTAGCAATACTGTGATTTTATTTAGTATTTTGGGGGTTTAAGCCATATAGGGATTCTGAAGAAAATAACAAGCGGAAGCTTTCAAAACGTTTGGGAACTTTTAATGTTTATAGTAGCCTGATTTGAAAATTTAATGCAGGTACATTAAATCCTGTCTTAAAAGACCACTGCTAACAGAGACCACTTGTCTTGTGAGACCAGGTTTTTAGTGCACTGATTTATTGATTATATAGAGTTATGTCCTGTTATGAGAGATTAACTTTTTTGAAAGTCCATGATTTTTTTAGCAGATTTGGTTGTCTTTTAAGACAGGTTCTACTTTATGTGTTATCCATACAAGCTTTCCATAGGTCAGTGGTCCTTTCTGTGGTTTTCCCAGGTTCTTCCTTTATTAGATACTCTGTCCGCCATGTATAGCCTATCATGCACTGAAAACTGTTAAACCCAAGCAACAAAAAGCAAAGCAAACAGCCTTGAAAAAATATGTGAATTAGAGAGATTGCCTTGAAATCTCCTTGAATTTGTTCAGCAAAAACATATTAAAATGGAATAAAGTATACCACTTTTAAATTCAGAATTTTTTATTGCATATTTTTCAGATATACTGAATAAATAAATGAGATAAAATTGGGGGGATCAAATAGCACATTACACGTGACCATTTCTCAGCATTATATCCGTGTTTCTTCTTCAATTTTAATTATTTTTGCAGTATTAAAATAACATAAATGAAACAGTGGCTGCTAGTTGGTATCTAAATCTCAAATCAGCAAGACACAGCAAACCATTGGATCAATCAGAACTTTCCCTCTCATGAGTTACAAAAGAGAAATGGGGGTAAACAGACAATCCCAGTGAACTACAGGCAGCTTTTTCTTCCTGACACATGAGAGAAGTTCATTCATGGTAATCTAAAATAGTCCTTGAACACTTCTAAAAGTGTTTGAAAAATAGCTTTCTGGGTTTGTACAAACTATGTACATTAACCTGAATGTTAAATATTTTTACTTTAATTTTTATTTCAATACCATTTTATCTTGCCCTCTTTGTATGTCGGATTTAAAGCTATGGGCTTCTTCTTCTTCAATGTTAGCATCAATTCAAGTCTACCTTTGTAATTGATAAGTCAGACAAAGGGATCATATCGCTTATGTGGGCATAGAATAACATTGTCTTCTTGACTGTAATAACAAGTGAAAACCTGTTTTGCGAGACCAGTCCTTATGCCATCAGTAAGTATTTGTTAAAAATAGGTGGTTTCTCATTAGAGGTCATCTTATTATATTAGACACTTGATCTGTGAACTGAATATACAGAGGAAATAAACAGTACTTTGTACTGCACTTGTCCAGAGGGATAGAGTAGTTGACTGACAGTCATACAGTGGGGATAGGGTAGCTAAAAATATTGAATGTCTAGACAACTAGTCAGGTAGCTAACTGAATATACAGAGGAAATAAACAGTACTTTGTACTGCACTTGTCCAGAGGGATAGAGTAGTTGACCGACAGTCATACAGTGGGGATAGGGTAGCTAAAAATATTGAATGTCTAGACAACTAGTCAGGTAGCTAACTGAATATACAGAGGAAATAAACAGTACTTTGTACTGCACTTGTCCAGAGGGATAGAGTAGTTGACCGACAGTCATACAGTGGGGATAGGGTAGCTAAAAATATTGAATGTCTAGACAACTAGTCAGGTAGCTAACTGAATATACAGAGGAAATAAACAGTACTTTGTACTGCACTTGTCCAGAGGGATAGAGTAGTTAACTGACAGTCATATAGTGGGGATAGGGTAGCTAAATATATTGCCTAAAAGAATATCAACACTTAACTGACAGTCATACAGTGGGCATAGGGTAGCTAAGAATATTGCCTAGAAGAATATCTGCAGTTGACTGACAGTCATACAGTGGGGATAGGGTAGCTAAAAATATTGCCTAGAAGGATATCAGCAGTTGACTGACAGTCATACAGTGGGGATAGGGTAGCTAAGAATATTGCCTAGAAGGATATCAGCAGTTGACTGACAGTCATACAGTGGGGATAGGGTAGCTAAAAATATTGCCTAGAAGGATATCAGCAGTGTGCTGACAGTCAAGCAGTGGAGGAAGGTAGCTTACAATATTGTTAATGAGTGGTGTTTATTCAGTAACTTCCTTTCTAGAGGGATATGGGTAATTAAACACTGGAAGTAAAGAAAAATTCAATTAATGATTTGATATGCAGGTAAAGATTTGAAATCCTTTTGCACACTTATTTACCTTGGTTTGAGTTCTGCATCAGCTTTGTGAAATATACCTAATTTATACAACAAGTGGAAGCTGTCAAAGAAGTAAATGATATATAATTTTACCAGGACTTAATAAAATGTTAATCATGACCATACTTTTTTTATAGTAAGAATTGTGTGATAATGAAAAACCTTAAATTGAGGGAGTGCTGCATTAAACAATGTTGATCCATGCACAAACAATGGGGTATTTCTTAACAAGCATTCTTTCATATTAGAGGTCTTTCAAGTCAGGTTTATTCCTTCTTAGAGACAAGATTGCAGATAGGAGTATATTGTAAGCCAATCAGCCTTTTCTTGGTGCAGATGTATCAAATATACAAGAGTTTGTTTTGATTTTTTAAACAAAATTGTCAGATATATAATTGATATAAAGAAGATTGATTTCTTTTTGGTGTCGAGTTGTAAGTCACTCTGGTGTCTCAGTCTTTGCAAGAATGGTCTTCATGCATTGGTTATTCAGGTGTTAGTCAGCAACCTCTGTGGAAGAAAATCACAAGAAAAGCCTGCCAAGTTGTGATGGTGTCAATCAGCAACCTCTGTGGTAGAAAATCAGAAGAAAAGCCTGCCAAGTTGTGATGGTGATTTGTAGGTATTTACCCCTCCATTGTGGCAGCTTCATCACAAGCAAGTGTGGAGGGGATTAACTCTCCCACCTTGATGCATGGAAAAACAAAATATTCTTTGAGCTGTAGTGTAGTTCAAATTAATATTTGATTAAAAGTCTTGCAATTACGTCAGGCTACAGATAGTAGAAGGTGTGAGGCATTTCATTCATCAATACAAGCAGTTGAAATTGATATTGTATAACAAGTCTTGGATGAGCAGCTTTGCAATTATTATGTGTACTCACATATAGGTTGGATCAAACTGCAACTTGCATAGACCCATATCTGCCATGACATTATGTCCCAGTAAATCTGGGTCAGTGCAGAATGTTTTGAGTAAACATTAGCACAAACAGTAAAGACCCTGCTCTACTGGCACATTATGCCACAGCATTTCAGGGTCCCTGTTGATTTCAGTTTGACCCGATTGTTAAATGATATATATGGTACATAGACACATTTGATGACTGTAAGTGTAATCTTAGAAAAATTCCTGACAAACATCTTTCATTCTCATTTCAGATGTGTTGTGATACTGATCCTGTTGTTTGTACCATGCCATGCATATATTATTTATACAGTATTTCCTCTGATATGGTGAGTATGTACTATGTACATGCTTGTAAAGGTTTTGTTGATGAGTTATCTCCCTTGGAACATGTAGTTCAGTAGCATTGAGTTCTCAAGAATATTTGAACTATTCATATGTATAATTTATTGTTAAGCATGTCACTAATTATTTCTCTTTGAGCCAAAAGCAAGAGTTCTTGAATCCAAGAAATCATTCAAATTGTGTTTGAGACTCTGAAGTTTTAATAAAGAACTAAATAGATAACACAAATAACACCGAATTTTGATGGGAGTCTTAATACTAGAAAAATTATGATAAGTTGGTGAAAAGTCAAGGTCACTACCTGCAAGAACCAAAATGGTTGTTGAGTAATAATTTTAGTTCCAGGTCATATACCTTGACCAAAAGTTGTGTTGGGCTTACATTACTTTAGTTAAAAGAGTCTGTTGAATTTGGAGTAAAATGGTCAAAAGTTAATGTCATTTAGGTTTCAAGAAAAATGGATTTTAAGGAACAACTTTATTTTAGATCAACCTTTCTGGATGACTTGCACTTAAAGCTGTCAAACATTTAGAAAATCTAATGATTGGTTGCCAGGGTCCTTGATGAAATGGAAATTGTATTCTGTGTTTACAAACCTGAAGTTAAGTCCACATTTGTTAAAGCACAGTATCCTGTAAATATCACTACTTAATGTCATCTGGTACAAAGTCAAAGAATTCATCCTCAGTGCCTGATAAAGTTTTGAAATCCTCCATTGTCATCTAGTAAATAAATATGGTTTTGTCATCATAAATATTGTCTGACTCCCTTTCCTTGGCCACACTATCATGTGTGGATGTTTATTTAGAGACTGGGCTTGAGCTTTGTAGGGAACACTTTGATCATACAAATTGTGAAATCTATTCAAGATTGCCACTGTATCTCACTTGCAGCTCAATAAAAGTGTTGTCACATGGGAAAACATGCTATGTGATTAAGGTCAGTTATTTACTAGAAGAGGCAGACCTCTGCCAGCCACTGAAAAGTATACCTATTTGCAGCTCAATCAAAAGGATTGCCAACCTGAAAACAAAGTGACTCCTTCCTTTACAAACTTGTATATAGTTAGAGGATATCCTAACGCTCATTTTTTTACCCAGGTTATTATCAACCTGAGTGCCCAGATACCCATTGACATCTTTACTTATATTTAGGGTAATAAAGAAACATATTGATTCTGGGGTCAGATGTCATGGCTATGGTTCTCCCTAAAAAAGAAAATTCCTTCAAGACTCCTTACCTGTACTAAAGGTTCAGGTCATTGAGATTTGTTGGTCAGTAATTTTCAGATGACCTATTAGTTCCTATCTAGAAGGCTATTAAAGATGATGGGGTGGCCATATAGGATGCCATTGACTTTTTAGTATTTTAGTTTAATTCCATAATTTTTGTGAGAACAGGCAGTGGCTTGGCCAGTTTTGAATGGAATAAAGGGACTACTACATTGATATAATAATATCATAATGAATTATGAAAGTAAGATAGTATCATATTTTTTTTGTTTCAGGTTGTCTGTTTTCAATTTATTCCTGATAGGATCTATCAACATATTTGTAATACTAACAGGCGGTCTAGCTATTATTCAAATGACATACTTCCGGAAACAGGAACGTGCGATGTGTGTTGTAAGTATTATACAGTATGCATTATATTATGACTGACAAATTTACTGGTTAATTTTTGTTGGTTTTGCATGGTAGATGCTCTAAATTCAAGTAATGGGACAATACTAATTTCTAGGTCCAAATGGATATTCCCATATCAAAATGAGCTAATTTATTCCCAAGATAAAAAATAAAGAGTGGGACATATCATGGCTGAAGTAGCTGACTTTAAACTGGCATGGGTGCAGTATCTCTTTTGCATGCTGCTTTTCAGTGAAAAGTGTGCATCCCATACCTCCACCAATACCAACAACAACAACAAGGCAAAGCATTGGATGTAAATCAAAACATTTCATTCTGCAGGACTGAATAAAAGAATTAATTCAAAATTTTGTAGTAACTGGTCACCAAGTCAGGACCAGTTGTATTCTCAAGGTTCTTTGATATCTTGAACTAAGATTGGAACAGAGAACTCTTGTTAGCAAAATCTTCATATAAGTTGAGATAACTTGTAAATATAAAATCCCCATAAAACACTGTAAAATCCATGTCCATTAATCATTTAGGGGAACCAACTGGATACAAGTTAGTCTTTAATTAAAGGTTAATATTTTACATGGGAGAATTTTCATCCAGTTTGAATTTTGCAGTTATTATCATATAGTAACAAGTAACATAAATTTAACCTTGTGGATAGGAATACTATAAAATGCTGAAATACTCATTTTAAAAATTAAAACTTGCGTAAAATTAAAAATTAAAAATTGGCAAAAACAATTAACTACAGTGCAACCCCGCTATAATGTGAATTCAGATATAACACGGTCATGGCGTGGCTCCCGAAATTTTGTACATTCATTTGCACATGAAAAAATATTTTTTTGTTCAAAGTTCATGAAAAGTGTATAAAAATTAATTATCATTATGGGGAAGAGATCGCATATGAATTCGAATTTGATATGATCCTGGCGTGGTTCCTTCAATTTTAAATAATGTATGTGTATTTTTCTCATACCAGGAAAGAACATTTTTTTTTAAGCATGAGAAATAGTGTGTAAAACGTTTATTATCATTTTGGGGAAGAGTTCGCATACAAATTGGAATCTAATATGATCGTGGCATGGCTTTTAAATTTTAACAATTTCACCAGGTTCTTGAAGTGTTAGGTCAAAATAAACATTATTGGAAATGTTACTTATTACTGATCATGAGTAAAGCCAGTAAGTTGTCTTTGTGATTGTCTTCAATTAATTCTGTATACAATCATTGCTCAAACAATAGCCAACACGTGTTTCTTCTTTAACTCCATACACGATCAAGCAGCAGACAGTGCGTTGGTTGATAAAAGATTCTCACAATTTAATAAACATTACAAAAAAACGAAAGCTTTCAAGATGTTTGCTGAGCTTGGCGGTGTTATTAGATGCAATAAGTTGACAAGTAAATAATGTTGTCTTCATGAGCTGGAAATTGAAAGGGTATGATATTGTACATGCGTCAAAAATATAAAAAAATTATAAACCAACTTGTGACCATCACAGGCCTACTGCACTTAGTTCTCGGGTTTTACAATGGTATGGTGTTTGTTTATGAACTCGTTATTAATTTCTTATTTTTTATAAAAATATTTCACCATTATAGAAAAGCAAGTTCACAAACACAAGTCGTTCTCTGCACTTTGTGCAGTGATTAGTATAGTGGTTTTCTTATGGGTTTTTTTGATATTCTTAAAATCTGAAGTAAAAGTTATATGCATGCTGAAAGCATGTGTTGATTGTTAATTATTCTTGCTGTAGTCAATCAGACGAATAGGCATACAGCATTAATTATGGGAAATTTGCAGTGGATAAATGTACACAGAAATGCATATGAGAAATTTTAGCAGTATGAAATTTGTACAGACACCGTTCATGGACCCTGGAGCATAATGAACCTTACATTTGTTTCGTCTTTCTTAACCTAATTTTTGCTGTTAATTTTTCCCATTGAATTCAGACACATAATGATGTGTGACAAAATTATTGAATAGTTTAAATATGTATGCAACTTTGGCAATGGAATTACATTTATTATGGATTAATTGTCCTGACGGTACGACATCATACAGCAAGTAAATAGTGTTTCCCACTGAATGTATAAATTTCCCTGTTCATGCTGTATATTAGATGTTGAATTCAGACAATGATCTGGGAAAAAATTATTAAATATTCTAAATATGTGTGCAATTTTTCAATAGAATTACATGCATTATAGATGAACTGCATGCCACGATGGCACGATAATAAACAGTGTTGATACCCTATTCATCATACACATTAGACATGAATACTCATATATGTGCCAATGAGTTATTCTCTGAAAAAAAGTAAAATACGGTAAAACCCTGCATTATCATGACCCGATATTAATGCAATCCAATTTTTTGGACCCCAAATATCACATTATAGCGTGGTTCCACTGTATGTATAAATTTCCCTGTTTACAGTATATATTGATTTATATATCAACATAACCTTTTATCCATGACCATATTTACAGGTGCTCCTTATATACAAGTGGTTATGTACTAACCAGGTTAGATTATAGTAAAGGCTTAAAAACTGCTGTATTTTGACATAGATAAAATGTACAAATGATGTTCAATTTCAGTTGATAGAGCAGTTCCTGTTCTCAATTTATCCAGGAAGTTGTATTGTCATCCTCAGCTGGGCATTGTCTACTGTTATTTCCTGGCAACTAGCACCTTTTGTCTTGCTTATCACTGGGTAAGTTGGATTTTTAATGTAGCTTTAAAATATTTTCAGTCATATCGCTACAATGTCTGCAGTGTGGCAGTTTATAGTGATGTCTAGCACTGGGGCATCATGCCGCAGACATGTAGCAGGATGTCCCACCCAGTCACATTATCCTGACACCAGGCTGACCAGTCCTAACATTAACCTCTTAATGCTGAGTGCCAAGCGAGGCAGCTGTTAGTACCATTTCCTAAAGTCTTTGTTATGACTCGGCCAGGGATCAAACCCATGACCTCCCATATCCGAGGCGGACACTCTAACCACTAGGCCACCAGAGTGGTGTTTGCAAAGGAAAGAAAAAGTTCCTTCTGAATATCTGTCAGATTTTCTACCCGGCTCATACTCTCCCACACTAATATGTTTTACTCCAACACCTGGAGATCACAATGAGCAGGAATGTTTCTTAGGATATGTTCCACCAAAATTTTATTTGGTTTGGTTTCCCTTGCTTTACCATAAAAGATGAGACGCTTTTGATCAACCTTAGTAGGAATGTTTCTTATGACATGCTCTAAACAAACAATGATATGGCTTCTCAGTAACCAAGTAAAAGTTTCGTTTGTGACTTTCTCTTGAACGGTTGAGCCACTTATGGACATGTGTTGTCACCCATTTCCTACATTTCTTACTGGCCTGTATGATTAGCAACTTTTAAGTTTCTGGTGCTCGAAACATTTACTTTTTCTCCCCATATTTGTTCTTGTCATAATATTTTCTATAGTTAGAGATGAATATTGGCATCCATAGATAACTGTCTTGGATATGATACATAACAATACTTTTACACACATAGATAAACTGGAAAATATAAAGGGGAGTCCATTTTTGTAAAACAAACCTAGCTTGTTTCAGTCTATGAATCCATTGTCGGATATACTAAATTTCTGGAATAAGCAAAATTGAAGTGTTTTTCATTTTATTCTGACATTTCTTTTTCATTATATATGTTACCTATTAACATTAATTTTATTATTATAATCCCTAATATCTCACAATCCAGCCCTCACAAAGACAAAAATTTATTCTTTTCTGTCTGTAACATAAATACAAAGGGCAATAACTCTTATCCATTACCTCCCCTTGCCTTGTACATGTGTTGCTAGTTTAAGCTTTTGTTAGTGAATTGACTAGACGTTGTGCACTTCACCTTCCAAACTGAAATGGTCATTATTGCTAATTTAATTCTGCATGGCTCTACTACATTGTATTGGAATATGTTGAAATTTGTGTCATAGGTCCCCCATTGTGTTTGAGCATGGCCTTGTACCTGTAAGTTCTGACACACATTGTTTATGAATTACATTAATGCCCATTTTTATGTCCTTCCACCTTTCTTTTAAGTGGGGCCCCGAGTGGCTGAGTGGTGTAAAGCGCTCACCGTTCCAGATCACTGCCATCTCACCTCTGTCAGCGTAGGTTTGAGTCCAAGGCTCGGCTAGCGTGGGTACATGGGAAAGCCTGCCAGTAGTTTCTTGTGGGTCAGTGGTTCTTCCCTGGGTTTTTCAGGGTTCTTCCTCCACCAGTTATACTGGCCACCATGTATAGCCTATCTTGTGCTGAAAAATGGTGTTAAACCCTAGAACAACAACAAGTTTCTTTTAAGGCAAGAATTTGGACACTTTGGTGGAGTTTCCATCCCATTCTAGGCAGCTTCAGTTTTGATTTGGTATCGGCTGCTGACATTAACAGTATGACTTCCGTCTTATCCTTCATGCTTATTTCTTGTCCTGAGAGCGTTGCAGCAGAAACAGTTCAACCCATTAGGCTTGGAAACAACTGTATGAGTTAGAAGGCCATCCACTTTAAATGCCTACTATGGGAAGTGGCATGTTTTCAGGAACTGATGCAAAGTCAAAACTTCATCCCACTGAGTACCTCTGTCCCAACAAGTAGATGGTTTTTAACTTTGCCTGTTCAAGGAAAAAGGGTTTGCTCTGATGACTATTACAGGCACATCCCATCGTTATGGTGGGGAGGATCTTGGTCATAACAAAGACCCCACTGACTTGTTGTCCAGCTTTGACTTCATAAGGCCTAAATGAGTCACATTGTTTTCCTAAGTAGAATCTTTCCTAGCTCCTTACTTTGCTGAATTCAAACAAATTCAGGCCTTTAGCCAGGATCTTGCTGAACCTCTTCTCATACAAAACCTGTTTCATGATATTGCTTACTTTGCCTTGCAGAGTCATTGAATTACATGCCTTCTCTGTTGACCCAGACTACCTTAAATTTCAATCAGTTGACTCAGTGGTCCTTATGATACAACCCAGTTTCTTTGCCCAGAATTGGTTGCTGTCAGTGGGCATTCAGAACATCATCATACAACCTTTCTCCTGTATTGATACAACTCACGATGCTTTCAGAGAGGACCTGGTACATTTGCTTAGATATTATCTGAAGCCTGTGTGTGGAGCTCAAAGACACCTCTTTCTCACAGTTAAACCTAGGAAAGAGGACATTACCTCTCAAGCCCACTTATCATGTTTGAAATGGGTAACATACACAGCATACTCAGACATATAACTAAAACAGAATTGCCTCATGATGATATCTGCTCATGAGATAAAAGTAATCTCTGCAAGTCTTGCCTTGAACATCATATCTCTATCAATATACCCTCTACCTATTGCATATTCTCCTAACGTTAATTTGATTGGAGAATCTATTTGAATGAGAAAGCAAAGTTTTTAGTCAGTTATTTTCTTCTATAATACTTACCTGATTACATTACTCGAATACTCTCCCATCCTTCCTGTGTTGCAAGCATCCAATTACACAATGTTCCACTCAGCTTAAACTAGTGCCACCTATAGGAGACAAGCTGAGTTAATGGGCAAGAGTTATTGCCCTTTGTCTACATATTAGAAAAGACAAATTTCTGTCTGTGGAAGTGCTGGAGATAGTAGGGCTTATATTCCTAATGTTAATGTGATCAGTTAAGCATTCTCGGAGAAAAATAATTTACTGAAACATTTGCTGTCTTTCATTAAAATTTTCACTAAACATTAATCAGACGCACTAAAATGAATTAGAAATACTTATTGTATTCTGCTAATGGTTGCAGTACACCAGGCACATGAAAAGAATGTGCCTCCATTTTTAAGACCCCAGCAGATAAAGCATTCTGTTCTCTCCTTTTTCACTCTTAGGTACATGCATTTTAAGGTTGTCTGTGGTAGATATGGTCTACTGAAGACAAATAGAGAAATATTACTTGGGCTCTGGTGACTCTTAACATAGCATATGCTGATGTCATTTTCTTAGTGAAATAACATTTGTATTAAGGAGAATTGTGCTTGTGGTTTACTACCATTCTTTAGCGCATGATAGGCTATACATGGTGGCCAGTATATTTTGGTGGAGCAAGAAACCTGGAATTATCATTGACCCACAGGAAGCTTTCTAACTTATCACATGGTCCAAGCTAAGACTTGAACCCAGGTAGACATAGGTGAGATGTCAGTGATCTGTAAAGGCGAGCGCCTAAGACCACTCATCCATCTCAAGCCCACATAATATGGTGATCATTAATATAGATGTGTGATAAAATGATATTTCGTACTAGTCACTTCTTTATTTCAACAGATTTATATATCTCCAAATATTCCTGGTGCCACACACTTCTTCCTTCAAGATCGACAAGACTGGGGAAAGGATAGGAACTAAAGAGACTGCAGAGGAGGATCTTAACATCATAAGCCAGCCCATAATTCTGCTGTCAGTTGTCATGTACCTGCTGAGTCCCACATTCATCCAGCTGCTTTTCCGTGGGATCAATGATTCTTTTTCCAGCATCACCAGCCTAGAGGCCATTGTAAGTCATATATTTAGTTATGTAAATTTGCCATTTTTCACTTTGTCCTAGGGTACCAGCCTTAGTTTATTTGAGTCTGTAAATTTGCTTGTTTTTCACTCTGTCTTTGGGTACATGTCTTAGTGGATTTAATTCTGTAAATTTAATTCTGTAAATTTGCTGCTGTTTTTCACTTTGTCTTAGGGTACCAGTATTAGTGGATTTAATTCTGTAAATTTACTGTTTTTCACTTTGTCTTTGAGTACCAGTCTTAGTGGATTTAATACTGTATTTGCTGTTATTCACTTTGTCTTAGGTACCAGTCTTAGTGGATTTAATGCTGTAAATTTGCTGTTTTTCACTTTATCTTAGAGTACCAGTCTTAGTGGATATAATACTGTGTTTGCTGTTATTCACTTTGTCTTAGAGTACCAGTCTTAGTAGATTTAATACTGTAAATTTGCTGTTTTTCATGCTGTTCCTATTGTACCAGTCCGAGTGGATTTAATTCTGTAAACTTGGTGTTTTTCACTTTGTCTTAGGGTATCAACCTTAGTGGATTTAATTCTGTAAATTTGCCATTTTTCACTTTGTCTTTGGGTAGCAGTCTTCGTAGATTTGATGGTTACTGGTTAAATACCTATCATCAAACAGTGGTCCTTCTGTAGAAGCAAACAATGGTTCTTCCATCAAATCAATAGAAGCAAACAATGGTTCTTCCATTGAAACAATAGTAAGAAACAATGGTTCTGTCATGGAAAAAAGACAATAATTTTTCCATGGGAAAAATAGGTCTTTTATAAATTTTCAAATTTAAGTAACAACAGTAATATGATTATTGGCCAAATTATGAAAATTTATCCCTGCCAAAAATAGATGAATATCCAGTACTTAGTATGCACAAGTGATGTGCTTTTTATTTTTCTTAGTTCAGGTACACATTCAAAATATTTGTTCACATTAGTCTTAAGATCTCTAAGTAACTGAGTACATCTTGTATGGGAATTGTAAAAAATGTCTTTATGTAAAATGTACTTGAATAAACATAAACAAGTGTAAACAAATCTGACCACATGTCCATTATACATTTAAACCATGGGTCTCTATTGTTGTACAATAAAGAGACAGAGACTATTTTGAGGGGCAGATGGGTTGGTCTTTAAAGGCAGTTTTTAATTTGAATGTTAGTTACTATCTATGAGGATAATTTAATCGGTACAAAATGTCTCTTTTTATTCACAAATCTCTTATAACTGTGACTATATGTACACAATATACAAATAATAGATAGATAAAGAAAAAGATGGATTTATAGGAAAAAATATTTCCAGAATAAAAATACATGTGAAGAAAGACAGAAGAGACTAGCTTGAATAGGTGAAAATAAAAATGATGGGAAAACACTTCATTGCATTAAATTCATGGGTTTAGATGGACTTGAATGAAAAAACATGGAAGTTAGAAACCGTTAATACTGGCTGCCATGTATAGCCTATCTTGTGCTGAAAAATGGCATTAAACACTACAACATCAACAACAACAACATATAAGCTGGGTAAGCATGTAACATTACAACACATTTCACATTTCAGATACAGATGTTATTTCTGATGTCCCTGAGCCTATTTTTAACAACTCTAATGAGTCTAAGGGAGACATGTGAATACACAGGTATGATTATCCGTTTTAGTTCTGCTATTAATCCCTGTAAGTTTTGCAGTTGTGTCATTTTCACACTGCCCTTTGAAAGTAAAGTCACCTTAAACAACAAGAAAACATTAAATTTTTTATATGCCTGCCAAAAGGCAAAGAACATATAATGATGTCTATTTTTCAGTCTGTCCATTCATCTCTCTTTTTTGTTTCTGCACAATAAGTAGTTTTACACCATATTCCTTTATGACATTTTGTGGATGGCTTTCACTTGGGTAAGGAGAAACCTGTCAATCTTGGGGTCAGAAGGTCAAAAGTCAAGGTCACTGACAGAAAAAAGACTAAAATTTGTGGATAGCCAGTGCTTGGGGTAGGGTAAAGCTGTTGAATTTTGAGGTTAAAATTTCAGTGGTCATAATCAGCGTAAAGAAATAGTTCTAGACCCTATACCTATTGGCATAAAAACTTTAGTTCTGGATGACAAACCTTCACCAAAATTATGGAGGGCCTGCACCTAAGGTAAAGAAGATGCCTTTTGATTTTGGGGTCAAAAGGCCCAAGGCCATGGTCATTATGACTCAAATAAAAATGTATTTAGCACCATAACGTTTGTTCTAGAGTGACTTCCTTTATCAAACTTTGCATTTGACTCACACTTGGTCAAGAAATAGAAAAATAAATTTGAGGATCTAAAAAGTTGCACAGTTGTATCCAGGTCACGTATAATGCTCATTTCTCCAATGGTTTCCATTACTCATTTATTGTAATAATATTGGTTTGTTCTCTAAGAAATGTTTCTCTAAAGTTGTTTATTTCTATAAATATAAAAGATCGATCAACTCTAATACACTATAGAGTATAAAGATAAATTTTGCATAAAACTAACAAAAGCATTAACAAACTCAGACCAATATTGATGGACAAATTTTGTTTCCTGCAGTGACCTTGTTTTCACAAAATTTTTTTTTTAGTGTTAGAATTTGTATTATTTTTCAATAAAGAAAGTGAGCTATTCAGTGGCATAATTAGGTGCCAGGGTCGGGGGATTTATCCTGGCAATTTGCAGCTAGCTCCTGTCTTTATTTAGTAAATAAATAAATGTTTTTAAAGTCAAAAAGTATAAAAATATTGTTGCAAAACTTCTCAAGTGATCTCATTTATTTCCATAAATAAAACAAAACTACACCATATGTCAATACACTTATATTATTAAGATGTCATGAAGATCACACACGTCAGATTCACTCAAATCTATTCAAGAAAATGCTTTTGAACAAATGATTAATCACCATGTACCTGGATGATTTGATTAAATCCAGAAGTTACTTCAAAATATCGATCTCAAAATTGAAAGGAGCAAAACAAAAATGTCTCCAAGACATAAATTTAAAGATGGTCATCAGAAGTTGAATTTTCTTCTTCCCAAACAATTAAACCTAAGCAGTTGACTTGCAGTTGAACTTGCAATGAGTCTTAAATGCATCTTTTGTGTGTCTAACCGATCTGCTTCTGTTGTTTTTCTGAAATATTCTGAAAGTTATCTTCTGTTGGATCATGGGGATATTAAGGAAATTTTTATAATTAGTATTTTAAAAACTTACCTTGGAACAAATGTCACGAGCTCACATGTTGATCGAGTGCAGCTACTAGAAGTTTTAACAAGTGATGCATATGTTCAAACAGATATGTCAGCTGTACCAACAATAAGAGATGAACTATCAGAACTTACTAGAGATAAAATTCATGCCCCTACTCAAAGACTTTTGACTTGCCTTCTGGAGAAGAGTTTGAAGACGATGATGACGAAGATGGTTGCTAAAGCCAGACCATAGTCATGACTAAGTGTGTTTGAAAATGTTAAATAAAATCAATATTGGTAAAAATTGTGTTATCTTGGAATTATTTAGTTTGAAAACTGTTGGAAAAAAAAGCCTTTTTTTACTCAATATTAATGGAAAATATTTTATAAAAAATGGTTACCAGTATTTGCTTTCAAGGTACGTTGATTTTACCCATACAATTCTCTGAAAATCATTTGATCGGGTTACGCATGACCCCCATCCTATTTTTTTAGAAAACCCTTGTACTTGTAAAATGAATGAACACACTGGCTATTTCATAATTTGCACAAAGGTGAATTAGCTGTTTTAAAAATATTTCACTATTAAATTGGCAATGGAAGATATACAGTCTTCCATTATTCATTTGATATGTATACAGAACAGCACCTATATCTTTCATAAAATCAGAGTTTTCAGCTGTGAACTGGTTAACATAACCTGGTAATAATGAGAAATATATACTTGAAACAAATGTAAATGCCACATTTAAATCTAAGACAAAACATAATATTTCACCTGGTCCAGATCAGCCAAATTTGGTCTGAATCAGCTTGTAATTTGGTCTGGATAAGCCTGTAATTTGGTCTTGATAAGCATGTAATTTGGTCTGGATAAGCCTGAATTTTGGTCTGGATAAGCTTGTAATTTGGTCTGGATAAGCCTGTAATTTGGTCTGGATAAGCTTGTAATTTGTTCTTGATAAGCTTGTAATTTGGTCTGGATAAGCCTGTATTTTGGTCTGGATAAGCTTGTAATTTGGTCTGGATAAGCTTGTAATTTGGTCTGGATAAGCCTGTAATTTGGTCTGGATAAGCCTGTATTTTGGTCTGGATAAGCTTGTAATTTCGTCTGGATAAGCTTGTAATTTCGTCTTGATAAGCCTTTTTTTAATCAATCTTGGTCCAGATCAGCCTAAACCTCGTGTATCTAACCAGAAAGACTATTCTCACTGGTACCATGTCCATAATTTATGTAATGATATTTATGTGAAGGCTGTTCACTAGACATGTAGCAGTAGCAATGGTAACTAACCTCATCTACACAGTAGTAACATATTTTGTAGGGTGAATTTTCTGTTTTCACATTTTAGAATTGAAATTGTCAGAAAATCATGTATTTAGTCTTGTCTTCAATAAAAATATATTCATTTTTGTTCTGCACACCTATTATAGAAGTCATTATATTTCAAACTGGAACAATGTTACACTCCATCATTCTGCAGGCACTCATTTACAGTGTGCTTAAGAGTATTGGTTATTGGATGGCAGGATGGGAAATGATGAGGTCCAAACCTGTAACACTGTTATTACAACTTTGGGCACTCCCCATCCCAACCATCATTTTTTTGTCTATTAACTGATATTCATAATTTTTATTTGTAATGATGCTCATTGTTCATTGGATGATTCAATGCAAGGTCATTACAAGTATTTTGGATTCATTCCTAATGTAATCATAGGTTGCCATGTGGATAGTCTTTACAATGTATGAAGCACCACTGATATCTGGATGATCAGCCAAGGTGTAAATAGGGTTAACATATCAGAACCTTGGCTAGTGAAGATGAAGTGAATCCCACAGTCATATGTCCTAGAATAGACCCTAGAATATGCAAATTATGTTTTAATTGATTAAAAATTAAATGGGTTTAATTGACAGTTCATTTACTTACAATGTTAACATTTATGTTTTTTCTGACTAATGAGAACCACATTATAGTTTTCCCTTTCTTCAGGTTGACATGGTTCCTGCTATGACATGGGCATAGTCATTGATCGCATTATACTGGTTGAATTACATTTTTCCATGTAATATACCCCAGTACATGTATAAGGTGGCATCACTTCTGTGATATTGTATACATGTATGACTCCTCAATGGCATTATAATGAGGTTCCACTCTATTTCAAACTTACCTGCTGCATATTATGCTGAAATTTTCATTTATTCCTGCAGGCATGTCACATATATGGATAGTGCGAGCTCGCTGGGTTACCGGTGCAGTGTGTGTAATGTTGTGCTACCCAGTCCTTAAAGGGTATGGACTGTCATCCCACTTCCTTCCATGGCTGCCAGCTGGAGTAGCTGTCTACACTGCATATGGAGTTCTACTCAGTGACAAAAAATTGAAGGTAAAAAAGATTCAGTACCACAGTTTATGATAGTGTTTACAAGGAGTCCTAAAAATTCAGGGTTCCCAAAGCAAGGTATCCCTCTATACACAGTCCCAAGTCTGACTCATGTTGATGCAGTGGTTTTGTCCAAAATTCAGTGAAGTCTGAGCTTTAATACTCTGCTGTAATTAGTGTAAATTTATTAAGTGTTTTGTCAATAATAGAGCTTTAAGCAGTAGTTCTATTATTTTGCAGGCTCATTCTTTTGGATTCAAAATGCATGCATAAAATGTTCTTTCAGGAGGATTTAGATATTTCAAATTTGAATAAGTTATAAATTTAATTTTCATTTACTAGTATTTTTATTATTCTATTTCATTAACACTAGTATTTGAATACTGTATGCCTTTTTTCTTTCTCTCTATCCTTGTCTCACATGTCGATTTAAATCAATGAGTGGAAATTACAGCTACCTGATACCTTATTGCTCTGTGTGCATTGGCACAATGTAAAATGTTTTATAAATCTCTTTGCCAATGGTTAAAATAAAATAATGACATGTATAAGTTAAGATTTTTATCTCCAGGTTGCAGTATTGACATTGATTTATCAAAACCTAGTAGCATTATTAATATCTAAGAATGAAATGCTGTAAGAAGGCTGTGATGGGAGTGGGTCATCATTACATGTGGCTAATATTTTGTTGGGTCTTTAAATTCTTGGTTTGGGGCAACAACAAAAGCCATGAAAATTGGTCCCCCACAAAAGTTTTGGATGATACGGTATTATATGAATATCTCCTCCACTCAATCCCACTTTGATCCAACTCACCTACCCAATCAAAAGTTTTTAAAACTATTTTGTGCATATACCAAGCACCCACAATCATGTATACAAGTTTCAGTACAGAGTTGCAGTTATGCGTTAGTTTATGCTGAAATTTATCAATTATGACTGAAACCTGCTGCAGCTTCTATGGATACAACCATTGGAAGTAGACAATGCTGGCCTAGCTGATATCTTTTGATGCTTGACTACAATGAATTTTCCAGGTAATGCATCTGGATGGATCGTTTTCTTATAAAGTTAAAGCCGAATGTTGAAAAGTCAAATGGAAAGTTAATAAAACAGGCTAAAACTCAACTTTACAATGATAGGGAATACAATAAAAAAAATAAAAAAATGGGAGATCAAAGATTCCTGGCTGCAGGAGTTTCCTTTGGTTGAGGCCAATGAAGATTGAACAATCTCTTCTTGTAATAATGCAGAGATATGCAGACAAAATAAGCAGATTATTTGCAGGACAGTTTGTCACAAGACACAGTGTTAACACGCCCAAAAAGAGCAAAGCAAAGCACAATACATGTTAAGTCCTGGAAAAAGGCATCTCCTATAAAGCCACACATTCAAATTTTCAGCCTGAAGCACAGCCTTGTACACAAACCAGTCTGAGCCTGAGCCATTTGATATAAACTATCTGCAGGATGTCTTTGATTAAATTGGGGAGAGTAAGGCCAAATCAAAATTGAATCAGGCCATATCTTCTGATCAGTGTTCTTCAATAATCATTGTGGACTGATCACTTATTTCATAATTAATTTTTATTGTTCCCTTAATTTTGATTCCCAACACATTGACTGAAGACAAAAGCCAACAAATTACTTAAAGGTTTGCATAGACTTTATTGTTTCTCATGTCAGTAGTCTAAGTATACGTTTTGCATCAAACATAAGACAAGCTGAAATATCCAGTAAAATTTACATGTCACAGATCCATGCTGCAAGCATTTAAATGGTGGAGTTTAATAAAAGTAAACATTTTAAGAGTCCTGTCTTCCTCTATTCTTATAACTATGAAAATACAGACAAGTGGGTGGATAAGTAAACTTGATTTTGAGAAAATGTCTGCATCCCAGATCAATATTACAGCTTTATAATGGGATCTATGTATATACCCCATTTTATACACTGCCCTGTAATAGGATCCATCAGCAAAGTCATATTATACACTGCCTTGTAATGAGATCCATCAGTATACCAGTATTATACACTATTGTAATGAGATCCATCAGCATGCCAGTATTATACACTGTATTGTAGTGAGATCCATCAGCATACCAGTATTATACACTGTATTGTAATGAGATCCATCAGCATGCCAGTATTATACACTGTATTGTAGTGGGATCCATAATCATACCCATGTTATACACTGCCTTGTAATGAGATCCATCAGCATACCAGTATTATACACTATTATAATGAGATCCATCAGCATGCCAGTATTATATACTGTATTGTAATGAGATCCATCAGCATGCCAGTATTATACTGTATTATAATGAGATCCATCAGCATGCCAGTATTATACACTATTGTAATGAGATCCATCAGCATGCCAGTATTATACACTGTATTATAATGAGATCCATCAGCATGCCAGTATTATACTGTATTATAATGAGATCCATCAGTATGCCAGTATTATACACTGTACTGTAGTGGGATCCATAATCATACTCATACACTGTATTGTAGTGGGATCCATAATCATACCCATGTTATACACTGCCTTGTAATGAGATCCATCAGCATACCAGTATTATACACTGTATTGTAATGAGATCCATCAGCATGCCAGTATTATACACTGTATTGTAGTGGGATCCATAATCATACTCATGTTATACACTGTATTGTAGTGGGATCCATAATCATACTCATGTTATGCACTGTATTGTAGTGCAATCCATAATCATACTCATGTTATGCACTGTATTGTAGTGCAATCCATAATCATACTCATGTTATATGCTGTATTGTAGTGGGATCCATAATCATACTCATGTTATGCACTGTATTGTATTGCAATCCATAATCATACTCATGTTATACACTGTATTGTAATGGCATCCATCAGCATACCAGTATTATACACTATTATAATGAGATCCATCAGCATGCCAGTATTATACACTGTATTGTAATGAGATCCATCAGCATGCCAGTATTATACTGTATTATAATGAGATCCATCAGCATGCCAGTATTATACACTATTGTAATGAGATCCATCAGCATGCCAGTATTATACTGTATTATAATGAGATCCATCAGAATGCCAGTATAATACACTGTATTGTAGTGGGATCCATAATCATACTCATACACTGTATTGTAGTGGGATCCATAATCATACCCATGTTATACACTGCCTTGTAATGAGATCCATCAGCATACCAGTATTATACACTGTATTGTAATGAGATCCATCAGCATGCCAGTATTATACACTGTATTGTAGTGGGATCCATAATCATACTCGTGTTATACACTGTATTGTAGTGGGATCCATAATCATACTCATGTTATGCACTGTATTGTAGTGCAATCCATAATCATACTCATGTTATACGCTGTATTGTAGTGGGATCCATAATCATACCCATGTTATACACTGCCTTGTAATGAGATCCATCATTATACCAGTATTATACACTGTATTGTAGTGGGATCCATAATCATACTCATGTTATACACTGTATTGTAATGGCATCCATTAGCATACCAGTATTATACACTATTGTGATAAGATCCATCAGCATATTCATGTTATACACTGCCTTGTAATTGAATCCATTATCATACCCATGTTATGCATTGCCTTGTAATGGAATCCATAACAATTTCCATATTATACACAGCCTTGTAATGGGATCCATCAGCATGCCAGTATTATACACTGTATTGTAATGGGATCAATAACCATATTCATATTATGCACTGTATTGTATTGGGATCCATCAGTATGCCACTATTGTACACTGCCTTGTATTGGGATCAATCAGCATACCAGTATTATACACTGCCTTGTAAAGGGATCCATCAGTATACCAGTATTATACATTATTATTATACACTGCTTTGTAATGGGATCCATAATCATATCCATGTTTTCCACTGTATTGTAATGAGATCCATCAACATACCAGTATTATACACTGTATTATACACTTTATTGTAATGAGATACATCAGCATACCAGTATTATACACTGTATTGTAGTGAGATCCATCAGCATACCAGTGTTATACACTGTATTGTAGTGAGATCCATCAGCATACCAGTATTATACACTGTATTGTAGTGGGATCCATCAGTATACCAGTATTATACACTGCTATTATACACTGCTTTGTAATGGGATCCATAATCATATCCATGTTTTCCACTGTATTGTAATGAGATCCATCAGCATACCAGTATTATACACTGTATTGTAGTGGGATCCATCATTGTATTTACCAGTATCATACACTCCCCTCTAATGGGATCTATTGCCACACCAATAGTATACACTGCCCTGTATTTTAATCCATAAGTGTACCCATTTTGTATGTTGTCCTCCAATGGGGTTCCTGAGCATAATCACTGTAATGGAATCTGTCAACATATCCAAATGTACACTGTCCTGTAATGGGATATATGAGCACATCCATATTATACACTGTCCTGTAATTGGATCCATCTGCTATGACACATAAAAAGTGACATCATATTGATGATATCATGATGTAATTAATGATCATGTTGTGCAGCAAGTCTTCACTTTATGTAAGTGGACTACCTTAAGGTCAGAGAGAATTGTATGTGATGGAATGGTTTCCTCAGCTCTAGAAACTTTATAGTTACCTTTATTTATTTTATGTAGATGCAGTACAGTTATTTCTTTCAATGACCGAATGTCATTGATGCTTTCTTTTTTTAAAAAAATCTGGACATCATTGAAATTAGAGGGAAATTTGACAATGAAAATAACCAAGCACATGCTGCACATAAGAATTTATTGGCAAATCAACAGAGCCTTTCTTTTGCCCCTCTCTGTTCTTTCTTACATGTAAAACAAATGGTGAATTATTTTATATTTTAATTTCAGTTATTATCCCTAGCTACATTAGCAGTTCCTGTTGTTCTGTTTTCCTACTGGTTGTCATGGCTGCCATGGAAACTTGTGTATCCTTTTCAACTTCAATTAATGAAAAGAAAAAAGAAAAATAAGTTTTGTTAATATGACTCACTGAACGTCCACTATGTGTATATTTCTTGTGCATTTTATCACATAATTGTTTGATTATGATGATGATTATGATGATGTTTTATTACTGAAGGAAATGTTATTTCAATACACTATTATCACATAATGTCCTCAAAAAAAGACAGTAATTAATTTAAGTAAATTATATTATTGCTTATCCTATCATGACCAGTCTGTTTATGCAAACTATTGTTCAGGTACAACATCTCAGCAAAGTATAATACTGTATGTCTGGTCATTTTTGCAGTAGTCTAATCTTGGCTTATTTTGTTAGTGCATTGCAACAACAAAAATTAAAGTTGCAAAATAATTATAGTAATATAATATTATAAAAGACACCAAAAACTAAAATTGCAAATATTGGTGTTTATTGTTTCAAAAATTAAATCACACAAATTTAAAACTGCCAAAAGGGACAGATATGGTAAATAAGTTTAAATTAATTGTTATAGAAACATTCTTTAATTTTGTACATGTGAAAAAGGATTAAAGAATATGAGGGGTTTTGCAAGCTTTGTATTAATGTGAACATTACAGACACGTGTAGACTCCTCATTTCCTTCAGATTCATGTTTTCCTTAACACACTGTCAGTTACCACCTTTTATTCGGTTTACATATCAATATGTTTTACAGTTTGCTTCTCATTAACTGTGTCCTGTGTTTTCTGTGTGTATACACAGCATCGTATGCCCCACAGCAACTGTTTGAGACCCTGTTAGCTGCTGAGTGTCTTGGTAAGTTGTCATTATCATTTAATAGCTTATGTAACAAAATATTTGTCATCCCCATGATCCTTTTATCATCCTTGCAGAGTTACTAGATCACAAACAAATACTCAGAGGAATGAAAAAGGATAAAATAGAACTTCAAAAAAGAATAAAATTTCTGAGATTTTGTCCCAAGATGAAGGTAGTTACTAGGACACTGACAGATATACATTTTCATGCAAATCTGAGAGAGGCAGAACAAAACCAATGAATTTTCATTTTCTGGAATAACAAAGGTTTTTTTAAAGTGCAAAATTGTTTCCACTGCAAATTTTGAATTCTAGACTGAAAACAACAAGATATTGGAACTGAACAGAAAATTATATCCGATTAACAAATTACACTGCAAATATCTAATCCTCTGAACAAGACAGCACAGCTACATAGTCATGATGAATTTATGCCACCAGAAAGTAATTAGTCAGATACGGTTTCCCTTTCATATTCCAGTGCATTGCTGATCATTATCCAGAAGTGTATGAAAATATTTTCCTGCATCCAAAGTCACTATTCAGAGAGAGTGAGATTTATTTGTTTGTGTTGGTTTATTATATTTTGTTTCTAAATCAAATTGCCATGCCATTAAAAGCAACAAAGATAACAAGTAGGCCAGTGGCACAACATATCAAATTGTAAAACAGTGGAAAGTTAAAACAGAGACATTGCCTGAACTGAACATCCTTGTTAGCATGTTCAGAGTTGTAATAATAAAGGTAGCAGAAATCAACTGCTAATAAGAGAAAAAATTTTAATGTCCACATCATGATATTGACAGACTTGTCTTTTGTTGGTGAATTCCAATTCCATCACGTTTCTTAAAGTAATTATCCATCAGATTATTCCTTGACGTATAAAAACTACTCCTTAAAATTAGTCCATATCAGACATTATGGGATTCAACTAAATATTTATAAATATCACCAGTAGTTCATTGTATCTTAGGTTAATCATTTTGAATTATCTATGTTTGTCTTTCGGATCCCATTGCATCCCAACACATCCTTTACCCTGTAATGAATTTCATTTACTCTGTAACTTTTAATATTTCTTAGTCTTAAGTTGGATCCTTTATATATCTCAAGTAGCAGCAGAGAGACTGAGCCCAGCAACTATTTCGTCCTAACAGAACTCTTATCAAGAAGTATTTCATACAAAGGTCTTATTTCACAAAATAAACCCTCTATTCAAAAAACTATGATAAATAATAACTTTCTGACTAATGAGGTTATTTCATGAAAACGCTTACTAAAAAAATACTTCTTGACGATGGTTTGGTCGACGAAACATTTGATGGCTCAGTCTCTCTGCTGCTAATCATGTAAATATTTTAGGATTTCTAGTTAAAAATTTAAGTTAACAATAATGGCCAACATTGGAGAAGCACATTCCGCTAGACTAGCTCGAGAGCGACTAGAAGCAATTAAAAAATTTCTTCCTGTATGAGATTCTGTAAGACAAAAATTACAAGCACGTCAGCTGGCACAAGTTGAATTTACAACAGGTGCAGAAGAATTATTTAAACCCGTTACAACAGCTACTGAAAAAGCTGCGGTGGTCACCAAAGAAGCTTTATTGGGAGATGAAAAGGGTATTCTTCCAGTGTTAAAACAAACCGCTGAGCAAACTGAAAAGATTGCTAGAAGAACCAAACAAACAAACAAGATTTTACGAGATCTTCCAACTGATATAGCTGCAGCTCAACCTCCACCCGTCGGCAAAGAAATACTTGAAGGTATTGGGCAAATTCGTACTGAACTCGCGTCCAAACCAATAAAGGAAAATATTGGACTGATTGCAAAATTTAGGGAGGGTTTTGCTGAAGATATTAAAAATACTACAAGAGAAGAATTGCCCAGAAAAATATTAATTGGTATGTTTAATAAATCTAGTATCTTAAAACCCGGTTTTGAAAACGTGAATGATGATAATTTTATTAAATGGATATATCGTATATATAAAAACAAAAAACAAGCCAGAGACAATGATTTAGAATACAGAGGTCTCCTTGAAGAAGTAAAAAGAGTTTATAACGAACATGTAAAACAACTAGAATCCTCCCAGCAGAAACCTTCTACACCTTTACAACAACAACGGCGGAGGATAATAGATACTGACCTAGTCCCGTTAGGTGAATATGAGGTTGCATCTGAACAAAGTCCACGTCGTCAAAAATCCGAGCCAACTAGGTCGCCGATAATTGGTTTAACAACATCTCCTGAAAGTTTACCGCAAGATGTTTTAGCCCCAAGAATTGTAAGACAACAACCAAAAACCGGATCTGGTCTAGCTGTTTGCCCTGATAATATCATCAATGATGTATCACGGCTAGAAGTTCTCATCGGAGGAAAACGTGCCGGAAATAACTCACCAGAAATAATTAATGAAGCAGTTGATATCTGTCAGCGACTATTTCGCGGCGGCATCATGGATACTCACATCTATCGAGAACTTATTGATGAACTCGTCGACAGCGATTAGAGAAATAACAATTAAATAAATGATAGTACACAATTCTCATCGTAGACCAGTCATGGTCAGGGTTGTAAATTCACGAGTACCTGTATACAAAATGTCTTATGGAAATGGATTAGGCGATGTTGTTCAGGGTTTATTTGCGAGAATGGCACCTAAAGCAATACCGATCGCAAAACAATTATCGATGAAAGCCATTGATGTTATTAAAGATAAAGCTATTGGCGCTGCTGGTAGCGCTGCCGGTAAAGCATTCACGGCAGTCAAGGATAGACTAGCACGACTGATACACAGAAAACCTCCACCGGTAAAATTACCAGCCACCGCAGACATGCCAGCAAATGTCAGTAAAGTAATAAATGAAGCCGCAAATCAAAAAATAACAGCGCTGATAAAAAAACCTGAACAAATAAACACAAGTTTGGTGGCGGGAAGTGGTCTTCGTTTTAGACGATAACTTCTATAATAAAATGTTTAAACGGGAATCCGACCCAGCATTCGACATAGACGAACCGGTTCTTAAAAATGAATCAGTGCGTGATTATCAGTATTACTCTTATGACGCACAAGAACCAAATAAACAAGGACGAATTGAACTTCAGGTTCAGGATACCAGCAGATATTTCCTGCCCGCTGAAGCATTTATTGAAATAGAAGGTGAAATTAAAAAAGCAGATAACACAGACTACGCGGATGAATTTAAAGTCAGTTTTGTCAATAACGGAATTATGGCCTTGTTTGATAGTGCTATTTACATGATTGATGGAAAAAATATTGAAACGATTCAGAAGGATGTCGATGTTGCTACAACAATGATTGGTCTAGCAAGATATTCTGATGATTATACAAGATCAGCTGGTCCATCAATGATGTTTGCCAAGGATAATTCTAATAGTCCTGAACCAAATTCTATGATTATAGGTAATATGAGAAACGCAGCTGGTACTGCGGAAACACCTGCAGTAACAGGGCCAAATGAAAATTACAATTTAGGTTTCGCTTTACGTAAATCAATGTTGAAGGATGAGAGTAGAAAATTTTCTTGTGCGATTCCGCTGTCGCATATCTTTGGATTTTGCCGAGATGTCAGAAAGGTAATTTTCGGAGCAAAACATACCGTTGTACTTGTTAGAAAAGCCCACGACAATGATGCGATATGGCGAGAAGATGGTGCTGGTGCTGGTGACGCTGGTAAAGTATTAATAACAAAACTATCACTGTGGATGCCGGTAATGACTCCTGCAATTGCCGAAGAACAACGACTGCTTTCTTTTATGGATCAAGGTGGTAAATCGCTGCTATCGTGGCTCACAACAACCACAGATAGTGTTCAAAGTACCGTTAACGGTTTATTCACGTGGCATATAGCATCACAGCAGGGGGTTTCCGCGCCGCAACATATTTTCATTGCTCTTCAGGATATTGCACAAGTGGGTAATCAAACACGTTCGCATATGATCTTTGACAAATTTGGTGTCACCAACGTTTCTCTGAGAATAAACGGACATCAGGAACCATCTGAGGACATAATGCTAAATTTTGAAAACAACCATGTTGCACGTGCATATCAACGATTGACAAAATATCTAGCACGTGATCTAAATATCGATACTGGTTTGCAAATATCACAATTGGGTTTTATCTCTCATTATCCAATCTATTACTTCTCGCTGGAGCATCTTGATTTAACCAGACAGTCTGTCGTTGATATTCACTTCAGGGCTACCGTGAATAGAGGAGCTATAGCTGAGTATAGAGCAATCGCGGTCATACTTTACGATAAAACAATGTTGCTTGAAGGTGCTGGCGGCCGAATGATACTCGTTGATGCTCCAGTAGAAAACTTATAGGTTTTCCGAAGATACGTAACAGTTAGATCAATCTCGTATTAAATAAAATGTCATACAGTCATGTTAATGTCACTCTGACTCCGGGTCAGGTGAAGAAATTACAGTAGAAGAACGCGAGCACATGTGGGACATCAATAACACTAAAACACGATCAGCTAACGGGTGGTTCAAACAAACTGTCATTAACTAAAACCCAACTAAAACATTTCAATAAAGCGAAGCAAGCAACGACTGGAGTTCGACTTGATCTCTCTCCAGCCGCGGTCAAAGATATGGTTAAAACCGGTGGTATATTTCCTCTTCTCGCCGCGATACCAGCACTGATAGCTGCTGCTGCTCCCGCAGTCGCAAAAGCTGCAGCACTTGGTGCAGTTGGAACCGCTGCTGGAATGGCACTAAAGAAAGCCACAGGGCGAGGATACAAAAAAACAGAAGGGATCCGGTCTAAGACTCCCAGGAACTCCGGCGTCATGGTACCCAAAAAGGTTCTAAGTGTTTTCACTCCGATGTCCAATTTTGATTTGCTTGATGCTGTTAAACAATTGCGTATAAAGAACTTCAGAGGCGTCTTTATGCGAGATCAATTACCAGCACGACCGAATAATCTAGAAACAGGAATTATTAATCTCGATAATAAAAACGGTCCTGGAACTCACTGGGTTGCTTACGCAATCGATCCATGTGGAATTATCTATTTCGATTCGTACGGTCTAGCACCGCCAGTTGAGTTTCTTCGATACACAAAAAACATCCCCACGTCAGGTAAGATTTGGTACTCAACGTTACCAACACAAACACTAACCGATCCTCCGATATGCAGCCGTGAAGTATTAAATGTTCTTGATGCGATCTCAAAATCAGCGAGTCCTCCTCACAAAGTCGTGCATGAATACACCACAAATTTAAACAAACCCATAACTAATAATGGTTGATATTTACGGAAGATCAGGCAGAACCAAGGAAGAAAAAAAAGATATTGATTTATCGAGGTATGCGACCAAAGATGAAATTGATGATCTTTTAAATCTGACCGGGATAGACCCAGATGAGGTTGTTATTTTTCAGGACAGGCACGGCAAACTAAAAACCAGTAACATTAAGTGGAATGACATAATTCGCAGGGTTATTGGAGCTACCACGGACAACATCGTTGCGTTCACTGACAGCGGCAGAATCAGAGATTCACTGATATCAATCGTGGCGCTTCGAGATGATGCACGAAAAGCCGCCGGGGAACGTGTAGCAAAGACCGGTGATACAATGACGGGTGAACTCAGTATGAACGGTAACAAAATAACCGTTTTAGCGGATCCAACATCGTCGGAAGATGCCGCAAACAAACAATATGTAGACACGAATGTCCACACAAGCACTAGCGTCATTGACAGTAAACTAACCACGTTGCGGGACGAATATGATGATCACGTAAATACTTTTAGAAGCGTTCGCAAAAATGCCATAGAAAAATTCTTTGGCAAAACGCCA
This sequence comes from Sinohyriopsis cumingii, assembly GCA_028554795.2. Lineage (NCBI taxonomy): Eukaryota > Metazoa > Mollusca > Bivalvia > Unionida > Unionidae > Sinohyriopsis > Sinohyriopsis cumingii. The sequence goes on from CM068835.1 coordinate 83,548,630, forward strand.
TTTAAAATCGACATGACACTTTCTGAAATCATACCAAATCTTAATAATAACACCAACGACATCAACAAGATTAATACTCGGTTAGGTGTAGTCAAAACAGATAGAAGTTTTTCAGATCAAATCCAGATAATAGAAAATAACATTAACACGATCAAACAAACACAGCAAAACATCGTAGCAGGTATTCCTGAGATCGTTGCCAAAACCAATTTGATTAAAGTCCCTAATGGAGTTACCCCCGGACATTTTACCAATATCGTATATACAGTATCATCAGGATTTGCAACATGGTCCCGACAAAATAATTCACTCAAATACACAGCAACAGCTACTGGTGTGTATAGACTGTCTGTGTTTTCCGCCGCTAAATTTGAAATCTTCACAACATATCCCTGGAGACATTGCACCGATAAATATTCCGGGGTTGTATCTATTATATTAAATAGCGGAACCGAAGAAATATTTATTCTGGAAGCAGCTGATAAGAAATTAACCGCAACATCTTACAGTTGGTGTTTGGAATTTGTAGCTGAAACACCTCAATTGGTCACCCTGTGATTTAGTCACAGGGTAAAATAATAAAATGAAATCAGCATGAACGACAACATTAGATGCTCAGCAATATAGATATGATCAGGTACGCGAATGGCAGTCAGAGTTAAAAAACACTATTGACAAATGCGCAACAAAGATAAAAAAATACAAACGGCGTGTAACTGTGCTAGACACAATAGTGTATTCGGTATCTGCGGTAGTTGCATCTACTGGGGTGCTATTATCAGCGCTGACACCAGTGACAACTGCAATCGCGATTACAATCACAATTTCAGCATCAACGACGATTGCAGGAGTTGCTAATATAATTGGAAAAAAAATATCCTCGTGCGCGCTAACAAAATTACACGAATATGAAAAGTTAAACAACGCGGCCAACAGCACCTACTCGAAATTATCCTCGTTGATATCATCCAGCCTTGACGATACAGTTATATCCGACTCCGAATTCACGCTGATCGCAGCAGCATACAGCGATTATGAGCGCACAAAGAATTTTAATTTGAAAACGATGAAGATAAATAATGACGGAGATACTTCAAGAGATAGCCGCGAATACAGCTCCGGTAAAAACATCAATGATAATATCTTCGACGCAACCAGAGTTTAATATTAATTTTCCAACTGCAATTCCAGTAAAAGAAATCGCGTTGTCGCAATTACGAGTATATAACAGTTGGCCCAACATCAGGTCGACATCATTTCACGGACAATCGCCGAATAATTCATTTGCATTTTCATATCAAAATAACCCCGATGGTACTCCGGATTGGAACGTCATTTCATTACCAACATTGTCTTATCAGATAGAAGAAATCAACAAAGAAATACAGCGTCAAATGAAGCGTATAACCACCAAAGAAGCAAAGATCAATATAACCGCACACGAGCCAGCTCTGTCCACGATCATCGAAATCTCAACGCCGGGTTACGCCATAGATATCTATAACAGTTCAATCAGAACAGTATTAGGATGGCCTGAATCAAAACCACCGACACCACCTGCACCCGAAAAATCCGATTATATCACTGACGCGCAGTCATATCATGGAATTACACCGTTATACAAAACACAACTGGATGTTCTAAAAAGTGTAGGGGCGGTTGGTATCTGGATTTCCTCCTCTAAAGATGGCAGCAATATTGAGTGGAATATTTTAAACCCAAGACGGGGGGCAGGGGAAGGTTTGACAATTATTGTTCGTCCAAGCGAAATTACTGAATTTTTTAAAATTATTAATGTGTCGCACCGAGCACAACTGGCGCATCTACGGCAACGCTTCCAAGAACATGTATCCTCGGTGACAGGTTCGCGTGAAGAAATTATTAAACGAATTGAGATATTAAATCAGATTGCCGCAGATATGGAATATTATAACCAGCGAATGATTCAGGTAGTAATTGACAGTAAACCCAGCGATAAACGAATATTTCTAAATAAGTACTCGCTGACCGAAGCTGAACTACCGAATTATAAATTTCCAGGATATGTTTCCCCGGTCATCTTACGAAAACACATCACTGATATCATCGATGATTATTTCGATGACATACTTGAACAGTACAAGCGAACACTACCAGAACCTGTTATCCTCAGACATGACAATTCCACAGCGAGCGATGGCAGACATATTTCTCCAGGCGTAGTAAATATCACTGATGTCGTCGCGGTCAATCTTGTATGTGATGCAATCGACGGCAGTTACAACATAGACACGACAATATCAAATGAAGCCCAGCAAGGGTTTATATTGTATTCATTTATTCCTAAAGAACCACCTGGATTTTTGATTGTACAAGAGCCAATCAATCCAGTATTTCTGCGGTGTCTGAACCCAACGCTGACAAGGATGAATTTTAAAGTCACTGACCAACAGGGTAGACTTTTGGACCTAAGGAATGAAATTATTAGTATTAATTTGCTCTTGAAATCCTAAGACTTTCAATTAATAAATATCATATCATAATAATGTCCAAAAAATCTTCGAATTACCAGAAGTATGATGATGATGATGATGAAGATCTCTCTGACAGTTCTGACACTAGCCTAGAAACACAAGGTGTTTCCGACGACAGTGATTTTGTTGTCAGTGATGACGAAGATGTCTCTGAAAACGCTAGCATTTCCGACAGTGATTTTATTGACAGTGACAACGACGACGATGATAGCACTGTCAGCGACATCACCATCAGCGACAGCACTGTCGTAATAAATTATATTAAATGAACGCGAATAACATAGCAAATGTATCAGCACGTGAAATGTTTAATACACAACAAAAGCGCGCTTGAAGAATTCATCCGAAAAATATTTAACGGAAATCATTTCCCGGGTTATGTTAAAATAATCATCGATAAGTACGGCAATGATGATTTTTTACTGACAGATTTTCAGCTGAAGCAATTCCACGAAAACAATATCACGATGATTACTTGTGACGCAGACCAAATCCTCAATGTTGTTCACTCGTGCATTTCACGGGATCATCTTGATAAAATACTGCAGTGAAAATCCTAAAGGATTTTTTCCAGAAATTCTTTTGAAAATATTTTACTTTATATATATTTTTTTTACCACTGACAATTTCGCTGATTCATAACGGTATTTTGCTGTGAAAATCAACAATCGCGGACAGTTGCAATAAATTTATTATACTGTTTTTTCTGCAACAGACCAGCGTCGTGAATTTTGTGGGGTATTTCCACGAAAAAAAAAAAAAACAAGACCAAAGTCACAAATTTGATAGGGTATTTCCACGAAAAATTTAACAAAACAGACCAGCGTCGTGAATTTGATAGGGTATTTCCACGAAAAATTTAACAAAACAGACCAAAATCACGAATTTTGTGGGGTATTTCCACGAAAAATCAACGAAATCGGACAGTTGCAGAATATTACTATAATATTAATTTTCTTACTGACAGTTTTTGCTGGTATTTTGCTATGAAAACCAACGAAATCGGACAGTTGCATAATTTACACAGTAAAAAAAAAATATTACTTTTTTTTTACTTCCTTGACGCTGTCAAGGATTTCACTTCCAAGTAAAATGCAATCAAGGTGAGGTATTTACTTCTGAAAATCCTAAAGGATTTTCGTGACTGACTTCGTCATCCGTGACAAAGCTATCATTGACTTCAAAATTCTCTGGCTTTTCATCCTTGACTTCATCAGCGGACATACAGTGTTTCAATTTTCTGACCCGATTATTAATTATCTTCTTTGTTTCATACTCAGCTGCCAGTGCCAGCCTGATCTTTTCGATTGCACGAGACAGTGGAACAAATTCATTTATTTGTGCCTCCGCTACACTGGCCAGCGATTTATACAAATTATTTTGAATCATCTTTATGAATCGATATTGAGCAGGAAGAATATAACGCCCTGCACATTTAGCTTCGTATAATGATTCAAAATCAGACAGAATAGTTTCAACATTTAGTAATATATTAAATCCTTGTTTTTCTAATTTTTTAATAGCATCAATCACATTATTGATATTTTCTTGATTCATATTTATATATATTTTTATATATTTAAAATAAAAAAAATAAACAGTAGCCACTGATTGGCTTATGGGTCTTCACGAGGTCCTTTCAGACTTGAGATTGTGTTTAGGTAATTTTTTTATTTTTCAGATTTTTTTTATCTCAGTCTTACAGAGCTTTTCCATAGCTTCTCGGCATCCTCATGATCGGTTCTTTTAGCCGTATTTTGACAGTAGAGCTCACTGTTTATTTTTACAGCAATTGTATTTACAATCACTAGGACGGTACAAACATATAACTTAATTCTAACTTATCCTAAGGACGGTACAAACACATAGTATTTACAATATTTACAGTAGAAGCATATTTACAGCAGTTGTATACAGTAGAAGCATATTTACAGCAGTTGTATTTACAATATTTACAGTAGAAGCATATTTACAGCAGTTGTATTTACAGTTGTATTTACAATATTTACAATAGGGACGGTACAAACATGTAGACAACACAGACAGATGCGGGGTTATAATTCTACATCCAACAAAGTTGCACACCCACCCCCTGAAATCAACCCTGTTTTGGGGTAAAAGGTTACCCCGGAACGGGGCGATAACGGAGAAAGTTGTGCAACTTCATTGGGTTTCGAAACCCCAATATGGTATCGGGACGATATTGTATATAAACTGACTGATACTTGAAAGTTCAGAAATAGCTCAGCGTGATTTGTTTAAAACGTATTTTCTTAAATATGATCGTGTGGAAACTACAGATGAACCATAAACCCGAACAAGTGTAATAAAATAGTGATATTGTCTGTGAAAAAAAAAGATAAATACGAGTTTATTCTTGATGCTGTCAAGGATAAAATCATTCTTGCACTGTCACCTTGACTTGTCACGGGGAAAATAAAGGGAAGTTATTTACTTTCTTGTGCAGAAAATCGTCTGCTGTTACCTGTAAAGTGTTATAGCGTGCTGGTAACAACGGGGAAATAATTGTATCATTGACTTTTCACGCAGTCGCTGCAGAGTTATCTACATAATAAAATATAATCCAACTATCAAACTTACTTGAAAAAGTTGATTAGATAACATTTTCTGCGACACGTTGAACCGAACGCGGTTCAATATCAAAATACTTCGCAGCTAAGCTCATTGAGCGAAATATATTTTCTTTATTAGTATTTTTGTTGAGAGATCTTACAGCTCTGGGAATTTTTGCAAATTTACCAGTGTTACCTCGTGCAGAATTCTCACTTGGAGTAATGGCTTGCAAATTCTGAAGAGAGTTATTAAGTTTATTATTATCTTTGTGATCAATTACAAGACCTTTTTTGATCTCTCCGCGGAAACACTCAAACACAAACCTGTGATTATAATAATGTTTCTTTCCAGCAACAAATTGGAGATAACCAGAATTATTAACAACACCAACTGGTTTTTTTCAACCTGCTATTTCTAATTATTCCCTCACGTGATGTTTCGTAATTCTTGATTGTGGGATGTGGGACAAATTCTTGATTCATTTATATAATAATATATTTGTCTAATTTATAATTTGTCTGAAAACTTAGTTATATAATCACTCTCGGATTTTAGCACATCTCCGTTATTTTTTTTATTGTAATATCGCTTGAGTTCACGATATCGTTTCCCCCGCACCCCGCACATAATTGTGTTTTACCCCTGACACCAATGCCACATCGCAGACAGGGTATGGGTCCTGTGCTTCTTCGTTTGATGCTTTGTATATGTTCACCGCAGAATTCCTTCCTGCAGGGCTTACCACAGACTGTTACAGATCCAACCTTTAACCACTTGCAGTTGTTCATTGTATATATAATATTTTCTTATTTAAATATTTGTCTTAAATATAATATGACAGTATTTTCGAAATTATCCGCAGTTGGCACCAGTAGATTCGATCTTGACAGGCTAAACCCGGATCCACGACGACGGCATCTAACTGATCTGTTTAATATTATCAACGAGGGTAAAAAAGAATTCCGCGACGACGGCGCATCTTATGTATGGTCGTCATTTAAAATTATCCGCGATATTAATAAGGTCAATATCATTGACGAACTCTTCTTCGGTGATGAGGTCATCATCGATGCTACAATGACTGTTGCCCGAGCAAGAACAATTATTGATTATATTGATTTTCATCAACGTAAAAAGAAATATTTTTTCAGAATAAAATTTATCGTGAAAGTAGATTCCGATGAGTGGATTATCCGTGACAAACTTGACCCTGTTCTTGCTAACGGAAAGACCGCTCTGTTAAGTAGCAATTCCAAACCAGGAATGCTGACCGGGATTGATATACCATATTACGCTCGAGCGTATCCTGTAACCGCAGTCATTTATGGAATATATCCGGTAAAAAAAACAAAAATTAATAAACTCACCCCAATGAAAACTTCGACGGTGTTGAATTGTGTAGCTGAGCGAGTAATGGAACATTTTAAAAACGCAAAACGAGGAAACGGTTTAACCGATCTGCGACGTGAAAAAATAACATCATGGGGTGAATCGGTTAAGGATACCGGGGCAACAATAAATGATGTTGCTGCGCTATCAAGTAAATTACATTGTTCAATAACAGTAAAAACACTAACCGGAGAAATATTATACAGTTCAAAGCATAATAAAAAATCAGGAACACCGATTGAAATTATTGATCATAACTCTCATGCCTGGACTGATGCAGTTACAATATTCCCACGAGATCGTGTTGTCAAATTTTATCGCGGAAACATATACGAGGTTATTTACGCGCTGAGTAAAACCGACCCTGTGTCAGTGTGGTTATTTAGGAGCTCTGAAGATGGCGACTATGATCAATTTGTGAGACCAAACAGAGAATTATACAGAACGGAATCGTTGCACCAGGAAATGAAAAAACTCGCGGAACAGTATGTGAGAAATGCTAGCGATGAACAGTTATTGGTTAATTGTTTTACAGTTCCAAGTGTTGCCGCTCACGCCGCCAGAGAAAGAAATTCGTGGAGACCAACCCGAAGTCAGTTTTTTTCAGATATACAGTTAAGTTGTGTCGAGTATGGTCATGGCGGGTTATGGAATACCCGGTATGATTACCGGGATATGATTTCCGTGGATATGATTGCTTGCTACCCAGGAAGCTTTCTCAGGAACGGCGAGTGCTGCGAATGCTTTAAGCGATTCGGACACCCCACGAACTCGATGACACGAGTTGCCGTAAACGGCAGTTTACCCGACTCTGACCTGACAGGATTTGCTGGTGTGACTTTGTTTGTATTCGCCACGGGACTTCATCCGATTTGTTATGTTTGGTTTGGCAGACACTTCGTCGAAAAGCGCTGGGTACCAATAGTGTTATTGCGATATATGCTTGACAGCGGCATGCTGGTATCGTTGACTGTCAGTGAAGCAATCACATGTTATCGACCACAGACATCAGTTTGGTTACCAACACCAGAACGTGTAACTCTCGAAGAAGTTATCGAAGAATGGACACAAGCACGTCCAGAAACTCCTCTTGATGCTATCCGCGAAGGAGCTCCTGAAATTCTCAAGATTAAACTCAAAAACAGTGAAAGTACAGCGAAAGATCTTGGACGAAGAATAATCGGTAAATTTACTCAGGGTGCAGCATTTGATCATAAAATGCATCACTCGCGGTTGATTATCGATGAAGCTGAATTGGATTTTATAATCGCTGACGCGGTTGCCAGAGACATATTTTGTAACAGGGAGGATGTGTTCTTGTCCGACGGGAAAAAGTTGGGCACAATTGTAAGTTATATCGACGGAGAATCGCCTCAATACACACATTTGAGATCTTCAGTGCTGGCTTATGTTTCTATAAATTTGTTATCGATGGTAAATCGATTTCCTGACCCATACCATACTGGTATGGCAGTAAGAGTTGCCACGGATTCATTTTACATCGACAAGAAATATTCAGAATCACTGACCGATGTAATGAAATTCTGCGGCGGAGATGAATGGAGTTCGTGGAGAATAAAGGCCGAGACGCTGCACGAGTATTGTAAATCCGCTGATGTTGCAATCGAGGATGATCCAATCACCAGACACAAAACTGTTTATTTGAATGGGCCGGGCGGGTCTGGTAAAACAACTCGAGCGATTGAATTATTTAAAAAATCGGATATGATTGTGCTAACACCTACACACAGGCTTGCCAGGGAGATGAAACAGCGAGGAGTCAATTCTTGTACTTGTCACAGCTTTTTCAAATATAGCGGCGGTGTGTGGACGTCAGATCGAATGGGAACAAAATATATCAATGATGTAATAATTTGGGATGAGATATGTATGGTGCCGCTGGAAACGTTAAAAACATTTCTTGATTGGCTGTTAACGAAAAATACTGCAGTGATTATGTGCGGCGATCACGGTCAACCACCTCCGTTTGTCGGCGCATCTCCGCATGATTGGCTGAGGAATTTTGTTGATTATTACGAAGAAGTGTCTGATGATTACCAAGCACTTGATGCAATGCTGAAAGAATTTAAAACATTAATCAGGCTACAACCGAATAAAATTCATTGTGAAATTATGCGCAAGATGATTCCTGAAACTTCGATGAGTGACTTTTTACGCATGTGGAAACCAGACGATTTGATAGTGGCAAGTATGAAGATAATCAGAGACACACTTCAACAACAGCTATTTCAGTTACAACAAGAAAAGTTTCCAATGCTGCCAACGCCGTTATGTTATAGACCAGCTGATACGCGGTTACAAAATATAGATGTTGATATTCCAGGACGCCTGACTGAGTCAGGGACAGAGAAACAGAATTTAGTATTGAATGATATTGTGTTAGTTGACATCGATGCTGTCGAGGATGCACTAGCGATGAATAAATCCCCGTGGACGCTAGGATACGCTATGACCATTCATTGTTCTCAAGGACTGACTATCTCTGATACAACTGTCTGGATCATTGATGATCGAATTGAATGGTCGAACTTAGTTTACCTAGCTGTGTCCAGAGTCAGAAGAATATCTCAACTGCGAAGGATTGTCTTGAATGAATCAAACGCTGATAATAATGAAAACAACAGTGATGATGATGTAATAAGAAAAAAACTCGCCGGTTACAAACAGAGTGACAAAAAAAATAATCACGATTTTGATCTTGATGTTGAATTTATTAACGCGTTGAAACAACAACAGAATAATCACTGTGCGAGCTGTAATTGTATAATGCTATGACAGTATTCGAATAAAAATTCAAGACAATTTACCATAGACAGAAAAGATAACAGTCGTGGTCATACACGTGATAATGTCATGTTGACCTGTCTTGAGTGTAATCGACGTCGGGGTGCCAGCGCTAGTTAAGTCATTGAAATCACTTCAGTGATTTTGGCGGCAATTGTGTGTCTTCGGGAATTACCTGAAGTTGCTCACGGGTGAATCCGCGTTCAGGAGCAGTTGAATCCAACCTGTAGATTGCTGGTCTGCCAGTGGATCTTGTCACGGTGGATATCTTATGTGTGGTAACACTCCAAATGGGATCAGTCGCTCTTCGTTTACCACCTTCAAGTTCACCTGGTTCATATAAATATCTAACTGTGACATTACCCAGTATTTGCTGTTTTTCTTTCTTTCGTTGTAGTGGTATATTTTTTTTTCGTGATCGCGATGGCAGGTTTCATGTTGGTTGTTCGAGTTATTTCATTATTTAGCGCAGTTATCACACCTGGTAATCTTGCAACCCATTCGCGCGATCTCGTATCCTGAATAAATTCCCTCGCTTATTGATACCCAAATAACCGCTCAGCAAGTGTTCTATTGAATCGCTCAACAATTGCCTGATCACGGTGAATTTCAGTGTGTCCTCGTCGTATGGTGACGTTATGTTGTTTCATCAACGATGATACTGCACCTTGAAATTCTTTGCCAGGATCAACTTGTAATAAATTTGGCCATCGCAGACCACCTTGTGGTCCGGGTCCTCACCGATAAATTCTTTCAAACGCAGAAGCAACCTCAGATGCTGTTTTAGTTGTTAACGGTTCATCATCTTTGTATCTACTGGCAACATCAACTATGGTTAACGCATACTTGTATGTGCGTCTTCGGATAGTATCATGCGGCAGAAATAATATATCAGCCTGATGAACCTCATTTGGTACACTAACATAGAAATGCGCAAAGTGAATTTGTTTAGGGCGCGGTAGATAAATTTGCCATATTGCCTGTCGGGATAACCAATTTTTGGCAGTAACCGCCGTAACTTTTGCTGCACTGGCAAGTTTACTAATTGCTGCGTTACCTCTCCAGTATCCGCTTGGGGAATAATAAATCGACTCCATTATAATTAATTACCAGCGCCTAATACAAGCTTAGATTTCATTGCAGTTTTTATCAACCAGGATGCTAGCCTCTCCTTGAAAGATTTATCAGGGATGGCATTTAACGCGTGAATTAATTTCACGTCCGCGAGATGGCGCTGTTGTAAATCCTTGCTTCGGTAAGCTACATCATGAGCATGGCACACGCTATCAATAGCGTTTATCGGATACTCACCTGGTTTTGGCTGATCCTGAGCATCAAGTCTGATATCAAGTCGGGTTCCTGGACCACAGTAATTATATCCTGGAAGATGTTTTTCTCCTGGATATTTAGCCCACGGAGCCCCTGGTAATTTTCCTAACTTGGCTGCGATATCACCTCCTTTTTTTTTAATAAATCTAAATTTTTTTGTGCCACATCGTTCACACTTGCCTGTAAGCGCTTGTCGATTATTTTTTGTTGTAATTGTTGCTGTATCCCCAGTTGGGGTATGTGCTCGGCATTTCACACAATATAAATTCATATTTATTTTATGATATATCAAATGGAGATCACTGACTTTTCTGCATCAAAGCGACGAGAGCCAATCAAACATAACTCAGTGCTACCAAATTCTATTCGAATGATTATCATAGGTCCATCTGGGTCGGGTAAGACACAGTTGTTACTTAATTTAATAATGAAGTGGATGAAGTGGGATAAATTATATTTGATAGCCCCGTCTGTGGACGATCAGCGATGTTATCAGGTGCTAAAAGATTTTAACGAAAGTGCAAAATCGATAATGGAAAATCAAAGTGATTTTCACGAAGATGTTATTGATTTTATAACTGATATCAGTGAAGTACCGAGTATCAATGATATCGATGGGAGTATTAATAATTTAGTCGTGTACGATGATATCATGTTGGACAAACAATCAAACCCTGCCAGGATATTTTCACGTGGCAGGCACAAAAACGTTGATGTGATTTATGTAACTCAACGGTATACACAAATTCCAAAAGTGATCAGAGATAACTGTAACATTCTCGCGGTATTTAACGGCATTGACGCACACACGTTAAGAAATATTCATCAGACTTGGTGTAGCGGTGATATGGATATGAATAAATTCAAAAATTTCTTTAGTCGTGCTCAGGCAAAACCACACAGATTTGTAACGATAAATTTACATGATCCTCGGACACGGTATCGAGTTGGGTTGGATACAATTTTTAACTAGAAATCCTAAAATATTTACATGATTAGCAGCAGAGAGACTGAGCCCTCAATTGTTTCGTCGACCAAACCATTGTCAAGAAGTATTTTTATAGTAAGCGTTTTCATGAAATAACCTCGTTAGTCAGAAAATTATTATTTATCATAGTTTTCTGAATAGAGGGTTTATTTTGTGAAATAAGACCTTTCTATGAAATACTTCTTGATAAGGGTTCTGTTAGGACGAAATAGTTGCTGGGCTCAGTCTCTCTGCTGCTCAAGTTAAGTTGGAATTCTTTGTGATAACAATTTCGATTCTTAAAGTTATGTAAACAGTATGGTATGATTATTTTTTTTAAATCTCTTTAATGCAAATTAAAAGAATGTATGTTTTGGTCATTTTCAGTGTTTGTTGTATGTGAGGTGATACTACACAATGCAGACCTGTACCCCAATACATTTTTCTTCATCACTGCCGTCTTTGTCACCTATACAGTACACAGGTATGTTATTTCAGCTCTATTTATCATAAATTATGGAACAAATTCTGTAGATCTAGTTGCATTTATATTTATTTGACATACTTCAATTCTCAGAACCATTCTTTGGGGGCAAGAAACATGTAGAATAGGCACTATGCATCCTCCCACATGCCATTAGAGGTGACAAATTAAGGTGGTCATTTCCCCCTGGGATGTATTCGATTTCTTTACTGATGATTTTGTTAACATCTGTGTTTAGTTATTTCAGTCAAGAAATAAAGACATTTGAAATTTGAAAAGGAATTTTGCAGTGAACATCAGCAAACTAAGGAAAGTTTTACAAATTTACATAATTTTTTGCAATCATTGGGGTGAGCATTGCTGGGAAAAAATATTGCAATATATTGCAATACAGCATGTTTGTATTGCAATATATATCAACATGTATTGGTCACTGAAATCATTTATGATTCTAACATTACTTTTGCTAATTTTGTACTGTAATAATGAGCGATTTCCTTGCATGTAATACAGCCTGAAAAAGAAAATAACATTTTTTATTTCACCAAAACACTCACTAAATAAAATAATTACGTAAATGATTTAGCAAACAATACACACATTGCAATGAGTGAAAACTTCTACCAGCAAGAAACGCAAATTTGCAGAGTTGCAGTATTATTTTGCTTGATCACAAAGATCATTTAGTCAAAAAACTGATTAAAATGTTCATGTACTGCAGTATAATCATGACAAGGAACAAAAACAAGTGAAAAATATGTGTAATCATATATTTTCACACTGATAGATGTCATGATTTAATTTTTGAAATATGAATGTATAATATAGTGAATTAGTAATATCAATGATTCCAATCCTTTGATGGTTTTGACCTGAGAGACTAACAACTGTCGGTTGAAAATGCAACTTTATACATGTGGGACAAGCATAAATTTATGTCTTCTTTACTTTCAAATACATATCAGGGATAATGTTCTCAGAGAAATTGTCTAGCTGGTACAAAATGTTGTTGATCAATCACAGCATTGTAAGGACAAAAGTCATGAATGATGAAACTGGGAATGTCATAAGTGATAGCTGTGGCTCTTTGTGATGAAGATTTGTATTTAGCCTGTGCAGCTAGTGTACTTGCAGTTGGTTGCCAACCTGAAACATTCAGGACGAATTTACTGGAACTTTTATCTGTTGTGCCAGGGATTGTCTCACATTGCACAGTAATGGTGGAACACAAATGAATTGAGATGTTTTGTCGTTCCATCTGCATGTTGGATTTCGGTTTTGCACATACTACACACAGCAACTGTTTTATCAAGTGTATTGGTGCCAAACTCCCTTTTAGCAAAAATTTATTCCAGATGGAACTATTTGTTCTTGAGTTCTTCATGAACTGATATTTATATACTGCCGTGTTATACGGATGCTAAGCCTAATGGAAGACAGTAGTCTGCTCAAAGTTGGTTCCAGATGGTCTAGTGTAGGTGAGGAAACATAACGGTATACTGGTATTTCTATATCGGTATCACAATATCATCTATCAGGCATTTTGTATTGCAATTTGCCAGTATATTGGTATATTGTTACATCCATACAAGTCATGATTCTAATACTGGTACCCTGAAAAATTCTTAGTTGGTTTTAGATAGGCCCTCAGATATTACAAATTTTTGCAGCCAGTTGTGAGAGAATCACTCAGGTGCAATGACCCTCCACTCTGAAACATAAGAAGTCAAATAGCACATTTTCATGCAATGGTGCGCAGACAAACATACCTTGCCTCTCCAGGCATCAATACTGCAGATAGCTAATTTCCTCCTCTGGCTCTTTGAAGAGAGCAAGTTAGCACAGAGTATGATTAAAGGTTAATGCAACACGATCACCTTAACCTTTTGCCATCATGGGAGAGGGGATATCAGGCAAACCCAGAAATTATGTATACACTGCCAGAATAGTTAACCCAATGCCTAAAGTGAACCTATCTTGGGTATTAACCTGGCTAGACACCTGAACCAAGTTTAAGTGCATCTCTGGTGCTTCTTTTCCTACAACACCTTCTTCATGGCATTAGCAACTGCAGGCAGAATTCACAAAATACATGCCCTATCAGCAGACCCGAATTACATGCAAGTTCCAACATGATGGGTCAGTCTTACTTATGATGGCATCCTCTTTCAAATTCAAGAATAATCTCCCTTCCATTGGTAACTAACTCTATCTCATCTGGACACATCAACTAAAGGCCTCCTACAAGACCCAGTCCGGGCTTTCAGGTGATACTTTAATCAGAACTGAGCTGTTGCGTCAAGGGAGATTACATCTCTTGCTGCTTCTCATAAAAGGACAGGAGGATCTATCAGAACAGACTATCACGTCCTGGAGTAAGGTGGTTATTTGCTCAGCATATAGGGAAATAACCACAGCTCAATGAATTTATTACACACTTCAGCTCACGAGGTTCAAGCAGTTGCCACCAACCTAGCATCAGTCAGAACTGTTTGCTAACCAACATTCAGGCTGTGGGATGGAGATTGGATTCCACTTTCTCTAGCTTTTATCTCCAAGATCTGTCATCCCAAACAGCCCAATTCAATCTGGTAGGATCTATATCCACAGCCTAACAGGTCACCCTTCCAGATTGATTGATATCTTAAGACACGGCTTCACGACTTCCGCTGGATTTGTGTGTGTGGGGGGATTTTTTATATTTGTTTTGAAGCCGTGCCGAACAGATGGAGTCCCCTCCAGTCAGGTCAGGTTACCTAGAAGCTGTCTCTATACCTTAGGGGACCAGAGATGTTATCTCCTTGGTAAGGGGATGTACCTCCCTCCACCTAGTAAAATATGTTTCTTTGAGAATACTTACCCAATCATAATACACATACATCCTCCCAGCCGGGAGCAGTTACATTCATTGAGAGCATACCCTCTGCTTCAGTAGTAACTGAGGTATTTTTAAGCTTTGCCAACAAGTATTATTCTTATGGGGAAATCAATCAGCCTGAAATATTTTACTTGGAAAAATAGGTTTTCAGTTTGGTTATTTATATGTTGGGAACATTGGACAGTTGTCTCCTAAGTGGCACATGTATCTTTATCTTTAAAAAAATACCTGATCAAAAGCATTATTGGTGAAATATCTTGAAAAGAGAGGAAATTGGGATACCAGGAGAAAATTAACAGTTAATGGTCAACTGCTGTCATGGCTGAGTATTGATATATTATTGAAGTACACACCATTGTGTGTTTGGGAGCTGTTGTAGCTGAGTGGTTAGCATGCTGGACTCCTGACCATAAGGGTGCAGGTCCGAATCCCACCATCAGACCAGCCTGGGTCAGCTACAATGGTGGGTCCTTGGGAAAGGTATTTTACTCCAGTTGCCTTGGCACTAAATAACCTACTTGTGTTGCTGTGCTGTAAATCATATGGCTGCAAATTAAATGGCATGACTGAGTATCACCAGACTGTTGAAGTCTACACTACAATTAATTCACTGACATGGTGGAATATTAATAGATTGTTGAAGTATACACTACTGTGAATTAGATTGTTGAAGTGTACACTGCAGTAAATTAGGTTGTTGAAGTGTATACTACTGTGAATTACATTGTTAGAATGTGCACTGTTGTGAATTCATTGACATGGAGGAGTATTAATAGATTTTTGAAGTGTACACTACTGTGAATTCACTGACATGGTGGAATATTAATTGATTGTTGAAGTGTACACTACTGTGAATTAGATTGTTTAAGTATACACTGCTGTGAATTAGCTTGTATTGTTGAAGTGTGCACTGTTGTGAATTCATTGACATGGAGGAGTATTAATAGATTTTTGAAGTGTACATTACTGTGAATTCACTGACATGGTGGAATATTAATTGATTGTTGAAATCAACACAATTTCACTGACATGGCATAGCGATTATAGATTGTTGAAAACTACAGTATTGTGAATTCACTGACATGGCTGAGAAATAACAGACTATTACAATCTACACTACCGAGAATTCACTGAAATTACTGAGTATTAACAGATTCTTGAAGTGTACAATAATGTGAATTAATTGATATGGTTGAATAACAAGGTATTGTTAAAGTATACATTATTGTGAATTCACCGACAGAGCTAAATAATGATATATTGTTGAAGTTGGCACTGTTATGAATTCACTGACATGGCTGAGTAATATTATATTGTTGAAGTTAACACATATGAATTCACTGACATGGCTGAGTAATATTTTATTGTTGAAGTTGTGAATTCACTGACATGACTGAGTAATAATTTATTGCTAAGTTGACACAAATTCACTGACATAGCTGGATAATAATATGTTGTTGAAGTTTACACTGTTATGAATTTACTGACATGACTGAGTAATAATATATCATTGAAGTTGACACTTGTGAATTCGCTGACATGGCTCGGTAATAATTTATTGTTGAAGTTGATATGAATTCACTAACACAATTCTGGCTGAAACATATATATATATATATGTAACCATATATATATATACATACATAGAGAAAGGGTATGATGTTTGGTTTACACTTCAGGATTAGGTATAACCTTGAAATTTGGTTTTAACAAAGATTATATAATTACTCAAATTAAAATGATACAATAACAGTATAAAATTTTCATGTGGTCAGATATGAAGTTGCATGATGCCAATCAGAACACTATTTTGATATCATGTACATGTAAGTCTCATGATGAAAGATAGAAATATCCTCCACCCAAGTTCTTCACTGCAATACTTTGTTCATATACATAAAAGGAATGTGATAAATACTTATTATTTTGTTTCCATATGCTAAATAATGTATATAGCACTTTGTGCCTTAAGTACTATAGCACTTTGCACCTTAAGCTATATAGCACTTTACACCTTTAGCTGTCTAGTACTTTGCACCTTATACTGTCAGGTACTTTGCACCTTATGATGTATAGCACTTAGCACCTTCAATTGTATAGTACTTTGCACCTTATGCTGTATCGCACTTTGCACCTTTAATTGTATAGTACTTTGCACTTTATGCTGTCTAGCACTTTGCACCTTCTGCTGTATAGCACTTTGCACCTTTAATTGTATAGTACTTTGCACCTTTATGCTGTATAGCAATTTGCACCTTTAGCTGTCTAGTACTTTGCACCTTATGCTGTATAGCACTTTGCACCTATAATTGTATAGCACTTTTTACATTAAGCTGTATAGCATTTTGCACCTATAGCTGTATAACACTTTGCAATTTAGCTGTATAGCACTTTGTACCTTTAGTTATATAGCACTTTGCACATTAAGCTATATAGCACTTTACACTGTCATTTGTATGGTACATTGCACCTTTATCTGTATAACACTTTGCACCTTAAGCTGTAAAGCACTTTGCATCTTTAGCTATATAGCACTTTGCACCTTTAGCTGTACAGCACTTTGTACCTAAAGCTGTATAGCTTTTTGTACATTAAGCTATATAGCACTTTGCACCTTTCGATATATAGCACTTTGCACATTAAGCTGTATGACACTTTGCACCTAAACACAAATGGTAGAAATTTAGAATGATAATTACAGGAAATTCTCTTCTTATTCATGATATATGATGTAATATTTTGTATTGAATTGTTTTTCTTTTCTTATTTTAATAATTTATAAACTTTATAACTAAAAAAACAATTTCATATAAATTAATATATTTTGTTTAAAAATTTGTTGAAATATTAAGCAGCTGAATCACTCAGGAATATATATATATAAATGATCAAAAATATATTTTCTGTCAAGTATAATGTAGCTCATGCTTGCTGAAGAACAAAACATTCATTTTCACCATTATGAAATAAAGTGTTGAAAATACAAGTATAAAGTTACTTACTTATTTCAAAACACACATTTATTAATATTCTTAGAGACATGTGTCCTTTATGCAATTGACTGACTGATTAGTATCAAAAAGTTTATCCAAACATGTAAGTGTTTCAGCTATTCTTCCTCTTTATGTTAAGTTGATGAAAAATAATGTTAAATCTGTTTAAAAGATCACCTGTATTAAGGATTAGCCTGTATTAAACAGTGACATTTTCATGGTTCTGTGAGCTAAATTAACATGGTAATGAACATGCAAAACTAATGGCTCATCTGTTAAGGCACTGGACTCATGACCAGAAAAATGCAGATTTAATTCCATCCAAAGTATCAGTCCAGATTGACTTCTGTTTTGGAGGGATGCAGATAGTACCAAATTGAATGACTTGAGTACTCATATGGGCAGATTCAATTAAATGTTGATTTCTTGAAATTGCAGTTGCCAGTGGCACTGTTTCTAGCCAGGTCAGAGACCATCCCTTGCCAGACAGTTTAGAAAATTTGAATGCACTTACTAGTAATTTCTTTAATTGATAAGAAACAAAACGTTTGCTTATATAATTGGTGTATGCATGCTAAACACAGCACATCAGTTAGAAAAATCACATTAAAAAGACTATAATTGTCCATCATTGTAGCTGACACACATCTTAAACTTTGTAGGTATTTTATGTGATGACCTTATGCAAGAGTGGTATTATTCATTGCTGCAGTTCCAAAGATGGAGATGGGGTGTGGTGGGTCAAGGGTCAGATACACTAAAATTCTAATAATAATAATAATAATATCAAACATTTCATGATCATCCATTATATATGACAGTTTTTTTAGGTTATGACCCGTGAATCACTCTCTCAGATTGTGAATAATTGCAAAGAGTATTGGGATTGAAATATGTGTTACAAACCCCGAGGGTAGCAGTGGTAAGCCATTGAACAAAAGATTGTTCTTTTGTTTTTTTTAAATAGCATTCATTACAACACATTGTCCAAAGTGTGTAATTTTTATATTGCATGAGCTTTGCTTGAGCTGTGACCGCAATAGCAATGATGAGCCACTGGAATCTAGATGTAACACAATGATCTGTACAATTTAACTAAGTGCATGTACTTTCTATTATCAGGTTGTATTTAGGAACCAAGCTTACCCAGAACATTATGTGTGGTTGTGTGTCACTCCACATCACAAAGACCCTGGTGGTTTTGATGTATCAGAGTTTGGGAATCAGCGAGAATCTGTCACTTCTCCGATGTGCTGCCCTCTACCTCATGTCCTTTATATCAGTTAAGGTCCTGACCTATGATGCCAGAGTAGAGATTCCATTCAAACAGGTATTAAGAGAGAGAGATAAACAGACGTAAGAGAGAGGGAATGTGTTGCTCTCTGCTTCATGACCTTTATGTCAGCCATGGTCTTCACCTTTGACCTCAGAAAGAGATTTCTGTCAAACAGAGCACTAGAGAGAGAAAAAGAAATAAAGAGCTAGCTGTGGGGCATAAGCTCTGCTATCTACCTTCTTTCATATCGGATAAGAACTTGATAAATATGAACAAATAATATTAGTGAACTATACTGGTATGTATATTTATCAACATATGTACTTTTCTTCTTCACCATATTGAAAACAAACTGTTTAAGAAATGCAGTGTGGATTAAGCATTTATATAGTCATATTCTTGGTGAATATTCACAATTTTGTTTGCTAACTCTCAAGGACAAGTGAATAAGCCTTCATAATTATTTACATGCAGAAAAGGTCAAATAGGCATTTTTAAGGTCATGCACTGCAAGGAGGTCACAAAAGGAATTTATTTAGTAGGTAAAATGCTTAAAATCTGTTTTCATTAACATTTTTATAAATTTACCTTTTCCTATAATTTTGGTGTTGGAATAAAAGTCATGTTTTAGGATTTGATGACATTAATGGTGGCTTTATTATCACAGATTAAGTTTTACTGGCAATACATTGGTGGAGCCAGTAAGATATATTTGCAACAGTAAAAGTAACTTTAGCATGCTTAAATCCTCAAACACAGGACTGTTATCCCCATTCTAACAGACTTTAGAGCTTATCATGGGTCGGAGGTTCTTTCCAGGGTTTTCCCAGGTTCTTCCTCCACCATTAATACTGGCTGCCATGTATAGCCTATCGTGTGCTCAAAAATGGCGTTAAACCCTACAACAACAACAACAACAGGCTTTAGAAAGTTTATTTAGAAATACTATATATAAAGTTGAAACTCTGCAAACCCAGCTCTTATATCACATAATGTGCTGGTAGATTTGGGTTTCTACAGTTTCAAGGAATAATCACTAGAATAAACATCATAGATCCTTATATGTCAGCACATCATGCATTAACAGATCAGGGTCTGTGTTGTTTGCAGATGGACTTGAGTTATGTAAAGTAATAAAAATGTATTCATGGAAGTACATCATGAGGAGAGTCATGTCATCACAAATTGTTTATTTTACAGCTGTCAATTTGAGCATTTGACAGTTTGTCATGATGTAGCATGAGTCTTGGTCATCATCAGATGATGCAGATATCATCAGATTCAATTTTATAAGAGTTTTTGACTTTTTTGACTTGAGGTTGAATGCAGTGTATAAGATAATCAGCAAATCACTGAATTATTGTTATTGAGGCAGATATAGATGAAGTTATAAAAAAAGACTGGATAAATCTTGAAACAGTTGTTTTCTTAACATTAGCAATACACTGGAAGAAAATTTCCAGAGTAAGCATTCTGATGATCCAGATTGTTTTGCCAAATTCTATTAAAGGGCAAATGTCAGCCAGGTGAGCAGTCTTAGGCCCACTTGGGTCTCTCTTTGTTTAGTAACAAAAAAACTGAGAATATTTTAAATGTTGTCTACATCAGCAGACTTTTGTATCTTTTGTCAACATTTTATGTTTTAGGTGGTACAGAATATGGTTACCATGTCACTTGCAATCATCATGAATACCAATCCAGTCTTGCATTTGCTATGTGTATACTTTCTTTGGGAAGAACCAACTACAGCTGATCTGATTGGTATGTCATTAATATCTTTTTTTAATTTTTTTGTCTTGCCTGTATTAACAAAATGTGAGAATAATAGAATCCATTATATGTGCTGGTTTTGGGAGATCCTGCCCATACATTTGGATCTTAGAGATAGGAATTACCTGTTCCTCACCAGTGTGTGTGATGGATTATTTTCCTTTCATTTCTGATAGTGGGTTTTTCTTGGGTAAATGTGACCATGAATTTAAAGTATGAATCGAGCTCATATTCTAAAAGCATTCCCCCTTCCCCTTTCCCCTCCCTTTTCCCCTGACACATTTGATTTGTAAGCACCACTCATTTGTTTTATAGTGCATAATGATGGTATTTATTAATTGCAGTTTAACTCTCATGCAGAATTTGACGAACTTGAAAGTTCTGTACTTCTGTAATGGCTATCTTATGTTCTAGTAATCAATACAAAATCAATTACAGTGTGTGTCCATCTTTACTTAAACTTCAGGGGCCCCTTTACGGATCACTGCCATCTCACCTCTGTCTGCGGGGGTTCGAGTCTCGGATTCAGCCAGTGTGGGTATGTGAGAAAGCCTGCCAGTAGCTTCTCATGGGTCAGTGGTTCTTTCAAGGGTTTTCCTTGGTTCTTCCTCCATCATTATTACTGGCCACCATGTATAGCCTATTGTGTGCTGAAAAATGGTGCTAAACTCCACAACAACAACAACAACTTAAAGTTCATATTATGTCCATCTATAAAAATGATTACTGACAACAAATGTATGCAAGTCAGCAAAATTTGGAAATATCTAAGAAATGTTACAGCGTTAAAGTTCAAGAAAAATAAAATCACAGTTTGCACCTTTTTTTAAGTACATATATCAGTGAATAACATTTGTCACTGTTTATCCATGCATAGATCACAAAATCATAGTATTGTCTACAGTTAGACAATGTTTAATAATGCATTTAACCTGTCTGATTTGAACACTTGTGTTTTCATGAATGAAAATTGCTTTCATTGCACTATTTTATTCTGCTGATAACTGTTGAAGTACTGTCCACTATTCCATTGACCAGACAGCTTATAAAAGCACTTTGTTATTACTAAATGTGTTTGTTATTACTAAATGAGTTTTGTTATTACTAAATGTGTTTGTTATTACTAAATGAGTTTTGTTATTACTAAATGAGTTTTGTTATTACTAAATGTGTTTCTTACATATATACCCAGTTGATGAATAAACAATTATCAGATCGGTCCTGACTTCTCTTTCGAATATGTGCCCCGATTACATTAATGTTAGGAATATGAGCCCTCCTACCTCACAAATCCTGCCCTCCCAAATACAAAAATTTGTCTTTTCTAGTTATAGATATATAGACAAAGGGCAATAACTCTTCACACACACACACACACACATATATAGATATATATATATATATATATATATATATATATATATATATATATATATATATATATATATATATATATATATATATATAGCCATCTGATGAATAATTGGCCAACAGATCAGACCTTATTTTTCCAAACTCATTTTAATTATGTGTGTTTGAAGTGACACTTTATCATGTGTGAAGATATACCACTTTGTTTGACTTTGCTTCCAGGTTGACATTTTCAGGTTGAAAATGAAACCCATTTTAAAAGGACGTCTTTTCTGCCCTCATATTCTTTGAAATGAGCGATCACCTGACCCAAATATCACTCATGACTGTAATTTGAGTTTGTCCTTGTAGAATTTCTTGACAGATAAATCCATGATTTTGATGATTTTTCTTTGGACACAAGTTTGTCTCACCATTATGCTTTGAAAACATCAAATAGTGCTACCAACTTTTGATTACACTAAGGAGTAGAGAGTCACATAATGAATTCATATGGCATTATAATCTATTCAACAAAACAGAGGCTTCCTTAGAATCAGGCATACCCAAAATGGCAGGATATTTTGTCTCAATTCCCACTATTTGATGACTGTCAACAACATTGTGATCATCTTAGATTCAATTTCAACAGAACTGTTTATACACCTCTCCCTTGATAACTCTTGCACAACGGGGTCCACAAACATAGACTGCACTATAAGTGAGGGTGCAAGTTACCAAGGGACCTTCCTAAAATCCACGTGTGTGTGTGTAAGGAACTGAGCTGTTTAATGACTGAATCCTCATTTTAAAATAACGTCGATAAGTCGATAATAATTGTTAAATAACGTACTTTTTGAAAGATCATTAACATTGATCCAACTGGTTTCAACAACCATCACCTGCACATAAAAACATCTGTCTATTATGTCACTGCTTTTTTGTTTTATTGATTAGTCTGGTTCCCAGAGGGGTATTTAATAGTATAGTACCCAGAAGGGAGTCAGTGTAGCAGGGAACTAGACTAACTGTTTATTCACCACCAAACAACAAGATTCCATTTTTTTTTTAAACACTGGCAACATTTATTTCCGGAGACAATTGTCTACATCAGAACTCAATTTATGTATTAGTTATTTATTACAATATTGATGTCATGATTTCATTGGCAGTAATAGTGAAACTTCGTATCATTCTTGAAGATATCTCCAAGTGCCAGTTTTGGAATTCTCTGAAACTCATTTTCCCACAATGGTCCATATTTCTGAAACCATGCTCTTTATTTTACGAAGTAATTGTTTCAGTTGGTTGCCTTGCCATCTTTGATCACCGTTATGAATTGTCAGTTATTTCAAAGTAGTTTAATTATGTTACATGCACAATAACATTTATAACAGTGTTCGATTCATCAACTGAAGTGAGTTCACCTAACCATACGACTGGTTCTGCTAGATTTTATGTGTGCATGATTTACATGCCTTTTAACTTTTCTTTTATTACACCTCCTTTATTTGATTCAAAAGACGTAATTAATGTGAGAATAGGCCAGCTTTTAATTCAGTGCAACAAGACAACAAATACTTCCAAAAGTCAGTTATCAAAACACGGTCGGCACATAATTAGGTTCTCAGAGAAATGCTTGCAGACACAGCTATTATGGCAGATTGACACATTTTACATTGAAATACACATTGCATGTATGATAATTACACTTAAGAGGAACTAAAAGATAGAACTAAAACACAAATTTTACTTGATAAAAATTATTTAATTGGCATTTAAATATTAATGTACTGCCTACACTAGGTGTAAGTGACATTTTCGTTTCCTTGAATATCTTTAATTATGGTTGTCTAAGAATGTCATTTGGAAAGAAAATGAAACAGATTAAATGACTTCTTATTAAAAGTTGATAATTTCATAATGCTGATTAAAATTTCCAGGTGTATCTACCATTTTCGACCATAAAACAAGTGATATATATGTGTTTCAGTTACAATTTTGATAGCAATTTTCTTCAAGTTTAACAAACATGGATCAGTTTTGGGGTATTTTCAGGCTTAAACAAATGGGATCCATGCCTGACCCCGTGTTATAAGCGTGTTCGCGATTTATCAGGGGGCAAGTTATTGAGAGAGTGGTGTATATGGAAAATATATAGGCTTGGTTTCTAAAAGCTTTGTTTGCCATCATTAGTTTTGTTTTAGTACCTAATCCCTAACTGATGAGAGGATTGTTTTGATAGCTGTCTTTAAGAACACCATTAAACCTAAATGTAATCTTTATTACAGCAGTGGAATTAAGCTTCAGTGTGCATTGTCTTTAGTTCAGGTCTCTCCCTTTGTCCTAAGTTTTAGTTGTTACAACTCTAGGTTTTAAAATATATAACAGAAAGGAGCGAACCAACAGTTTAAGTAAAATCAAGAAGCAAATGATTTCTCTGCAATAAAAAGCGAAAATTCAAAATAATCCTGAAAGTCCAGTCACAAGTCTAATACTATAGAATGTTTTGAATCAGTTCTGATAGTCTTGAATCACAATGATGTAGCCCATAGTCTTTGAATGAGTTCACAAAAATTCAAAGTAGTATTAATCCAGATGGCAGTGAGCATTTTAGTAAATTTCAAATAAATATTTTAATAACCAATTCCTCTCCAATTATGTATGATGTCATCAACACAACTGCAAACTTGGATCATACTTTTGGATATAAACAAAATTTCTGATATTAATATCCAACTCAGTTGGCATTCTGTGCATAATAGAATGATTGTCATTTGAATATACTAGATTGTTTTTTAATTATTACTGTAAATACATTTAGATGAATACCAAATGAAGGCAAAATTATTAGTGTAAAATACTCTATCACCAGAATGACGATGTTCTTATATAAATGCAAAAATCTTACAGTACCCTAGATATAATACTGCTGCATACTTTTTTCATGTATCATATTTGTAACATTTATTTCAACTTCCTTGCATCTAAAATTTATTTAGTTTCTTTGTTCATTCCAGGTCTTTGTGTGATAACCTGTGGTGTGTGTGTCCTGGTCATTTGCTCTCTCCACATTCAGTCAGATTCCTTGGCCACATTTAGACAGTTCAGTGTGTCAACTATCACTATTGGTGTCTTAGTTATCATCTTGCAACCAAAGATTACCCTGGAATGGTAGGTACCAATTATTAGTCATGAATATTTTGAAAATATTTTCCTTTTGCAGTTTTATAAAAGATTAACTGTGCAGTGGTGTTTTCTGTAGATGTGAATACACCCTGATGTGAATACACCCTGATGTAAGGTAAATAAATTCCACGACCTCCAAAAATTCAGCCCACCTAAGAAGGTTAAAAATATCTCTCTCTCTCTAAAAAAAAGAATCATAAGACGAAGGGATGTAATTTCTACATTGGTGGCTTAAGACTGTCAACTACAGTTTCAGTGTGCCTCCTGAATTTTGCAATTTTGAAAGTACAAGTTCTTCGGGCCATTCATCAGCACATTTTGTTGTGACAGTTTTAATGTCAGAATTTATTTCTGTTTTTATCAGTCATGATGGACATGTTCATTGACTAGTAAGTTGTGCATGTTGGCTGTGATTATCTGTGTATATATTGTAGTGTATAGTAGATACTGTGGTTGAATCATTTGTTTTGGAGTTTTTTATTAGTTCTTTTTCTTTGTTTCAACTAGATTGTGTATCATTCCCTGTCATTTCAGGGAAAAAGTGTTTAAGACTGCAAGAAATACAAGCACTTCAGGGTCACTGAAGAAACTCATGAGATGTGCCTGTCATGCACTAAATATTGGTCTTCTCACAGTGTTTGCAATATACAAGCTGTGTCAGAGTAGTCCAAAGTTTTGCATGGACAAATTGGGAGCTGTGAGGAGAGCTTGCAGTTTAAGACTTTGTGGTCTGGACATTTTGAGCTTGCATCATCATTCAGAATTGGTGGTGTCATGGTGTACCCCCTGATGGTAACCCTACCCATGATGAAGACTTCCCCTTCAGCACTGTCGATAGCTGTTACATTAGAAACTACACATTCTCTTACAACAGACCCTTCCCTTGTGATATTAGAATCACAAGTGCATTGCCTTATCCTACAAACTAAATGCAGAATATTAGTTTAGGCTGGATAGCTGACATGGACAAGTCTGATCTTTACCCTTCTAAACTCTGAGGTGGTGAATTATGAAATCACTGAAACATTCTGTTATGATATGGGAGTTCCTCCTTTTGTGCACCTAGTACCATATCTCTACACAAATCCTGCATATGCTTGCTGGGATTAACACCCTGGTTGATTCATTATCCGTGAGAGGCTAATTGCTTCATAGAAAGTGGTTTTCATCCACCCATCTTTCACTGAGTTTGCATATGATGGGAATAACCAGTGATAGACCTCTTTGCAACATGATGCAACTGCATACTTTCTGTCCCTGTCTTTCCATAGCCAGCACCATAGGCCTCTGTATCAATGGCCTGTCAGTCACCTGGGAAAGATGTTTGCTTACCAAAGCCTCCACTTCATGGCCCTGATCCAGTAGATTGTTTAAGAAGTGAAGGGCCATACTCATAGCCTGGTTATAATTGTGGATGAGCTCCTTCATGTCAGGAGAACTTTTGTGTGTTAAGAGAGTTCAGCACTTAAGCAGTGGAGAGGATCTCAAAAGCTAAAAGGCCCTCCACTTTGAAGGCATATGGGGAAGAGTGGCACACTTTGATTTGTTACAGTCAGGACAAAGATGTGGCACACATTCATTCTGACTTTACTAAAGGCTAACATCTTCCTTTTCCTATTTGAGGTGAAATTATCTCCTAACAAAATCAAAGGTTAGCCTTCCATGATTCCTAAAATTTTAAGACATCTTGGGAGAAGAGATATTGGTTGTGACAAAAATACATGAAACCTGTTATTCAGTTTTGAATTGTCCAGGTCCTGTTCACTCACCTTGTTTCCAAAATTAAACCTATCCTAGATTTTGAAATTGTACTGTTTTTTTGTTCCATTTTGAGACCGTCTTCAACTTCAGATGATTTGCATACTCATAGTTCTAGGCAAGATAGGTGAACTGCATGTCATCTCTGTGGATCCAGACTACCTTTAGTTCCACTAAAATGGCACAACCTAGTTATGCCTCCAAGAATAGGTTATTGCCTTTGGGCAATCAGAAAATAATCATTTGCCCACTTTTCACGAAGGATCTGTCAAGAGAGACAAAGCTGCAAGATCCAGTTCACATACCCAAATGCCATCTGAGGTAGGGGCCCCGAGTGGCCAAGTGGTCTAAAGCGCTCTCCATTATGGATCATTGCCATCTCACCTGTCTGCTTTGGTTCGAGTCTCATATTCAGCCAATGTGGGTATGTGAGAAAGCATGCCAGTAGCTTCTCGTGGGTCAGTGGTTCTTTCCCAGGTTCTTCCTCCATCATTAATACTGGCCGCCATGTATAGCCTATTGTGTGCTGAAAAATGGTGTTAAACCCTACAACAACAACAACAACCATCTGAGGTGCGTGGAAAATGTCTGTAATGCCCAACAACTGCACTTTCTGCTTATTAAGGTGGGAAAGCAGGGGACATAGAGGTTCAGGCACTGACCTGATGGTTCATATCAGTCATTTGAATGGTGTATTATGAGCTCTCTTAGAATCAAGTATGCTTCATGTAAATCACAGGTTATGAAATTTGAGAGGTTTCATTACAATCTTGCATTCCATCTTAACATTTCCATTTCAGACAATGTTGAATCAGGAGAAAAGCACATCCCTATTCTTAGGGGCATCATCATACTGCCCATTGAAAATGACATCGGCAGCAGAGGTTGGATGCTCTTTCGTTTCCTCCTTCTCTATATTCTCATTAACATGATTGGGTATTGAATGGAGAAATTACAGTTTTAGTAAATTACATTTCTCGTACAATACATATCTAATCATATTACTGTTAACCCTCCTGCCCTTTCTTGGACAGTACATACATAACTATATTACTGCACATCAAAGCTAATGTGAGCATCCACTGGATGAAGCTTAAATTGCTAAACATCTGGCATGCAAGTGGCCACCTAGTAGGGATAAAGGGGAAGTAAATTGCATGTGCTTGTCTAAGGTGATATCACCTTGTATCAGTGGCACTGGGAGAAATATTTGACAGTCAGTGTTATTTTTGTCTTCTTGTGCTTTATGATTAAAATTTGTAGGTAAAGTTAAAATATATAGATTGACCATAATAGATCAGTTGAGGATATCACCAGTATTGTGAAAATGATTCAACTCCATTATTGAAATGGATCACAGAATGCAACCAGAGAACACAAGGTCTCAGTTTGTAAAATCTTAGTTTTGAAGTGTTAACATGCCAGCTGTCAAAAGTTAAGGAAGTATTCATGTTTTGAGATTACTTTGCAACCAATGCCATTTACAGTATGGTTTATAGCATAAATTGCAAATGACTTCTGGAACTGGAATTCACAAAAATTATTGAGCTTAAAATCTTTGTGAATTAAGTGAGTAAATTAATATTCAGAAAACTTTCATTAATGCTAATATTACATAATTAGTGGTTCATAACAGATACCAAGACAAGACGGTTACGTAAGTTTGTGACCGGGATAAGATATAAGTATCCACCATACTGTGCATGACAACCTAATGAGTGGACAGATGAAGCTGTGGATTTTGTTTTAAATGAAATACTCCAGCATGTGAGCTGTCCCAGTCATATTTTCTTTTTCAGGTTTATGATATAATGAATTAGATTACATCAGCTATGATGTAATGATTTTTTTGTTTAAATAAATGCTGTTAAATTGAAAAAGAATTAAAAGCAGATAAAAAATATATAAAAATTCCCTAACATAATAAATGCAGCAACTACTTTGTAAGGTTGATCATAGTTCTGTAAAAAAAAAATAAACTTTTTAATCATAGCATATGTCTTGTTAATATTTTATTGAACATTTCTCATTGTTAGAAGGGATATTTGCTTCAATAAAATGACCACATTTATCATTATCTGCTTCTGTCTGCATCATGCTGCATGCAGCACACATGACATCTCTTTAGATAGCCGACAACCATTACCACCAATAAAAATATTTTTTTTTAGTCAGTAAATTTGCTCAGATTTTAGTATGATAGTATACTGAAATTAAAGATTCACTAAAAGTTAATGACATTTAAATAATGTTTGAGCAAAGCATGTACACTGGAAATTAATGCTAAAACTATTACCTTGAGAATTCATAAATTTTTATATGCATTCATTTGTAGATAAATTAAATGTAGTTAATCTGCTCAAGTCAAAAGGAGAACCTTCAGTATAGTCATTGTTAAGTAATAATATTGGAAGTACATTAATACATTTGTAACTTTTAGCCAACTTTTTTTTACTGTGGTATCCTTTAGCCAGGACTTCTTCAACTCTTAAATCAAAAATCTGGCTCTCACGGCAAAGTTGTTTCTTTTTATATGATTTTTTTCATACCCTCAGGTCCAGTATCCAGCAGTGGGGGGAGGTGGGGTCATTGGTGCTGGCAGCCTTTGTTTTCCTCACCAACAGGGTACAAACACTCAACCATATTTTCATCTGTGCCTTTTTTGTGTCTATCTGTCCAGGAATCAGGGCAGCCACCTGGGTAAGTGTCTTATATATCAAAATAGTATAAAGTCTTATTGTTTTTGAAATGTTTGGGTATTTAACTGTTTATATAATTTTCATTTTTACATAGCTAAAGTTCCAAGCTTATGAAACATTGGAGCATTTAATATTTTAACATTTATATTTTTTATATAACTAAGTGTCCAAGCAATAAAAAAAAATCACTTGAAAATGTGTCAGCTGGTGTGCATCGTATTAGAATGTCTGTCCATAACAAAGGGTCATTAAATAGAAAGGTTGATGTAACAGTACCTTGTCAGTAATTGCCACCCCCATAATAGGTAAGTGACTGTTTAATCATTCATTCATCAAATTTGTACAGATCGAAAGTAATAGAATCATCTTATCAAACTCTAAAGAAAAGTGTACTCGGGTATATGAATTTTTCCAACATGACAATTGTTAGATTACTTCAGTTTTCCACACCTGTACTGCCAGTTTATGGCAGGTTGCAGCTCACAAAAGATTTCCAGTGGTCTCAAAAACTTTTTGCTGGCATTATCTTGCACAATACTGTTAGTGCAGATATTAAAATCCCTGCCAGAGTTCATAGTGATACGATATACTTAGGTAAAAAGCTAAGTTATGTCATAATGTTGTCATAATGATAATGGCATTGTCAGCTATGCAGTAAATGGACAACCTTAAGATGGAATCGGTTGTATCAATGAAATACGTTTATTATAAATGGAATTTTGGTCGGTAAGAAAAAGTAGATTTGGAAAATTCTACTACACTTCCTTGAGTAAAACTTTCTTGTAACTGAATTTACTACAAACAGGTTTCATCACTATATACCTGCCAGAGTATTATTGCTGTCAAGAAATAAACAGGTTAGCCATCGTATGACATAGTTGGAAGCAGTAACCATGTATCATTTGTAATTTATCTTTCCAATTTTTAGAAGGCCATGTAAAACTCTTGTTGATGTATTTCCCTGCCATATTGATGTACCAGGTATACTTGCTTTTCAGTCGGATCCAACTGCAGACAACATAGACCCTGATCTGCTTTTGAATAATGTGCAGGCTGATTAATGTATGTGTTGTTTATTCTACTGTTTACTCCTTATAAACTGCTTATACCCAGATCTGCCAGTACGTTATGTGTCTTGGTCTGTGCAGTTTAAAGTTCGATCCGACTTACAAATGAGTACATACAGTATATGGTTCTAAGAAAAAAAGATTGATAAAAACTCTGATCACAAATTCTATACTGATACATCTGTTTTTACATAATAGTATGTGATACATTTCACTGTATTTGTTCTCTTTCAGCTGTATGAAGAAGATGTGTCATTTATGGTTACACTGTTTCATGTTCTGCTGTACATCCCAGCTTGTTTATCTATTTTGATGCTCCTCTTTATGTTCTCAAAGTTTGAGCTTATTGGAAAGAGTTTGGAGAAGTGTGTCCTCTACTTGTAAGTATTGTATAAATTCTAACCAATAAACTTATGCACATGTTTAACAACTAATACTTTTGTGGATGCAGTTGCCTCTTAATTTGTCTGTTTGAAGCAAATTCAGAATTGACAATTCAGTGTCTTGTAAAATACAGTAATGCTTGAGAAAATTGTACATGAGTTGGACTGTACAGTTTTTTGGCAATATTCATTATTAGCAGGTATTTTTAATGAATCTCAATGAAGAAAATAAGTTTGTTTACCTAAATAATGTTTGATATGGGCAGTTAAGTTTGGCATCTTCCAGCTGCAGTGTTCAGACGAAAAAAACCATGTGTACCATAGTTTATTCTTCAGCTATATCAGATACTAATGACTGATAAGTACAACCACTACCTCACAAATTCAGCCCTCCCAAGTTAAATGTTAGGTGAATTAGTGAGATAGCAGTATTAAGATAGGGAAGTATTATCAGAAAAAAATATTTGACTCCAAAAATTGGTTTATTGTTTTAAACAGTCTTCTCCAATACATTTCATGATCATGATATACTAAGAGAACATTCAAACCTTGTTCACATTTTTTTTATTGCATTTTAGCATGAGGTGCAAGAGAATCATCAGCATGCTAAGTTGTATGTTTTAGACTAGGTTGGTTTCCCCTTGTATAAAGGAAGTTATGCCAAATTACTTTATTCCTCAATTACTTCTTCCACTTACATTTTGTCAGCATACCTCATTGCCTTTTTAATTATTTGTGCCATTTGCCAACAGAGTGATTCTCAGGAGTTTTCCCACCTTGGGGAAGTATGTTCCACCTATTTTCCAGTTCTCACTCTGTTGTTATATACATTTGGTTTGCATTGTTTCTTGGGTTTTTTTTAATTCATTATATGTTGTGGGTTGTTTAGGGTGCTGAGAGTTGTGTAGGGCTTGTAGATGACCTTGTTGAAAATCAAGTTCATTATGAACCTGACTGAATCATATTGATTTATTTTATATTCTATGGACATCTAATGCATGGTTTGTGTTTCTCTGTGGGTGATGGTTAAATATTGGGATTATTATCTTAGTCTGAATCAGGGACATTATGTTTATCATGTTCTTTAATTTTGGTAACAGACCTAATTATAACTTAGTTGTTCTAGAAATGAACTTTTGGCCCTCATTCATGTTATTCTTTTGTGCCTTAGTTTTTTTTACATAATATTGTTTGCTGAAGAAATTATTTATTTGTGCTGTGAAGTCTTGTGGCAGAGTCATTTGTTGTGTTTTTATTCAAATTGTTATTCTCTGGAATTACAGAGTGATCAATAGTATCCTTTGATAGAGACATTAACTTGAAATTGTATTGAATTCAAAAACAAGTACTTCTTGGATTACATTATTGTGATTCATCAAAAGACTGTTGGCTTATCAGTACACCTCAGGTCATTAGTACACTACTACCGTATTTACCACATATGTTGGGACACGATAAAATAATTATTTTTTTTCCTGTCCCAGAACTTATGGTGAAACATTTTTTCACTTTGGTCATATGTCCCAAGACTTAAGAAACGAAATAAATTTGTATTGCATTTGTGCTCCCCCCTACAACTGCACATCGCAATAAAATAGATAAATAAACCGCTTAATTGATAATAAAAAGAAAGAAACTAACCTTGTGTTGTTATCTTTTTTTCCTTTTTTCAACATGAGCATTAAAGAATAAAATATTTCCACGAAATCCGTATAAGTAGCGTAGGCTTCCATACTGTAGCGTGTATCAATTATGTCCGATACCACACACCATGTTGTTCATTGACATGAACACTGAGAAACAATTGTGTGTGGTTGTGCTCAAAGGTTTGAACATGTTATCCGACTGAAAACTGGAGCCAACAAAATCGCATACAAGAGGGAAATAGTCAACTGATATCTTGAAGACGCCATTCACATATGACACAGTGTTGGGTGCAAAATAATCAAGATTGAATTATATCCAGATCTACTGTATGACAATATCTCGCAAAAAAAAATCATCATTTGAAAACACATTCACTTGAGTGCAAGTGACAGTCTTTTCACCAGCTAGGGTTACATAATTATCCTTACTATACCAAGCACATAAGCCCTGGTGGTGAATAAACATGACTGGCAGCAAGCAGTTAACTCCTTCTTTGAACCTACCGACAGGACATCAAAGACAAAAGGTTATTTTTATTACAAAGCAGGCGATCTCAAAAGCCGACCCCGGTTACTTTATTTTGTAAAGGATATCAATACAACGGTTATTTTATTGCAAAGCAAGCCGACATCGGAAGTTGACTATGGATTCTGTGAAGTGAGCCGATTTTTTTTTTTTTTTTAATATACAAAGACGGCCGAGATATGGAAGCATATTTGGGTTCCTTTTCAACTGTATTCACGGGAATTTTGAAAATAAATTGAAAAAATGGAACAAATTTTAAAGTGACACAGTATAGTGCTTTGTGCACAGATGTCGATGACCCAGCGTCACCCAGAATAATTGGTGAAAATAAAATCATGTGATGAATTTGTTAAGGCCAGAAGAGAACTATACTGTATGTCAGTATCTCGCAAATAAAAATCATTATTTTAAAACACATTCACTTGAGTGCAAGTGACAATCTTTTCGCCAGCGCGGGTTACATAAGTATCATTATATTTACCCACAGACATCAGTGCACCTTTGTATTAATTATTACTAAAGTTGCCAAGCACATATAAGCCCTGGTGGTAAATAAACACAACTGGCAGCCAGCAGTAAACTTCTTTGAATTTGCCGACAGGACATCAAAGACAAAGGTTATTTTTATTACAAAGCAAGCAGACGTTGGAAGCCAACTTTGGACTCAGAAGCCGAATTTTTTTAAAGGATATCAATCCAAAGGTTATTTTATTGCAAAGCAAGCTGACCTCAGATGCTGACTACTGGATTCTTTTAAGTGTGCCGATTTGTTTTTTTAGCTTTGAATATACAAAGACGGCCGAGATATGGAAGCTAACTTTGGTTCCTTTTCAACAGTATTCACAAAAAGTTTGACAATGAAGTAAAACAATGGAACAGTTTTTAAAGTTGCACAATATAGTGCTTCGTGCGCGAACATCGATGACCCAGCACCATCCAGAAGATTTGGAGAAAATAAAATCACGTGATGAATTCGTGATGGCCAGAAGAGAAACAGATCATTTTGCCAACAATATGATCATTAACATGGATGAAACTCTAGTGTACTTTGATCACATTCCTGGATGGACTGACGATAAGATGGGCATCAAAAGTGTGAGAATTAGCAAGACTAGTGCAGATTTGAAAAAAATCTTCCTTTTGTTCTTGCAGTTTCCACTTCAGGTGGTGTGTTGCCTCCAACAATTTTTCACGCTATGAGAAAGTTAAAAAAGTATTCATGTACCAAAATAATAAACCGTACATGTGCAGGAGAAGGATTGTGTTGATGAGATGCTGCTGCAGTGGATTAAAGAGTTTTATCTCAAGTACAGTTTTTTATTTAAAAAATAAAATTTCAGTTGGATTGCAATTTCCGACATGTAATTTTTGAATGATTTAAAAGGTGTCCCACAACTTACGACTCGAAAAAAACGATGTGTCCCAGAACATACAGTGCACAAAAAAATTACTTTTAAAATTAATTTATGGTGTCCCAACAAATACGGTGTCCCAACATATGCAGTAAATACGGTACATTCGAGACTACAGTCCAGTACAGGCACATCAACACCTTCAGCATTGGATTTTATTTGAAATGCCACTAAAGTTTATTCAGAACTTTATTCATTAGACTTTTGTTAGAAATTCTTGGACTATTTCGGATTTAATTAAATTAACATAAATTTTGCATTTTCACTTTTGTATTTTGTTCTTTTTTATTACTTATTTTAAGACCATAGAGTTGTAATTTCACCTCAGCACCATCTTAGCTGTCAGTCCAGGTTTATTAAGTAAGTGATCTCTTAGTGTCTTCTGACTTTATGTAGTATTTGCATTTCTGTCCCTCCATTAATTACTCTCATTTCTACCCAGTAACTTGAAAGCCATTTAAAATTTAACCATGCAGTTTAGTAAACTTATACATCATTATTAGAAGATGTATCACATACGTCATTAGGTGTCCTATCCTCAGTACTGTCAGAACCATATTACTAATATGTAATTTAAAGAAGAAATGTTTTCATTTTTTTCTTTTAAAAAGCTAATGTAAACTTTAGTTGCTGAATTAATATTTGAATTAGTCATGAAATTTGCATAGATGGCACTGTAATCAGATGGACATTGCAAATGGCTGACCTAGCTCATACTTGACCAACCATGAATAGTGTTTAGAATAGTAACTGGAAACATGACCTGCTTTATAGCAGTGGGGTGAAAGCATTGAGGCAAAACAAAAATGATTTGTAAGGCTTATGACAAGATACTGGATATTTAGAGCATGGCAGAAGGTACTCAAGTCTATATGAAAACAAGTTGCACAACAGAAATGCAAGTTCATCTGCTGTCATGAGATTGGATGGTTCACTGACCCTTACGACACATCCAGACTTTGTAACAAAGAACCAGTATGTGTGATATGGATTTTCAATGTAGCTTTAACAATTTTCAGTCATATCTCTACGATGTCTGCAGTGTGGCAGTTTATAGTCATGTCTAGCACTGGAACATCATGCTGCAGACATGTAGCATGATGTCCCACCCAGTCACATCATCCTGACACCAGGCTGACCAGTCCTAATACTAACCTCTTAATGCTGAGTGCTTAGCAAGATAGCGGTTAGTAGCATTTCTTATAAGTCTTTAATATGACTCAGCCAAAGTTCGAACCCATGACCTCCAGCATTTGAGGCAGACACTCTAACCACTAGGCCACTGAAACTAGTCAACATCGATGGGGAGTCAGAGAGTCATCATACACTCCCATCTCGTCAGTGGCCATGCAAGATCCTGTCTGCACCCTCAATCACTACTTGAAGCACATAGAGACAAATCATGCCAAATACAGATGACTCTTTCTCCCAGGGAAGGTGAGAAAGCAGGACCTCACCTCCCAAGCCGAATCTTAATGGCTTAAGTGGGTTATACATTCAGCATGTTCTGACATATCAAAAGATCAGTCGCCTCATGAAATCAGAGTGATCTTGCAAGCCTCACATTAAAATGCAGTGTTTAAATCCAAATCATCATAGAAGCTGTTGGCAGGCATGCAGAGTCAATCTTCTTGAACTTATACCTCAGGGATTCAGCTTCTCTGAGACAAAACCTGAATTTGATGGCTGCAGCCCATATGATCACCAGACCCAATTAAACCAAAACATCCTTTTAGCTTTGCTGGATTCACAAGTAATTTTGATGGTAAGAAGATTTCAATAATCCTTTTTTTAACCTGACAGCAGTCACGATTCACTTGGCCATATGCCATGTTGCTTTAAATAGGAGAGCAAATTATCATTCACATAAAGGATCCAATCTTTCTTCCCTAGAAAGATACAACAGGTGTAGGTAGGATGCTCAGCATTCCTTCCTCCTATTACCTATTCTCCTACGTTAATGTGATCGGGGAATGTATTTGAAGGAAAAAGCAAATTTGTAAGTAATTTATGTTTCTCCAAAACTATTTACCCAATCACATTGCTTAAAACCCCTCCTAACCACCCTGTCATGCAAGCATCCTTGTTGGTATATTGTTCACCTTAAAAACTAGTGACACCTCATGGTGGCAATAGGAGGTAATGGGCAAGAGTTATTGCTTTTTTTCTGTATGAGACAGAAAAGATAATTTTCTTCTTCATAGTATAGCTGGATTTGGGAGGGAACAGGCTTATATCTCTAATGTTAATGTGATCAGTTAATTATTCTCAGAGGAACATAATTTACTTAAAATTATACTTATCTAGTGCCACTCACTATTGTACAGTTGGACTCTAGCTAACATTTAGTACAGTAAGATTGTTACTATAACACTACTTAATTTTACCTGTAATTTTTATCAGTTATAATGCTTTTGATCCAGTAATGCACAAACTGTTAATAAATAGAACTTGTGAGTAATATAGTCTATTTAACATAAAAATTTAGTAAACTTTTTGACTGGCTGTACTTTCAGATGTTCATTTGTCAGTGTTCTATCAGTGATGTTACTTGTCCTGGATGGATTTACAAAAGATCGGTCTGTTAGAGTTCTCTCCCTTCCCTCCTGGAAGCTTTCTCTGGCTACAGCTGCTGTGGTCAGCATTGCACTGAAGATCATCTCTACACAGAGAGTAAGTGAAAATGATAATTGCTGTCAAACAGGTAAATTAATCAATGGTTCTTGTTGCATGCTTAAGTGAGAGCACAATGGGGAGAGACATTTTACGAGTCTGCCACAAGAACTCCCATCTTCATATTGTGTCTTGAAATCCAGTTTGATTTTAATACTGTGTTATATCTCTGGGATTGATATTTAACATGAAAATGAAAATGGTATTTTTTTTAATTGAGAAAAGAGTTTTTGTATGCAAAAAACAAGTCTAAGGAGTGTGTTTGGCATAGACAGTCAAAAAGGGGAGTAATATCTTCGTTAACTCTATTTTATGCATTTCTTAATGTTTCATTAAATTAAGTCATAATTGTTGACCTGCACAACATTATGTGAAAGTGTAAAGTAAATCGTAAGGGAGATATGTAGGGTCTAAACATGAACATAAAATTCTGTCTTTGAAATAACTTGAACTGATTTCCTGGCCTAACTGCACTTCTCCATGTTCTATTTAGTCGAGTTCTATTTGTTATCTATTAAGAGCTAAATAAATTTTTTGGCTTGACATCATTGTCAAAATGACCACATTGCAAATTTATGACTGTCAAAATGATTGCTGTTGAAACAACTGGTAGAAGTGTCATCACCAGATAATTACATCTCTGACATGTTAGCCACTGCATAAACATAAACAGCACATACGTGAATACTCGCCTTGTCGACACATTCATTTGCATATGATAAGGCTGCCACACAATAGTAAATAAGAAGTGGGGATGCTGGCAATCTCTGTGTTATTGATGTCTATGTCTACATTGATGATATCTGTAATGGCATCCAATAAAGGCATTCAGCCACAGGGTCTCAATTTTCTATTCATATCTAGAGTAACGTAACCAGCACAGGATGACATAGTTGGATGCTCATAGGTAATGCCCTAATTACATGTAGAGATGTAGCTTTTGGGGGTGTCCTCAGTTTATTATCTCTCGAAGGGGTGGGGTGGTGGGAAATGGGTTCTGTACATCTGCCACTCCATCATTCAGGTCATCAAGCTGTTCATCACACTTTCATTTGCAGAGCGGAACTCCAGAACCATTCAAGATGCCCCTGTGAAAAACTTGATGAACATATTAGACTAGTGGTCTTTATATGTCGTTTGTTATTCACAATTCTTTGGTTTCATTGTCTTTAATGTTGCATCTGTTTATCCATCCATTTATTACACCTTCATTTCCAGGTCAACATTCCAGTATCATTTGAGATATGCCTATTGAATATGGTGTACTTATCAGACAAGTAATGTAGATATACCTGTTACTATTCACAGATATTCATTTTAAGTACTTGAATCTGCATTTGTTTTTCTGTTCATCCATTTATTCATCATTCACTTTTGTTTTTTCTGTTCATTCATTCATCCATCATTCACTTTTGTTTCTGAAGCATAACTTAAAACCATTCAGGTTATCTCTTTGAAACTTGGTACACATATTAAACTAGCATTTTAGAAGTGGATTTTCACCTGCACAAACAATTACTGTTCCATTGAAACATTCCTATTACCCAGGGAAAGCAGACTTTAAAAGATATTTACCATGGTACTCTAATGATAATAACTAATCATGCAAAATTGGAAATGGAATCTATCGGTGACTACTCAGATTTTAAAGTGTCTTCCCTGATTCCCAGGTCTATTTTACTAGAAGACATCATTCAAATGTAGATCAGAAAATGCAAATTTAAATTCATTCAGACTCTGGATGTATGTATACAGTAGATAACAAATTCATTCAGGCACCAGGTATAAGTATACAATAGACAACAGATTCATTCAGGCTCCAGGTATAAGTATACAATAGATAACATATTCATTCAGGCTCCAGGTATAAGTGTACAATAGACAACAGATTCATTCAGGCTGCAGGTATAAGTATACAATAGATAACATATTCATTCAGGCTCCAGGGATATGTATGCAATAGATAACATATTCATTCAGGCTCCAGGTATAAGTATATAATAGATAACATATTCATTCAGGCTCTTCAGGTATAAGTATATAATAGATAACATATTCATTCAGGCTCCAGGTGTATGCATACAATAGATAACAAATTCATTCAGGCTCCAGGTGTATGTATAAAATATATAACATTCATTCAGGTTCCAGGTATAAGTGCACAATAGTTAACAAATTCATTCAGGCTCCAGGTATAAGTATACAATAGACAACAGATTCATTCAGGCTCCAGGTATAAGTATACAATAGACAACATATTCATTCAGGCTCCAGGGGTATGTATGCAATAGATAACATATTCATTCAGGCTCCAGGTATAAGTATATAATAGATAACATATTCATTCAGGCTCCAGGTATAAGTATATAATAGATAACATATTCATTCAGGCTCTTCAGGTATAAGTATATAATAGGTAACATATTCATTCAGGCTCCAGGTGTATGCATACAGTAGATAACAAATTCATTCAGGCTCCAGGTGTATGTATAAAATATATAACATTCATTCAGGTTCCAGGTATAAGTGCACAATAGATAACAAATTCATTCAGGCTCCAGGTATAAATATACAGTAGATAAAAGATTTGTTCAGGCTCCAGGTGTATGCATACAGTAGATAACAAATTCATTTAGGCTCCATGTATTATATAACAAAGGTTTTTCTTCATCTTATTCTCTTCTCTTTAGGATCTGATAATACCTTTGATAGAAGAAAGGAAGGAAAAAGAGTTACCACGACTACCACTTCTTGGGAACATTACCAGTTTTATCAGTTTCTTTTTGGCCTGTTTATTGTGTCCAGTACAAGGGTATCTCCAAGACATATGGGTAAGTTTAAACATCATGTCAAAAACTGTATAGAGTGAAACCTGTATATAAAGACCACTTACAGGACCACATAGATTTGTCATTTGACGTCAAGTGACTTTTATATAGATGTTGTAGATAATGACAGGATTATGAAAAGGGACTTAAAATATTATATTTTATTAGTAGGTAGCTTTTATATGAAGGTATCTAACAAAGCAGGTTTCATTTCTTTGTTTGAAATCCATAGCTATCTGTAAAAAGATTGAAAAAGGATATCTTTATCACATTCCTTCTGAGAAAATAGACCAATCATGCATCTAATTAATTACCACGAGTAATGCCTTGATGGTGTATAGGTTTTGTTTTCTTTCTTTCTCTCATTCCTTCCTTCATTCCTTCTTTCCTTTTTCTTTCTCCGATAATAAGTAAGATTTCAGTAATAAGGAGGAGTGGGGTTAGGTCTACGATGAGGAGAAAAACATTACAGGAAGACATGTCACTGTAGGTTTTAAAAAATATATTATGAATTTGATAGTATTTTCCTATTTTAGGAGTGTTAAAGAGAAATATTTAAGCCCCCCAAAAATGAAAACTTCATGAGTTTATAATTTTGGTAATTTTTATCTCAAACTATGTCTTGACAATATATGGACAGTATGTGGCAAATATTGTGCTTTTGTTTAGCTCTCAACAGAGGAGCATGCAAAGCACAGTACAGGTAATTACACATGTGCACCTTGAGAAAAAAAATTGCTACACCAAATATCTCATCTATATTTAGGCCAATGCTATATGAGGTCACATGACATCATGTGTTGTACTAAATCTGTTATTGTTTTTTCTGTATTGCTTTCTTCTTTGGGAGCCATCATCCTACAGTGTTTTCTGGTGGAGCATAGTGTCTGTACTGTTGACTCAGACACCATATCACTACTCTGCATGGCTTGATCCAATATTTGTGGCTTCATTGCTGCACCAGACTACAATTTTAATACACAACAGACAGTAATTTTTATGTGAAAACAGTGACCCTTTTGGAATTCATGAAAAGAAATACTGACAAAACATCACCTTTTGCAAAACCATGAAAATTAATTCCCATGAAAATAAATTAATTCAGAATATTGGATTTTTTAAAAAATTTTGATGTAAAAGGTGTTGGAAAGTAATATAAATAAATCAGCGGTACATTGTAGTGCACTTTATAGGCGAATCATTGTTCCACAGAATAATACTTAAATGTCATTATTGTATGGCAGTTAAAATGTGCCATACTTAGTTTCAAACACATGGTTTGAAAATGTTATATAAGTAATATAAATCAGGGGTACATTGTAGTGCGCTTTATAGGCGAATCATTTTTTCATAGAATAATACTTAAATGTCATTATTGTATGGCAATTAAAATGTGCCATACTTAGTTTCAAACACATAGTTTGAAAAAGTTAGTTTTTCCCAGAAAAGTCAAACATTTCAAGCCTCTATTCCGGCTTATACAATTTTTTTTAAAACAATAATAAATGATTTATATGTCTATCATTTGTTTTACAGTGTTGTGCAGCCTCCCTGATATTGCTGTGTCTGCAGAATGACAGACGGCTATTCACCAACCTAAAAGCACAGATGCAGGTTGTTCCTGTCATTATCACCTGCATCTTGATACTCATTATTGCCTCCCTTGTTCGCAGTGACATCTGGAGTGGATCATCATGGATGTTTGCTCGTGCATTTTTCGAAGTTATCTCATTACTGTGCACAATACCTGTACATTTTGTATTCTGGGGAATTCTGTGGAAGTCATCACTGGTTTTACATGAGCAGGTGGTTGTATTTCTATTCCCATTTCATATTGTGTATTTATTGTACGGCAGCTCCTACACCAGTCAGACTCTTGCTGTGTTGGGAATTATATCAGGCGTGTGGATGATTGCAAACAAATTACCATTAATCCCATATAGAAAATCCTTCAGCTGATGTCGTAAATGGACCTGATGGGTAAATGGACATGATGGGTTGTAAAATCCAGAGAAGGATTAGATTATGTTTTGTCCATTGACATGCAACAAGGAGAGCATGAAGATTTCTTGTCAAACTGAGATGGATGAATTGGAAATGCTGCTGGGCAAGTGATTTGTTACAACACTTGCTTTGAGTTCTGTTTAGAATATGAAAGCCATGTTATACAAATACATAGTCACTGAAACAAAAGCTTTTTCCTGAGGAAAATTAAGTTAGCCATGCAAGAAGTATGTAGAAGTTATTTTCACTTACTGTTCACTGTAAATAGTCATTTGACATAGGCTATAAAGGGATGGATAAAACTCAGAATGTCCACTATAATTATTTTAACAATAATTTGATTTTTGTTTCAGC
This sequence comes from Sinohyriopsis cumingii, assembly GCA_028554795.2. Classification (NCBI taxonomy): domain Eukaryota; kingdom Metazoa; phylum Mollusca; class Bivalvia; order Unionida; family Unionidae; genus Sinohyriopsis; species Sinohyriopsis cumingii. Next base: position 83,591,497 of record CM068835.1, read on the forward strand.
AGTAAATTCAGAATCGATGTTTATAAAATGTCAAAAGTTTTTGTTTCTCAAAACACTTTGACTGCTGTTTGAAAATCTTTATAAAAAAATAAGCACAATCACTGCAACTGTTGTCAGCCAAACTGGAAATGTCTTAATTTCTAAATGTGCCAGACTTGAGCATCTCCAAGCTTTTAGAAAGCTTTGGGATATTGTGTATACTGGTCAAGCATCTATGTGTCTTCTACCCTAATAACCTCATGAACCTGTCAGTAGAATTTCACCAAACTTTATTATTGGACTTTCCATATTGTAAGCCTCGGTAGCTAAATGGTTAGCTTGCTGGACTCCCAACCAAAAGGGTGTGGGTTGAAGCCCTACCATAAGACCATCCTATGATGGCTACTGGGGTGTGTCCTTGGGCAAGGCACTTTACTCCAATTTTCTTAAACACTAAATATACTGTTTGTGTTGCTGTGCCATTAAAAACCAATCAAAACTATATTGTAACCATCAGCAAGGGGGTGGGGCTGTTATTCTTGCTGCCTTCCCTTGGACAGGATCAAATTTTAACTACAGTTATATTGCCTGATAAACATTTTAACAAAACGTTATGTATGCAGTCACAGCAGGTGCCATCTCACCTCTGTCTGCGTGGATTCAAGTCTCGGGCTCGGCCAGTGTGGATACACGAGAAAGCTTGCCAGTAGCTTCTTGTGGGTTGGTAGTTCTTTCTGGGGTTTTCCCGGGTTCTTCCTCCACCATTTATACTGGCTGCCATGTATAGCCTATCTATTGCTGTTAAATCCTACAACAACAAAACCTGTTAGATTATACTCAAACCTGCCAACTCTTACAATTTTGCCATAAGTCTTACGAAAATTACCCCTAAAATACAAACTTACGGCATACTAGCAAAAATTACTGAGGAATGATTGTTGGCAAAAAATCCGGATAATTGGTTCATCCATGTTTTATTTGGATCCGGGTTTCATCTTAGAATTAATGAAATTAGTCAGGGAACCGGACTAACTCTACAGCAGCACTCCAGACACTTTAAACTGCACCTATTTGTTCATGCGAAGCATCTGCATAATCAAACTGTTAATTATAGAATTTTTTAAAATGGCATGCAGAAAGTGATGCATGTTTAAGACAAAAGGGAAAATAAGCTTCTAGAAAAGTGTTAATAATCAACACGGAAGAATAAAAAGGAGTGTTCAGATTGTTGTGAATAAAAGATGGAAAGGACACAGTTACGTTTATTGAACATCACACGCCAATTTGAGCATATCTTGTGGAGTGAGATATGATTACCGTCGTCAGGTGAAATGGAAAAGAATTTCCAAGAATGACGGCAAGTTGAGACATAGCAACGAGCCATTGAGCTGCATAGGGTTTGGAACAAGAGTTTGTGCAACTATACTAGTGGTAAATAAAGTCTATGTGTACTTTACAAACTTTTTCAGTTGAACATAATGTTTATCGTTGATACATCAAACTTTTAATTACATATTCAAGCTTTATAATAGCAGTTATTGATATTTTTGCTACACCTTACTGAAAACTGGTCAATCTTACGGAAAAAATCAACTGCGTTACTGAGACAGACTCGTCAGGGTTGGCAGGTCTGTATACTAGTGGATGGTATGCAGTTGTGCTGACAAATGATGGTATAACCTAAGAAGTTTTCACCACACCTACCTTTTAGCAATAAACTTTTTCTGAGTCTGCAGGCTCTAATTGAATGCTTGTGTAAAGGCAAAAGAAAATTTATAAATTGTAGAAAATGCTACATGAAATGTTAAGATTTTGTTTTGTGCACATCCTAACATTTCAGTGATGAATCATTAGCAATGCTCCTTTTCTACTTTTTGTAGTAAAAATGTATGCTTAATTTCTGAAACATAAAACTAATCTTTTTGGCAATCATTCTTGATTTAGTGTGTCCATTGCTTTCTTTACCTGCTGTTTTGGGATGGCAAGAAATAATTCTCTATTTTAAGGTCTACAAGCTTAGGGACAGTGAAAATAATTCCCGTCAAACTGCCTGAAAACTTGGGTTTGGTGTGGGAGGCAAAGTCAGCCTCAATTTTTGTTTTTAGAATCAGCCGATTAATGATTGTGTTTTCATTTTAGATATATTAAAATCAAAATCTGTGGCCTGTAAATCAAACATTCTTGAGATGAGTGAAATAAATGCTGTTGTATCCAAACAAGAAAATAATTTCGCTGAAACAAGAGTTAGTCAATAGCAATGAAATCAGAGTTTAGCTGTCAGAACAACCAACCAGATCAGCTCATATTATATAAAAGGCATGGGCAACTTCCTCCAGGGATAAATGATTTTTGAAGCTAGACCTTATGATGTAAATTAACAGATAAAACCAGATCCTGTGTCTGATCCAGCACATGGGCCATATTTTTCCCACCCTGATATTCAAGATTGAATTAATTCATGTTCACTCGAAAATAATAACTTTATGGTATAAAATTAGGTTATAATTTTCAGACATTTTTCACACAAAGAACTATGGTTTATTATCATAAAATGGCAACTCTTGATGGTGCTTTTGGCAGTTTATATTGTACTATTCATTTTTCCAAATATATGTTATATTAAATCAGATTACCTTAGCTTTTTGGAACACTGTAACTGGTCTTATCTAATGTGTCAAAACTTTTGGAACAAGAATACATAATATACTCAGAAAAATCTCTGCGTGTCCAAAGACTTGGCATATCGGCATATCCAGAGACAGGGTAATGAGAGCACCTACTGATACAGTGGACCAGGGTGCAGCCATTATGTGTTCAAGGTGCAGCAGTTTCCCCTTTGCAAGCCCTGACATTTCTTCGCCAAATATAGAAATATATCTCTAATGTCATTTGAAGTTATGTAAAATCTGTTACTGTGCCACTTTTTTAGACATGTACTGTTTGTATTTATTGGTAGAAAAAACAATCTGGAATATTTATCTCACATATTATGCTGACCACCCCACTGAAAACAAAATGGTTGTTCCCAATCCATACATTGCTGATATTGCAAGTCAGTAAATTGCTTTGTTATCTTTGTTTTTTCTGGAAACCTTTCAGCATAAAAAAATCCAAACTTGGACATGTAAAAGTACTTGAGCTGTACAAAATTAAGCTGCACATGTAGCATTTTGTCATGGAAAAATTTCTGAGCAAAACCAAAAGCAAAGTAGTTTCATTATCAAATTTCTGGATTACAGTAAAGGTGTTATACAATATGTAAAATGACTGGTTTTAAAAAAAATCATAAACAGTATGGTTGTGTAAGTTGAGTTTTTCTCCACTTGCAAAGAAATGTGAGTTTGATTCTAGACCTGATATATTCAGAATTTGAATGATGTTTGTATCCCAAAAATAAAATACCCTCGGATAGACCAACAATTTTATCTCGGCTTTATTTCTTTTTTTTGTGTGGTCATTCCTATTATTTGAATGATGCTGCCTTTCACTTATGCATCTGAAATTTAGAGTAATATCCAGAAACAATGGATAAACAGGTGTTTTGTTCTGGCTGGGATTAGTACAGAAAATGTGGGGGTTCTGAAGGATTTAATTCAATGAGTGAACAGAAGAGTGATTTTACTTACCATCGTCATGAAAGGTCAGTCTGAATAAATATACTAATTACACCGCTCCCTCGATAACTCGCGCCCGGATAACTTGCGATCCCGCTTATAACACGATGTCCGTCTTGGCTCCCAATTTTTTCCAGAGAAAATGTATCTAAAATATCTTTAAAATATGCTGAACATGAAAAAATTACGATAAGAATTGATAAATTAAACTTTGATACATTGCTCGTTTTATCATCGAAAATGGTGATTAATGCCCGTAAAAATATAATCCATATTTTGAAATTTGCAAGTTCTAAATAAGAATTAATTTCAGAGATCTCGAAAACGCTAATTACACGTATTTGGACGCCAATTTTTGATCTGGAATGCAGAAAATCACTGAGGTGGGAATCCTCCATACGCATGTAATAGGTGCGCGGGAAAATTTAAAGATTTGCCGGTCCTGTTTCAGCCACCTGCTTTGTGGGGAAAATGTGTTGATCAATTTAACTGTGCTGATGTTTATGACAGAATTCAGTGACTGAAAGACTCTTTGATGTACATACATGTTGCTATTTTATAAGAGTACATATTAAAAAAAAATCATGATGCAATAACTAGGCGGCTAGTTCAAAGGCTTTGACTGGCGGCCGGGTGAGAAAATGTACTGATATTTAGTGATTGAATTCAGAGGCAGAAAGACCCAATTTTAAAATACTAGCGAGACCTCTGTTTAAAGATATCATATGTTATGTAAGTTTTTATGATAAATAGTTGTCAGTATACTGTAAATAAACAGTCTGGTGAAATAGCGATCAATGAAAACTTCTGGTAAATGCTAACAGGTGGCAACAGAGAATGAAATAAACACCAGTTAAACGTCTTCCTGTGTGAAAGTCACGTTATAATCCTTTAATTCCATTTCAGTGTAAACATTATAGTCACAACATATTATGTTCATTGAAAACATGAAAAGAGTCAATCGACCATCACAGCGAAACCCGTGAGTACTTCTGTGAGAACCTAATTACATGCCGGCTTTGTTTTGATCAACAACTTGGGGAAGTGTTTGTTGCATTAAAAAATCGATTACAAGAGACCTGGGGTGCTGGATTAAGGTCTTGGAGCTGCCTTTGATGTAAAGCAAAACAGTAACAGAGACTGCAACGATGATAGTGACTTCAAAGGTTTCAGTGAAACTGATGTCATTAATGCCGAGGCTGCTTGGGAGAAATTCGTACAGACACATGGTCCTGAGATGGGCGTTTCTCTTGATGATATGGAGGAGTGGATTTGTGCTGACAATGATTGCCCCACAGCCGAATACATGTCAGATGAAACAATAATTAATTCTATAACGAACAAATTTTCAGCAGAAGACGATTCTAACTGGAGTACCACAAGTGTTGAAAGTGATGCAGATGCAGATGTTGCACCACCTCCCCCCTCTGCACAGGAAGCAATCAAATATTTTGATATTGCCATAAGGTGGCTGGAGACCCAAAATGTTGACTACATAAAGCTCATGCAGTTGAGAAATCTGAGGGATTTTGCTCGACGGGAGAGAAACCAAGGAGTAATAAAATAAAAAAATTAACTGATTTTTTCAAAAAGTGAATTGATATTTGTCAAGCGTGGCACAAACAGCAAGTATTAACTTGTTCTAATTTACGTTGTTTTAAATTTGTAGACCAATTAAATATGTTAGTACTGATTAACCCTTGTTTTTTTGTTTTCCATTTTAGTTCTATCGCATTCAAATCTATCGTTCGATCGACACTGTTTCTCGAAGAGTTGATCTTTTGTATATAAAAAAGCGTCTAATTTGGATCAAACAATAAAACTAGAATGTATCCAATTCAACATAAAAATTAGTGACGTAGTACACAATGTGTTAAGTGGGACACATGTTAAGCAAACGGAAACCACGTAGAATAATGTTTTCGATGATCGCCTCAATATATTGTAATTTATTCTGAAATTAATGTTGCCCTATGAGGAAATAATAAATAAAGTACACCGTTATGAAGAGATATTTATTCACAGTTGATCTCAGCACGATTATAAAGTGAGTATTCAACACTATAATCTGCCTACCTCCCCCCCCCATTTTTCCTTTATGTCGTTGATCACTTTATTGGTTTTGGGCTTATTTTATAGGTCCCTCGATAACTCGCGCCTCACTTATAGTGCGGTCGATGTTTATGGACCCCGATGTGCACGAGTTATCGAGGGAGTGGTGTACTAGTGAGTGGCCTAGTCTGACACTATGTCATCTGAAAGATCCATTATGATATAGTGCCTCATTCAGTTCATCTCCACAACAAGAAATGTGGAGGGAAAAAAAACAAGATCTCAAAACATACAGGACTCATGCCAGATGTCATCATAAGCAGATTATGATATAACAATGCACTTTTAAGATGGTTGGTCAATATGAACAAATAATTTGTTTACGTAACAATATTTAGATTTCAGTGCATTTTATATCAAGTTTGCCACTTCCTTCCATGGTGCCTCTGAATTTCTTCACTCTAAAACCAAGATTATACGTACAAGTTTTAAACAGCCAACAAGCATTATTTTACTAGGAATCATGAGATTAAACCGAATTTGACATGCAGCTTTAAATTTATGAGAGCTCTGAAGAATTCCCTTATCAACATTCTGCATCATAATTTAGTGGAATACTGGATTTGGCTTGCAGGTTTCAGTGGACAAGAGGTCTTAGGAGTTCATTTTTTTGTCAACATTGTATCATTAGCCAAGTTATGGCCCTTATCATCCATCCTTTTAAGTTTTATTTCAGCAACACATCTTTAAGAGAGACATATTATTTTATATTATTTTTTCTGTATTTGGTGTAATGCTTGATATTGGTAGCATATTTGTAAAATTCAGGATTCAACATTTTACATTATTATTTGGTCGAGCTATGGCACCACATTGTTTTATGCTTTTTTTTAACACTGATATTTTTTCTTCAGATTTGTGTAGGCAGCTTTATATTTACAAGATTTCTGAGGAGTTTGTTTATCAACACTTATGTCATCATTTAGTGAAATTATAACACTCCACCTCATCCCCAAATTACGAACACACCCACTTCCATTACTACACAACTCTTTGTTTTTGTTAGTGTAGTTTGCCAATTTATAACTTATTCATTTGATCAAAATGTGGCCTCTGATTATCTGAAAAAGCTTCCTATTTGTCAGCTTTTTTAGTCATCATTTGGTGGAGTTATAGCCCCATATTTTCTAATATGTTTATTATTATTAGATTTTGGTAGGATTTGGTATGCAGCTAAATTTTGGCAAAATTTCATCCGAGTTTTATTTTCAGCATTGTTTTTCATCATTTTGTGGACTTCAAGACCAGATTCCTGGATATCTAATACACCCACTCTTATCCAGAACTCTTAAGTCTGTGAATTTGTGGCCCATTGACAAAATTTGTTCCAAAATCCTACAGGTTTACCATAAATATTAACAAATGTGATCAGGCATAACAAATTAATTTTTTCCATTAGAAATCAGTTTCATTGAGCGAGACAGAGTTCCTAAAGTTCATTGAAATTTTACTTCATAAAGTGAGATGTCACATATATGCAGAAGGTTGGACATTGAAAACTTTATCAGACTGAAGATAAGAAATGCACCACAAAAAACACAATAAATGTATTTATTTTTTGCGGGAGTGCAAGAAGTCTGTATCTTTGTTGTTGGAAGTTGTTAACGGGTAAAAGTAAAATAAGTTTTTATTTTACACCGCAAATAAATGATGGGGATGATATTCACATCATTTGACATGCTTTGCTTGTAAAAATGCCTGCAAATTAAAATAGATGTAACTTTGACAGTTTTTATTATAGTAAGCTTTTGCTTTTTAAAATACAAGTTGTTTTGTAATATTATTTGTTGAATCATGGCTATACAAGACATGAAGAAAAAATTCAAGCACAAAACATGTCCTTACTTTTTTACATTTTTCATTTTCTATCATATATGTATTTTCTGTGTAGTTGTCTCTGTAGTTTGAGAAAAGTACGTGTTCTCCATGAGTTTGTCTTTCAAAGAGTAGAAACAACCTCACAGAAAAAGCATACTTTTCTCAAAGTATAGAAGATACATTCTCTGACAGGTTGTTTCTATACTTTGAGAAAAGTATGCTTTTCTTGACTCTGAGGTTGTTTCTGTACTTTGAGAAAAGTATGCTTTCTCAGAAAAGTTTTAAAAAGCCTTTGTAAAAGTGAGCAAAATGCTGAAATATTAGTTTTTTTATGGTATGGTTTTTAAGTTATAGTGATACAGATGTAATATAAGTGTGGTTTGCTTTGAAAGGAAATTATTAAGATTTCTATTAATTTCATTCAGATTAATTTTTATCAGTATTAAATTGTGCTGTTTTAAAGCACTCATATTTTAGCAAATCCACCCTACATTTGCAGCCTTAATACTTGGTAAATATTTAAGCACTGTAATTTATCATTATGGTACATCAAATAATATTAGGAAAGAGTGCTGGGTTTTATACATCCTTGACCTGCCATGGCTTGTGTCCTTAATTTGAATTTTAACACTTGCAAGAAACTATTAAACCAACTGTAGAATGTGTACAAATATACTTAATTTATTCATCACTGAAAATGTTCATAAACCCTCCAGATCATTTTTGTGAGTTATTGTGTTTCTGAATATGTCAAAGCTGGCATATTTCATGAAGTTCATCCATGGTTCATGCCCTCAACTTGAAGGCCATATGATGTAAGATTGGATTGGGACGATTAGGCCAAGGTCTAGAAATCAGTTGACTGTATTGTCTGTATTATTAATGCATATGAATATTGAATATCTAACTGCAATATAATAATGACCAAAATAAACTGTAGCTTTTATCTGATTTTTTTTTTCTTCACCTAGTTATTTATACACCCAGATTAGAGTGCTTTAATAACTAAGAGAAGTATATGATCATGTCTACCTTTTCTTACATTGCTTGTGGCAATAACAAAGTTCAGATTTTGTACAATAAAGAAAACAATCAGAAGGTCATATAGCATACATCATAATCCTGTGCACAGGCTAAATATAGTATGGTACTATCGTATACACTCTCAGTTCTATTGCAAACAACATAGACCCTGATCTGCATTGCATAATTCACCAGTTGATCATGGTCTGTTATTTTGGGGTTTTCTGTTCTACTGCTACTGATTACTTTTGACAAGCTGCATAGATGCTGATCTGCCATTGCATTATACAATGGCAGATCTGGGTCTGTGTAGTTTGCAGTTTGACTTGACATGTAAGCATATACAGAGAATAAAGCCTTGCAGGTCCGACTCTTTCAAGTTTTGACCTACTGTATCTTTGATGTCCACCCAAAATCTTCTTTGCTGTTATTTCTATCCATCATTTCAAGTAAACTGTAAAATCTTCATCTGCCAATGTATTAAGTGTCTGCAGATCATGGTTGAGATGGTTCTATGGGGGGGGGGGTTCGTGTTGCAAGGGTAAATACAATATTTTGTCAATGTTTTCAGCAAGTCTTCTAAACTTCAGTCCTTTGCAATACATTTTGTATGTAACTTTTTGTTTCACATCACATTGAAACATGTGCAGCATAATTTTAGTTGTATGTCTTGAGATATTAAAGAATCTTTGCAAAATTTAAAGTGTCTTTTTACTTGTGCCCACTATAGGTTTTCCTCAAAAATAGGTTACTTAGAAATACATTCCACTTAGTGACTTTAATTGAAATTTAAATTGAACTTTGTGATGTAAGCATTGCCTTTGGCTGAAATGCAGACTATATAAATGGGTCCATCTCTAAAACATCCCACATTTTCCTCACCATTAGGTCACTGTGATCTGTGTCATCCCTTGAGGACATGTTTGTCTTAGGCGTGACCTCGGCGGGTATGGAGATGCAGCAGTGACTATTACATCATGTTATCACTGTTTCAAATCTAGGTATTTGTTACATCAATTAAATAAGTACAGTTTACCGACTTGAGAAAATTTGCACGAGAGACTTCCCTTTTGGGGCACTACTTTTGGTAGATGAATGGAACTTTATAAGTGGTGCATTTTAACAGAATCTTATCTCCATAAGGTCACAGTGACCTTTATTTTAATATTCTACATCCATGTACTTGTTACATGCTTGGAGTTTCCTTAAAGTGTCCCTTTTATACAGCTTAAAGTTGAACTTGTATATAGATATCTTCTGTATAGTGATATCCTTTTAGTTTTTCACTAGGCAAAGTGTTTTTTTCTCATGAAAATTAACATAACACCATTTCTGATGGTAATGTTGTAGTAATGAGTTAGGAAAATGGTAATTAATTCTTGATCAAATGTAATTATCAGTCTATCATGTCATTAATTTTTGTCTGCAGTCTTTGCTTTGTGTGTGAACTTGTTCATGACCTCAATATCATCATCCAAAACAATTTGCACTCAAGTGAAGCAAAGTGATGGGACACACAAAAAACCAAACCTCAATGATGTAAAAACTACAGAGAAGATATTTGCTTAAAGCAAGTGAATAATGGACATAATTCATCTAGTGGGTGATAATACCTGAATTATTCACCCACAAGATGAAATATGTCTTATTTACTCTTAGCAAGTAAATTTTCTTATTAGTTTATGCTGAAACATATCGGCTAGCAAAATGTATAACAGACTGAAGTAGCAGATTTCTCTCTGTATCCAGTGATATGTCAGCAGTTTACTGTTTCTGTTCTGCTGTTTTCTGAATATTTGCACAGAAAGTATAAGAAGTAACATAATTCTCCTTTCTAATTCAAAGTAAAATAGTACACTAAGAGAAAAAAAATTAATTTGCACCCTGTTGGATTTAAACTCGGTTTGTCTTTAACGGGAAGCAGCCATACTCACTGCTTGACTGCTTAAGTATCTAATAATATCTTACAATTTCTTGGTCTTAATGTTATCCATTTCTATTGACAGCCAATGAAATATCAAGATTATTTCTCTCTGACAATCCAGTAATTCAAAGCCTAGCATAAAATAAAACTTCATACAATGTTGCTATTACTGACATATATCAGCAATAATGGGCCAATTACTGGCCATTTAAATGTAGAAGAAACCCACAACAAAGTACCAAGTCCGAATACAATTTATTTACAATTTGAAAAGTTAACTTTGCTTGCATTTTTATTAGTGCAGAATGCAAAACTATTGTGAAATAATACTATCCATTAGCAGCAAAAAATATAGATTTCCTCCAGACTAAATTCAAAGTTTCCTCTGAATATGAGAATACAAGAAATTTTAACAAATTTGATCAATGTAACAAAGATTTCCTCTGTTAGTTACAGGACACCTAGTATGTTTAGAAATCTAGGCTATGATTACTGTCACATAATAACAATCTACAACTTACAAAACATACTATTCAAAAAATAATTTGTGCAGGTGAAGATGTTCTTGGCAATGTGTAGTTGCACATTATATTTGCCATGAAACAGTGCTGATATAAATTACTTAAAATGTTTTTAAAAAAATAAATGATGCTGTAAGCATTTCATTAATTTCTTAATTTTCTTGATTAAACCAATATGATGTTGCTATATTGGTGTTTGAACAATCTATAGTTAGTAAATAATAATAATACATGCAAAATAATACCTGGACTGTGCTTCTAAATTTTGAGTGAATTTCATGAGGTGAAAGCTCTTCGTAAAAATTTCAGCAACTCCTGCCCTGCCACAATGCTTTCTAGAATCAAGCCATGTGGTTAATAATAGCTGTTTAAAAGCAAGTTTTACTAAAACGACGTGCAGGGATTATGCACACATACCAACCTAGAAATATGTTTATCAGGAATCCAAGCAACAATTTTCAGAATCTTTGAGCTTCTACATCCCTGTACAATTAAAATTAAGTTCAATGTGAATAAATGGGCATATCAATTCCTCCATTTCAAAAACCTTCAATTTCTTCCATATTTTTGCCAAAACAATAAGCAAATCCTTGGATTTTCTTCATGAATTATCTGCATCATTTTTTTTCTTTCTCTTCCATCTCTGCCACCATTTTTCATAAATTAATTGAAAAAAACGACTGGTTTCTTGAAATGCACCTTGTTCTTTATAATGAGAAACTATATTCTAGATACCATTCTATCATAATGGTGCTCAAGTACCTTTGTCTCTACCTGTGTCCACAAAGAAAACTTCTGTTCAAAATTTTATTCTATAAAATTCGATTTTAAACAATTTCATCAATGATTCATAATTTGATTTTGTCATTTAAAATTAATAATTCCTCATTTATGCTTATGTCTAATACAGCAGAGTGTTCGCTGCACTACTTATAAGCAACAAATGTATTAGCTTACTTTTATTATACATGTACCTTAAATAATAAGATAAGGAGATGCTTCAGTGAGAGAAACAATATCACCATAGTTGCATTAAAAGTGGTTTCGCCAGTCACTTTTGAGACTGTAATATTTTTTCATTTAGGAAATAGATCTACCCTATGATAAAATAAATTTTCATATTGCTGTTATTACTCTCTCTCAAGCATGCAGAACTTGGTACAAACTTGATAAAAGACCATATAAATCCACATAAATCATGCAAAATGTCAGTCTTACCAAGACTTGTTCAATTTGATATTCCTTCAATATCACCTACTATAAAAAAATAGCATGCACTCCAATTGATCGAGTTTTAGGGCTAACTGTCCTCTAATATAATAAATTTTTATTCCATTTGTGAAGCATTGCTGTTTTTTTGATGATATGCTCTAATCAAAGTGACAAAATAATCATACACATCCCCAAAAGTTATCCCCTTTCTGAAATATTATTGATTTACATGTGACAAATTACAATAGATAGCAAACTGCCATATTATTATCAGACTATGTCGGTCAATAAAAAGGCAAATATGTTATTTTCATTTATTTAACTTTAATTGTAAAATGATTCATTCTTTCCATTGCAATAACATTCATAAATAGATACAAGTATGGTATTTATCAAATTGTTTACTGTTTTTATACTGCAATAACAAATTTCAATACCCAAAAAACTGAACATTGTTGGGATAAGTCTTTTAATTGCTGCGCTGAACATAAACTGTCTTTTTTTCAAGCAGATTACTGAGAGTTTTATGAAAGACTTATGATGCCATTTGAGAATATCCAAATCAATACACAGTAAAGATTGTTTAAAACATTTAACAGGGGACCGGGACCTTATATTATGCTGGTATTATTAGTCAAAACTCGTATCTAATTGTAATATTTTTAAACAACATTCATTTGTATAAATACATCAGTGTTGCTTCTAGGATTCCCAAATTAACATCAACTTCCCTATCCATTTTCCAAAGATGGGTCAATTAAAAATTCTATGGGTCAAATATTTCCATCTTAATATGGATCACACAGAGAACATATTTCAAGTGACTGCAGCATCCTCGAAACAGGCAAACAAAAGATTATTGTGATTTAGTATATCTAAGCAATTGTTTCGCTTGTATGCCCAACCTGCATTTCAAAAATTATTTATCACTGCCTCTTGGCATTCATGTACATCAAATATGGGCATAATAAAGTGTACAGGTAAGAATGACAGGCAGAAAGGAGTTTAAATGAAAACTTATAGACCTTTTCAATAATCAAAACACAAGAAAACAAAAAGGAGACAGACATTTTGAAAGAACTTAATAAATAACAGATCTGTATGAACTTAAGCCATATCAATAAAGGACAGCACGAAAAAAGCACGATTTTGCCAGGCCAGTAATTACTGCTTAAAATCCATTTCGTTGGCTTTTGTCCATATGGACACCACATTATCAACTGAATTCCTGTACCCATTTTAGGGGTTCTTTATATATTATGAACTTCTGAGAGAGTGATGGATGTAAGGTGAATGTTGGCATACCTATATGCTACTGTGACTGAAATTTCTTTGGATACTGTACTTGTGGAAATTTTACATAATCTAATCACACAGCCAACTAAAATGACTGCTCTCGAGTGTTCTCAAAAAATCGGCCTGAATTAGTCTCTGTGTGTGTGTGTGTGTGTGTGATTTGGATTTTTAACATAGCTTTAACAATTATTCAGTCATATTGCTACGATGTCTGCAGTGTGACAGTTTATAGTGATGTCTAGCACTGGGGCATCATGCCGCAGACATGTAGCATGATGTTCCACCCAGTCACATTATCCTGACACCAGACCGACCAGTCCTAACACTAACCTCTTAATGCTGAGCGCCAAGCGTTGGCAGCTGTTAGTACCATTTTTGTAAGTCTTTGGTATGACTCAGCCAGGGATCGAACCCACGACCTTCCACTTCCGAGGCAGACGCTCTAACCACTAGGCCACCGCAGTGGTCTGAATTAGTCTAAAGTACACTATCTTTAGCAGTTATTAAAATAGGGAAAATGAATTTTGCAAGACCAGACAAAACCTGCTTTGGGATACACAATGAATTTTTTTATATAAATTTACCTCTGAAGTCCAGAAAGTGAAAATGACCAAACAGAGGTAGCAGTATTTGAAAAGTGCACATATGAATTAAGGTCAAGCTGTTTACTGTGTAACCCATATTACACCCATGAATCATGCACCAAAGTAATGGGAATAAAAAGTTCTTTGAATAATACCTAAGATATACAAGGTATTTTTTAAAGTATAACCAGTGAGGACAACCTGGAAAATTCTTTTTCTTTAAATATCTTATCCATTGCAAAATATGAAACTGTAAAGCATCACCCTTATACACTGGTCCTATAGTTTTTGAATCCTACATTAAAAATGGTCATTTTTCATTGTTTCACACACGGGTTATACACCATCCTCATTTCTGACTTTTCTAAAAACAACCATTCCCCAAACTGTTTGATTCGAAGTTATGCTCCAATTTTTGCCATATTGCTGGAACTTGCTGACAATTAGTATTGGGGGGGAACAGGGTATCTTGCAAGACTTTCACTTCTCTGATATTGGAGCTGAAATATATCTCCTTTTTTACACCATTTAGTCAAAAACTAAGGTCTCTTTCTTTTGATTGAAAGAAAATAATTTTTATTGAAATGCAGAATTTGCTCCAATGTCAATTGAGACGCTAGACTTGTGGTGCATTGCTTGATTCAGTTTGGTCCAGACTGTCATGAACAAATGGGATTCCCTCCAACCTGTTCCCCTGAAACAACACTGAACATATCACAATGATAGAACAAATGGGATTCCTTCCAACCTGTTCCCCTGAAACAACACTGTACATATCACAATGATAAAACAAAAGATAACTATTAAGTTTTACCATCCGATGAAAGTGTCAACATCTACATGTACCAGCAGTTGAATTATAAAAATCACTTTTACATAAAAATGTCCTTGTCCAATAGTTTAAAAACTAGCAAATTAGCCCCTTATTTATCTGAATGGAAAGAAATAGTCAATATTCATCTGATTTTTGTTAATCTGAGATTATAATAATCTGGGTACAATGACTGGTAATGAATTATCATCAACTTTGTCATTTCCAGTAGCAGAAACATCATCTGTGTCCTGGTGATAACTAATTTCCCAAACAACATCCTAAACTGTATCAGAGATGTCACAGTGTTACTATTAGAATGAACCACATCCATGAAATCAACATCCTCATTACCAGACCCAAATAGGTGTAATGCATTAAACACAAAGTGAATTTCCATACCATCAATGCGTCCTGTATTATTTGTAACTTTGTGTCCAAAGAGACCTTTTTCTTAATTTTCTGACACAAACATTCAGCTGTTTTCACAACAGTCAGAATTCAAAATGAACTCGAGATCTGATTCAAGCTGTACTAAATTAGTCAACATACAGGTATAGAAATTATTTAGTTCAAACAGTACAAAACAAAAACATTTATTTTCAAGCTTTAATTGCACTGCACCAGCAACAGATGTATGAGCTGTGATTATCATACCTTTGTTACCTGGCTCCTTTGACAGGCCTTTGTCATTTACTCATGACTGACAGATGATTATCCAACAATGTTTTCTGTATGGGGTGTTATGGCCATGTTCGTTTTTTTTATTTTTGGAGAAATGATTAAAATTAACATGGCCTGTGCCCCAGAGTGGATGTATCATTAAAAATTACTGTAATTAGATCCAGAAGAAAAATTCTTAAAAAGTTAATGTTCTAATCTTTATAAAATTTAAAAACTTCTTTTTATCAAAATGTAGTTACTTACCTATAACTGCATTCAGACCATGGGAAAAATTAATGCAAACTGACATTTTCCACCATCAAATATTTAATAAAAAGAAACAATGCTTTTTTTTTATTAAAATAGATGTCAGAAAATATTTCATTCATGAAATTTAAACATATTTTACTCCTGACAACACAATGTTTCTACTTCATTCATGATACATTTTCTGTGATTTACTCAAAATATATCAATATACAGAGAACTCAGATAATGCCATAATTAAACAAAAGTATCCTTACAAATTGTAACTAGTTATCTCTATGTACAATGATAATAAACTGTTCCACAAAAGATACATTAATTTTCTTCACTTTCACAAAGTGAATTTCCATACCATCAATACATCCTGTACAAGAAGCACATGATTTGTTTTTCTTGCAACAATAATGGATCTGTATTTCAAATATGTGGTAAAACAAAAAAATTAAAACTTGACATAGTTATATAAACAATGTCAAAAAATATTCACCATTAACGGTATTCATCCACTCCTGTACAGATAAGTATATTATCTTTACATCACAAGCACCAATATACACTATTGTTGACTCTGCATTTGTCTCAAAATTAAGTAACTGATGCAATGTACAGTTCTGAGTTTTAAAAATACTAATAAAAATTTAACAAAACTGGCACTTCTGGTTAAAAAAAACTAAGTTAGAATTGTCTGCAACTTTAATCATCAATAATTTATCAACAAAACTTTCTATTAGAAAAGTATCAGTTGTAAATCCTATAAAGATACAGTATCTTGACTGTAATATGGAAACATTGCAATCAATTAATTAGAGAGATATTGCATTAACTCTTATTTTTGATGGATAACTATATGTTGTTTACAGATTTGCTAATACTAGACTTTTATACAGTTGGAAATTTACTTTTATACATAATGCATGGTTTATAAAACATACATTTACAACAGCTTAACACACACGCAAACACACACAGACACAAATCAGTAAAACCAGTAGTTATCCTATTCTAACACTTTAGAAAATTTGTGGAAAGATACCTGAACTGTCCTTGTCCACAGCATCACTTTAGAAAGACAACTTTAACATGTCCATTACATCAAATTTTCCGACTGTATATTGTAGATTTATTGGATGAAAAATTGGGACATTCGTCCAATCAGTGTGTTGCATTTGCAGCTGTGGCAGAATTAAACTTATATTTACATACTAGTGCAAATGATGATGATGACAAGAAGTATGACTATGATAAGTTAACTGATATTCTGTAATGATATATAATTTGCCAGCATCAGTTATCTTTTCTCTAGTTTTGGCTTTGGTGGTCGGAATGCTCCTTTGGAGCTCTTGCCCTTTTTCCACTGTCTCCAACTATCAACCCTTTCTGCCCGAGATTCCTTCAAAAAATTAAAAAAACTGTATGCAGCAAAAACAATTAAGTTGGCTTTTATGAAGTCATCATGTACTTTTATTTAAGTCACACATCTATTGAAAGAATGGCAGTGTAAATGATAATTCCATGAAAACCATCATTATTCTACACATATCTAAAATAGAACATTTTTGTTCCTCATTTCTTAAAAAGTCTTGGTCGGAAATATAAAAGTACGCTTTAAATATGGGGAATTTAGGTGGTGATACCTAAGCTTTATTCTGCAGAATTCATGAGTCATTCTTTGCCACAATTTTTTTTAAAGGAGCTGAAACCTGGATAAACACCTGGGCACTCAAAATTTGATACAAACTGTTATATATTAACTGCAGGTACACAAACAAATTCTAATTTGCACCTATTTTCTATTATTTCAAATCTGCAAGAGCATTATCAATTTATTCAAACATTCTGTTGCTGTTAAAAAGGTATCAGTACAAAGAATGGAATATCAGGAATTCATCAATGTTTTATAATCATTTGCGGGCTATTTCCTTACATATCTGAATGAATTGGATACAATACTATACTTTTCAGTTCCATCAACAGTGTTGTCTGATTTATAATTCCAAAATGCAGACTTGTATATGGTACATAGTGGTCTCAACATTTAACACTGATGCCTACATCCAGAAAAACATAACAAGATTAACATTGATGCCTACAACCACAACAACATTCCAAGATTTAACATTGATGCCTACAGCCACAAACATCTCAAGATTTAACACTGATGCCTATAGCCACAAACATCCCAAGATTTAACACTGATGCCTACAGCCACAACATCCCAAGATTTAACACTGATGCATGCTGCTGCAACATCCCCAGATTTAACATTGATGCCCACAGCCACAACATCCCAAGATTTAACACTGATGCATGCCGCTGCAACATCCCCAGATTTAACACTGATGCCTACAGCCATGATGCATACTGCTGCAACATCCCCAGATTTAACACCAATGCATTCTGCTGCAACATCCCCAGATTTAACATTGATGCCTACAGCCACAACATCCCAAGATTTAACACTGATGCATGCCGCTGCAACATCCCCAGATTTAACACTGATGCCTACAGCCATGATGCATACTGCTGCAACATCCCCAGATTTAAGACCAATGCATTCTGCTGCAACATCCCCAGATTTAACACCGATGCCTAGAGCCACAACATCCCAAGATTTAACACTGATGCATTCTGCAGCAACATCCCCAGATTTAACACCAATGCCTACAGCCACAACTCCAGACATGATGCTATTCATGGGCATTTTTCCTATTATGAACAGACTTTTCCAAATACTTCTATAATTTACATTTTCTTTTCTTTATACATTACTAGAGAATTTATATTGAAATCTGAAACATTATTTGAAGAATTATTGTGATTTCCTTTTAAAAGCACTTTAAATAATACAAGTGAAACAATACCCAGGAAGATAACTAGTCTAATTAATCTACATGAGTAGCAATCCTTGAATGGACAACTGTGACTAACTTAATAAGTTTGTGCTGTTTTAAAGATCATTATTAAACTACAAACTATATTTGGTCAAAGAGAATAGATATTATGCCAATGCCAAAGACAGACAGAAATCCCCTTATTGGCCCCCAAATGAGTCACCATTGTAACTTATGTCCAAGGTATTGTTTGAATCTGAGACAAAAAATGAATCATTTTCAAGGCAATGAGATAATACCTCAAAATTTTTATTCCATTCTGCCTCTAGTTTCTTCTTCTCTACTTCATCTGCCTCCTCCTCTGCTTTCCTCTTCCTAAAAAAAAAAGACAAAATAGAAAATAAATGTATTCAACATTAGAAGTCGGGTTCACAGGCCTAATTTCTACTTACTGCAAAAAACATTGATTACAAAGAAATAGCAGCAAAAATTTTAAAATTCTGCATGTCAAATAAATGGCAATTGCAAGTCAGAACCTCCACAGCAGATCAAGCCTGGGAAACTGACCTAAAACACACAGTTTATCCAAAGTCACTGAAAGCGTGAATGTCAGTGACCTACTTTTGTTAAGATGGTGTTATACTCAAAAAGAAGCATGTGCATAACAAGCACTAAAATTAACTGAGAAACTGACTTAAATGCAAAAGTTAAGAGAAATCAGTGAAGCATGAAAAGGAATGAAGGAAATTCCAAAACAAGAAACAATGGCTGCATGTCAAGCCCATGCTCAAATCAAAACTTTAACAAATATGTTCACCACAAGACAAGCCCTACCATCTCCAAAGTGACTGGTATGCCTCACTTTAGCTTTTCAACAATAAAATCTCAGAATATTATAGAAACAAGAGACCATTACACTTGAAGTTGTTGTTGTTATGGGGTTAAATGCCATTTTTCAGCACAAGAGGCTATACATGGCTGCTAGTATTAATGGTGGAGGAAGAACCCGGGAAAACCCCGGAAAGAACCACCAACCCACAAGAAGCTACCGGCAAGCTTTCTCACATGTCCACATTGCACACTTGAAGTAAAGCTTACAAATTCTGAATGGCTCATAAAGACAAAGTTCTCCAAAGCACAAATTTTCTGAGACATTACTGTCTCGTCTAGGCATATCTAATTTTTTTTAAAGCCATGCCTGAGACGCTGATCTTTGAAACTTATGGCACTATTGTTCACTAAAGGAATAAGCGTCCTGCTCTACCCCCATTTAACCATCTAACTGTAAAGAATATAACCTTCAGGCAGTTGAGATTTAACAAGCTTAGTGTGCTGTCTGACAATGAAACTGTGTAAATTAGACTCAGTCACCTTTGAATTCAATTCAGTTTGTAGCACCTTAACTGACTGTCTGACAAAGAACAATCAGTAACCTGGACATAGTGACCTTTGAATTTTAGTTCATTAAAATGTTTATTTGACAGTTTCATGAGAAAACAAATCAAAGACATTTGAATAGTGATTGGAATATCTTACAGCCAATGTTCTGTTGCCCAGAGTACATGCCAGTCAAAACCTTTGAATCAGCAAATACAGGGATTTAAGGATGCCAGTGACCTTTTTTGTGTGGTTGAAATGTTTTAGTTTTCATAGGTTTAATGGCACAGCAACATGAGTTGGTTATTTAGCACCAAGGCAACAGTAAAGTGCCTTGCCCAATGACACACCAAGGCAACAGTAAAGTGCCTTGCCCAATGACACACCAAGGCAACAGTAAAGTGCCTTGCCTAATGACACATCATGGTTTATTCTTCTTGTAATGTATCCACTATCCACAAGCCAATTTCATGAGTATAGGTGAAATAGGGTCCAAGATACTGTAATGGACAGAGAAGCCATGGTACCTAAGCTGATATAAATGTCCAATTTATGGCACAGGGTTCAATAACCACCATGGCCAGCGTAGGTTGTTAGTCTTAGTGTGTCCTTGGAAAATACACTTGACTTCCATTTCTTCTGCACGATATAGCAAATAAGATTAAAAGTGCATTTAAAACGGATAAAAACCAACAAAATACTGTAAAAGACAGATAACTAAAAATGTAAATGTCAAACAAGTATGAAAATTAGCTTTTTATGACCTTGTTTAGTTTGTATGTAAAAGTTGACCTCCTTGAGTTTAGTTAAGAATGGTCTAGTATGATGCAACTAATTGTTAACTGAAAGCACAATAATCACTCAAGTATTAAGATTATATCACAATGACCCACTCTTGATATGACAGACAGCATAAATAATAATAAAAAAACTCCAATTCTATGCATGTACAAGTAAGCACATTTAATACTAATCAAGATAAATCATTAAGTTATTTGGGTATTATTAAGAGGGGATGAATGGCTGGTTGGCTCTTTTTTTTTAAAAATGTGGACTTATTTTTGCAGAATTGATGATCCACAAAACCACGAACACTGGTTATCCAGAAATGGTATTAAATTCCCAGTATGCTGTCTTCAAATAAAGCAAACATACCTTTCATGCATCTCCTTCATTTCTCTTTCTTTCCGTAATCTTTCAAGGTCAGCAAATAATTTACAAGTTTGCACATATACAGCATGTTTATACTGAAAGAAAAGAATGCAAATATATTAAATATGATCTGAAATGTGCAATAATATGGTTTTAGGCTGAATGTAAAATTTACCATGTAGGCAAATTTTTTATGGAACAATGGTTCTGCAAAACCCCACATTACACATAAAGACAGCACTAATATGTATGTTACACTTCCTTCAAATTCTCTTACACAAAATCTTATCATAGAAAATGTATGATTCCTATTGAAATAAGTTACAGACATGACCATAATAACTATATCCGGGTGAAAACTACTTGTCACTATGTTCAGGATTTTAGCCAGGATTCAACTGAATTTTGACCCTGAGATTACAATTTTATACAAATATATAAATTTCTCACATCCCGAGTTCTGAAATATTTTGCAGAAACATTTTGAATGGTATCCGCTTTTGAAAATAAAAACAAAATGTAAAGGTTACTATGCTTGAAATAAATATACAACATTTTTGTTTATTCAGAACTGTGAATAACAATATAAGGAACATTTCAGAGCTACCAATATGAAGATTAAAATATTTTTCCAATTTTGCTATTAGTATACTCGACCCAGCATGCTAATTAATTTTAGAAAAACAATGCTCTTCTATAACATTTTCCAGCTTGTCATAAATTTATTTGATCATAATAAAATCATGTCTTCTAGAATCATACATGTATTTGTTTCTGTACAGTTTAAATTCAGTTAAGTACTTTTAGGTTGAAAAATGATTGCTCTTTTTATTGATGTTGTCCAACAAGCCAAAAACTTGTCATTTATTTTTTTATTGCACTTCTACCTTAAGTAGCCAGTGGTAAGAATGTAAAGCCTGCAACTACTATCTGCTAATGGAGAAAGAATAATCACTGGCTTTTTAAAAAAAAACTGCCAGACCACAATTATGGTGGAGATAAGAATTTTATGGTAAATTTCAACAGCATCCTAAGAATTGCAAACATTCATCAATGTTGTCTCCTGACTACAAGTCAGTACAGCATTCTGATTTAATGTCAGGACAAACACTGTAAGTATAGTAAAACCTCTTCTGATGTGCACTCATTCTATAAGAAAGAACATTCTTACGCACCCCAATGCTTCATTTCAGATATTTTTGATCACATGTTTAAATAAGGGTAAATCAAACAAAACTAATTATCTTAGTACATACAATACACAAGGTTACCATTTACTGTGTATTAAACCTCTGGAGATTTAGGTGGATCTCAATAGTTTCATATTTTGCATAGGGTTAGAATTTTAAAGAAAAAGAACTTCCCCAGGTTTCCTTGCTGGTTATACTGAACTTTTGATACACAAGATAGTTCTATTATTTTATGGAAGTGAAAACAACATTCAGAACCTATTATTTCTAATAATAACTTTTCCATAATATGAAATGCAATACTTAGTTACTAAAAATATGTGGATTAGGAATTGCAAACATCACAGAACATTAACCTTTTTGAGTGTCTGTTAGATCTACTTACTGTAAGTAAATCTTGATTAAAGATGATTTTTAAAAAATATCTTACTTTATCGGAATCATCTTCAGGCACATCTTGTGGTTTGCCCTCTTTCTTCAGCTGTTTCTTTTTCTGTTTAATCTGACAAGATGAAGAAGGAAATATCTGAAAGTATAGGGCTTATCCACTTGGATAATAGGGCTATCTAAAACTCTAATTCTGTAAGTGATGGGGGATGAGAGAGGGCAATTTCTCCTAAAGGAACTTCTTGCAATATGGAGACATTCCACCAAAATGCAAGGTATATTCTACAACAAGCTAGTGCAGGATTCCTGCTAACTTCTAAATCAAAATATCCACAATACTGGTGTTGCTGTCAAAAGAGAGTAAGTTTGACAAACACAAATCCCAATGGTACCCATTTTGATCACAACCCCAATTTCAGTCTTT
The DNA here is from genome assembly GCA_028554795.2 of Sinohyriopsis cumingii. Classification (NCBI taxonomy): domain Eukaryota; kingdom Metazoa; phylum Mollusca; class Bivalvia; order Unionida; family Unionidae; genus Sinohyriopsis; species Sinohyriopsis cumingii. The sequence goes on from CM068835.1 coordinate 83,614,682, forward strand.
TGGCTATGTCCCAGAGGAAAAAGACAGACCCATTTGCTAATGTAAGCTTCATATGAGCATCTTGTCTTTTCACATCCAGTAACTATGTACACAGCTACATCATCACCAGTAAATACGTGCTAGGTGGGTGCGTAGGATGGGGTCAGTATCAGTTGAATTTCATTTATTGCTCAGTAAGTGTCAATATATGACACTATACACCACTCCCATGTTTTATCACACCACAGCAGCTTGTAAATATTTTTAGTTTAGAACAGAACATAAATGTATCAGCCTCCATTATAACCCTTTTGATTGCCCACAGCTTGTGTATTAAAATGTATCAACCTCCATTATAACCCTTTTGATTGCCCACAGCTTGTATATTAAAATGTATCAACCTCCATTATAACCCTTTTGATTGCCCACAGCTTGTGTATTAAAATGTATCAACCTCCATTATAACCCTTTTGATTGCCCACAGCTTGTATATTAAAATGTTTAAAATATTAGTGGTGGAGCACATGTAAATGCCAGAGGAAGCATGTAGTATTTTTTTTTATAGTAAAATCTGATAACAGATGGTAAAAAGCATGATACAGCATGCTTTCTTTGGCTTTGACATAGCATCCAACTGTGATGTTTTGAACATGTTGGTTATGCTGGGTGTATTGGGTAAAAAGATTTAAGTGTATTTTTCATGGCTTAAAGAGTATCTTGGAAATTTTGTTTAAAGGTTAGAAGGGCAAAGGAAATGGAAGCAAGGTAAAAAGAGGAGTGTGTACTAAAAACAAGATGCTGCACCCCTCTAGTTTTACTCATCTGAAGTTCAGGTATATAAACAAAATTGAATTTGAAATCAAAACTCCAAAATAATAAAGCATACCCAGAGTCTTTCCATAACATTGAAGTTTAGCATGCATCGAGATATACGTATAAAAAGATAATCCTTGAGTTTTTAAGATTCTTACCCCAACCAGAGAAATGTTATATCAGCTCCAAATGTAAAAAATTTTGTGTTCAAAAAGCTTTGCAAGTCCCAGCCCAGAAATTTTTTTCTGAACTTTTGAACACAATACTCAAGCTCAAACTCCTGAAGTCTGACATGTTACTTTGAATACATCAGTGAAACTCAGCATGTTGACAGAATGCAAACCATAAAATGTCCATGAATCTAATTAAGATTACAAAATGTCAACATTTTCAGACTTTGAGATTTATGATAAAAAGTATAAAAAAACATAAAATCAGGTTGCAAAAATATTGAAAATTAAACCACTACGTATATGGTAGATAAATTCAGATTGATATTACATACTCATATAAACCAAGAAACATTTGCATGCCTTAACAAAAACTACCAAATATCAATTTTACACATCACAGAAAAATCATTCCTTATAAACAAATGAACTTGTATCAAACATTATTATATGCTCATTTTTTTCCCTGTTAACTTTACATTGACAGAATCGTTCAATATTCCCCGATACTGAACGCGCGTGACAATACACATATAGCATTCAAGTGAATAAAGGAACTACTTTGTTTTGTAAATAAACAATGGACTCAGATGCCAGCACTTTTGATTTGTAAACAAATCATGTACACTTGCGTAAGAGGCTCTTTACATTGTGGTTGTTTATTTGCTTCTGAATGAACTAAAACATGTTTCGTGGACTGCAAAAACCCCCAGCTGTCTTGACATTTTGCGTTGATACAATGTTACAGATTTAGGCTAGCTACCTTGTATAAATGATGGATTAGGTCCTTACAAATAACAAGGCATATACTGTTTTCTTTAGCTAGTGATAAGAATGGCAAAATAAAATATACTTACAGTTTTACATCCTGAATTTCCTCAAAATGTTTTTTCTTAATTCTGCAAATCCGAATTACACGAGTCATGTCATAGGTTTTCAATCTGGATTACACACTTCGAAAGTGTGCTGTAATTTTGATGATAAGTGCAATTGCATCCTCCTTACAGCACTCAAAATGAAATACACATTAAATTCCATAGCGTCTTTTTGAAAATTGCAATTGAAAGACTTCATATTTTCCCCATGTTATGATTTCAAACATTCAGTGACAGAAACAAAAACACATTTGCAGACGTAAACACGCTTCTCCCGCGCCACTTCAATCCAATGTATTTCATGTATAATTTGCACAGATGAATCCAGTCCAAAATCACAAACTTTCGTCGAATCGAAACAAAACACCAAAATATATTCACTCCAGATCAAATGGAAAAGTCGTTGCAATGCCCAGTCATTCACAATATCACTGCAAATTTCAATTTTAACTAGACACGCCATTTTCTTTCGAAAGTTATGTCAACCGCGCAACTAAGTTCAAATTTTTCTGGGCGGTGCTATGTGCACATTAATAATGACGTCATTTTGTAATGTCAAATCTGCACTTGTGTATTTAGTTTGGAATACGGCATTCATTCATTTACCTTGTTTCTTGTAGTGTATTTTGTTTACATAATTAAACCTTAGGTTGAATAAAAAAATGAGCATATAATAAAAAGGTTACTGCATTTGTATGGGAAAATATGAACTCGTTTTGTCGGAAGGATATACTGCACTCACAAGTTCATGCAGTATTCATTCCGAAAAACTCGTTCCTACTTTCCCATACAAATGCAGTAACCTATAATTATTGCATCCATCAATTAAGATCAATTAAAAAACTTGTATACCTAACAACATTTTTTTGTATGTGGATTGAATGTTGAAGTCATTATATATTATTGCAGTTCTGATATGAACCTGTTTCATTTCCCATCATGATGCATAAAGCAAAAGAGTTATTTATCTTGCATAATAAGTACCTCTGTGCTTGTCCCCGATCGTACAAGTGACACTCGCAATATGCCAATTTGGTTTATGCACATCCATTTTAATGTCATTTATAATCAAGAAATAATATTCAATTTGTGCCACTGTTAAGCCATCTCTGGCACCATGTGTTGTGACACACACAGTTCACATATGTGCATGCACTGATCACCAAGAAAAATATTTATCATTACGTTAAAACTCCGATGTATAATTGCCGAAGAACCTCCTTAATTTATAAGTATCACATGGAAAAAATTATATTCAATTAACACCATAATCTCAGGAATGCATCTATGGCTTAAATTGATCATCATCTGTATGATATTGCACTCCCATATCATTATATAAATACACAAACATGGCTGAATTGGGGCGATGTGATGGTTCAGTGGTTAGCATGCCAGACTCACAATCAGAATGCTGCAGGTTTGAACTGTACCAATGGACTAGCTACCAATTGGTGAGCAACCATTGTTTGTCCTGGGCAAGATACTTTACTCCAAATTGCCTCAACACCAATTAACCTAGTAATACTTGCTGTGCCATCAAGCACCAAAACAAAGACAAAATGGTCGCAGGAGGTGCTTAAGTACAGTAGTATCTGGTCAACAAAGTAAATTCAGTGGAAGAAATGCTGAATTTTGTTTATTTGTGATGTTAAAATCAAACTAATGACATAAATAGAGCTATCCATTTCAAGAGATAAATATATGGACCATGTTATAATAAGTACTCTAGTAGTGAATTTAGAAGGAAATGTCTTACCATTTCATCAACCCTGTCTTTAGCTTCCTCAATAATTTCCTTGCATCTTTTATATCCCTCCTCATTTTCTAATGTCTTGTATGCTTTATTCACAGCTGAAATTAGAGGAGTAGATTTTCTTACATCTACTTCACATGTTTATGAATTATCACCTATTTTTACTGTACTTCACTTTACAGTTATTGAACCGGTCAAGAATATACATTTTCTATCCCTTAAAATTATCTTCACCATTGCTGATGCCAACTATTTACAACTGAGTAATCAAGCATAATTAAATTGTTAATTCAAAATTAAAATGGAACAAATTCAGCAATTACCTACTGGATTAATTTTGGCTAATTATATTTTGTTGATATTGTAATCACAGGTTGTAAAATTTAATGACGTACATTTTGATGAGATATATTTTAGTTCTGTCAATATGAAACAACTAAAGTGCATTTTCTTCTCCACTGCTAAAAAATAATAATGCTACACTACACTATATTCCAAAATATCTACATTCCAAATTATTACTATAATGGCTCATTTTTATTGCTGTAAATATTCAAGGAATAGAAGCAAAAATGAGTGTTTTAATTTTTTTTAAATACAATTTTTCAAGGACTAGATGCATAAAAATTAGCAAAGTACAAACATATCTATTACATGGCATCCAAATTCAATTTAAAAGCCGAAAGTGGATATCAAAGTCTTAACAGATTATAATTCTAGCAATACATTACATGTACTAACACTTCATGTTATTAAAAAAAATGAAATTTTTCTAAGTACTGAAAAATATTAATATATACTCACTTCTAAGTAAAGTTCAACACTTCATGTTATTTAAAAGAAATGAAATCTTTAAGTATTGAAAAAGTAATCATATATAACCACTTATAAGTCAAGCAAGTTCAACTGCAAACATAGACCCCTAATCTGTCATGGCATAATGCATTAGCATTGATCTTTGTTCTACTGACTACTCCTACCCAACTGCAGAGACCCAGTACTGGAACATTATTGGACTGCAAATCTGGGTCTGTGGAGTCTGCAGTTTGACTTGTAAGCTCGAAGTGCTACACACTGGTTAATTTTATGGAAAACTGGCTATGCATGGATATGATTTTGGCATTGAAATATGTTTGGTAAATAAAACCTGACACTCAGTAAACTCAACTGTCACTTACAATATATGAAAAGAGGAGATTCTGTAAGTGTAATATTAATAAATTTATCAATCTTTTTATGAAACTCGATACTGTAAAATACACCACTCTCTCAATAACTTGTGCACCCAGATAACTCGTGAACACATAACGTCGCGATGATGTGGATCCCAATTTGTCTGTAGAAAATGCAAAAGAATTTACTGTTATTTGTTGGTTGTGAAGATATATTGCTCATTTGTTGTCTGGAAATTTGAACCAACATTGTGAGAGAAGCCCATGATGAGAAGAAAATAAAACAAAACCATATATAGCTAGGGCACATAAACTGAAACTTCACCTGCCTTCACAGACATGTTTTAAATCCTGAATGATGTTGGCACTAACTGACCCTAATGAAAATAGATGTAACTCATTTCCCTTCTCAAAGACAAACATTTTTTCAGAAGTAGCTTTAATTCACAAGCAATAAATGAAGACATCTAACTATACCTGTCACAATACGTGACTTCTATTTCTTCTGCGATAACACAACTACTTTTCCACCATCCAGAAAACGAATTGCTTCAACTCTCTATCCTAATGACAAAAACTGCTTTGCTTTCAAAATCCATAACTGACACCTTTGAGTTACACTGTCAGCAAGACTGGAGTTGAGTATAAGCAGAGGTCTCATAAGGATTTTAAAACTAGGAGTCCAGGACTCCCATTTTGGTACAAATAGAAGTCCTCCAAGCAAAAGCTGCAGTTCCCTCCCAGAAAACGTTGAACTTTACAGATTAGAAGAACTGTTGGTTGCCATTGAGTTTAATTTCCACATTCTTTATAACACTGACATGTACAACCGTGTCAGCCTATCCTGTGCATCTGGTAATTCTGCACAACGATGTCACTTCTGTAAACACTGAATCACGTGTTGCTTTGGTTGAAAATCCAATTTGTATCAAGAAAGAACAATTGTCTTTTAATTAAGGAAAGTGATATTCATAAAGTGTACAAAAATAACCCACACGTCTATTCTAAATGAGTATAAAAATGGGATTTCTAAAAGGTCAACATGATGACCCAATCTATGACCTTCTTGAACTTGTAACCTAGAAAAACCTATTAAATATTTATCTTTTAGAATCATACAAATAAATAAATTACTTAAATGATAGAATTGTTTACCTTAGAACAATGCTGTATTTTAATCCAAGTTTCTAATTTTGCAAAAGTTGTCCCATACATACTTTATCATCTGCTAACCAATTGGTCAGATTGCATCTCAGATGGATTCTAGAGAAAATCCTGGGCATAAAGTCTGTTTCTAAATCCTTTAGTAATTTTTTTAACCATACACAAGACATTGTAAACACATTATATCATATTCATTGTTGTTTCTCTTCAACATAACAGCTATTTCTTTTAATACAATAATAAACTTTTTACTAATTTTTTTACCAGATCGGTTTAGTTTGCTTAACAGCTATTGCCATTTAGTGTCATTGTTACAAAGAATTCTTTAAAACCAGCTATAAATATGACCTAGATCATTGGCTGAAATGCTGACAGAAAGAGTCTTAAGCAATGCATTTCATTTCCAGAGCCTGATGCATAAACATTACATCTTTTCAAAGCCACGTGCAGAATAGGCCACCATATCACAAGTCATGAAAACATAGGGGTGGTATCCTGTTTGTCCAAAATTAGGATTATTTTAAACAGAATATTCTGGTGACAATTGCCGCTTTTCAAATGGTAAGCATTGCATAATTTTATTTTCGTCAATCAGTCGAATCGGGTATGCGTTTTGCGCCAATATTGGTGACCTTAGATGAGCAGAATAGCCTGACTGTGGTGTAACTCTTGTTTGTCCTTCAGAGTGAGACTGAGTGTGTGTGTGATTTGGATTTTTAACGCAGCTTTAACAATTTTTCAGTCATATCACTATGATGACTGCAATGTGACAGTTTATAATGATGTCTAGCACTGGGGAATCATGCCGCAGACATACAGCATGATGACCCATCTAGTCACATTATCCTGACACCAGGCCAACCAGTCCTAACACTAACCTCTTAATGCTGAGCGCCAAGCGAGGCAGCTGTTAGTACCATTTTTGTAAGTCTTTGGTATGACTTGGCCAGGGATCGAACCAATGACCTCCCGCATCAGAAGCAGATGCTCTAACCACTAGGCCACCAAAGCAGTCCAGGGTGAGATTGAATTTTGTCAATCCAATGAAAGGTCTTATTCCAAACACTAAGCCAGGCATCACACACTTTCTAACACTTGGCTACTATCCCAGCCAAACTGTCAGTTCTAGCAACTTTAGCATTCTTCTGAATCTTATTTAAATCTTTGTCAGTTTGCCGTGTAACCATAAAATACTTATCCAAATTTGTAAACAAAGTTTTGTCCCTGTCATGATATGTCTTGATTTTGAGGTCTCATGCACTATATATTTGGCTACAATAAGAAATGAACAAAATAATGGAAGCTAAAGTTCTGGTGTACTCTTATAATGACCACATGTACATCTCTGGGTCTTTCTGCCTCTGAATTCAGGCACAGTAAATATCAGCACATTTTCCCACCCAAGCTGCTAGTCAAAGTCTTTGAACTTGCCACCCAGCTATTGCATCGCATTCTTCTGAGGTACTCTCATAAATATAGCAGGCAGATCTTGGGGTCTTTTAACCACTGAATTCTGTCACTGTAAATATCAGCACAGCTAAAGTGATTGAATAATAAACACATTCTCCCACTCAGCAGGTGGTTGAAGTAGGTCTTTGAATCTGCCACTCAGCTATTTGCATGCATATGGAGGACTCCTGCATGGGTGATTTTCCGTGTCCCAGGTAAAACATTTGCATTGAAATACGTGTAATTAAGTGTTTCCGAGATAAGCAAGATGAGAAATGTGTACACATCGATTCACATGATTTATCTTTATCTGAACAACACCATCCTCATAAAGCAAAAGTTCAGTTTGCATAGACTGAATTGCCAGTGTAGATATGCTCTTGAGAAACCATTGGCTGCTTAGGAAACACCTTGCTACAGGAAGGCAGGTGACTATTACAAAAAGGACATTTATATTGGAAATTCACTGGGGGTAAATCAGAATGGCCACAGTCAACAGGTGACCACTAAATAAAGACGACCTTTAGGACAGATTAACTGTACTTGCTTATAAGTTGAGTCCAACTGTGAACAAGATAAACCCTGAACTGTTGTCAGAATGTTATTTCTTGATTATAAATCGCATTAAAATGGATGTGCACAATGCACACACAGGTCATGGTTTATGTTGTTTGTTCTATTCCTAACAAACTGCATAAATCCAGTTCTGCTGGTGCATTATGCAATGGCAAATGTGGGTCTGTGCAGTTTTCAGTTGTACTCAACTTATAAGCATGCATACACATTAATGTTGGGAAGAAAGATGTATAAAATCAAACTGCATTGTGACGTTTTATAAAGCAATAAAAATGAGTCAGTCAAACACACCTTCAAAGGCTTTTTGAGCTCGCTCACCATCATCAGGGTTCTTATCGGGGTGCACCAAGATGGACATCTTTACATGAAAAGGAAGCAAAAGAACTGACATATAAAGGATATATTTTTACGAGAAATGTATTTAAAGAACCTTTCAGAAATTTTAGAATTATCATACAATATACAGATACTGCTCAAGTTTGATCATCAATTAAAATACAATTATTTTTTTTAATTTAGACAAAATGGGTAGACAAGGGTGTAAAATTTTCAAACATATTTCATTTGCACCTGTAGTACATGGGCTCTCCAAATCAATGTTCATAAAAGTCATAAAAAATATACCCTACTTCCAACTATCTTCTCACTGGTCCACCTGGGGCCCCGGGTGGCAGAGTGGTCTACAGTGCTCTCCATTACGGATCACTGCCATCTCACCTCTGTCTGTGTGGGTTCAAGTCTCGGATTCAGCCAATGTGGGTATGTGAGAAAGCTTGCCAGTAGCTTCTCGTGGGTCGGTGGTTCTTTCCGGGGCTTTCCCGGGTTCTTCCTCCACCATTAATACTGGCCGCCATATTTAACCTATCGTGTGCTGAAAAATGGCTTTAAACCCTATAACAACAACAACTGGTCCACCTGCCAGACCAGTTTGCAAATTCTTCTATGACAAAGTGCAAACTATTTGAGATGAAGCTGAAAACGCAATTTCAATCGACTCATTGTCACCACACACTTGTCATATAAAAGGCAACTTTTTTTACAGCATTTGAGACTGCTTCTATGGATTTCTTATGTACGATCCTGATGAAATGCACCTCAAAGTCATGTGAACTTGATCCAATTCCAACATCACTGTTGCTTGAGTGTTCAGATTCAATACTGCCTTCATTAACCAGTCATTAATACTTCTCTCTTCCAGTGAATTCCCATCATTTTTCAAAATTGCCATTGTAAACCTGCAGTTGAAGAAACCAATGAATGAGCTTTAAAATTAAAAAAGCTATCACCCTGTTTATAACTTCCCATTCATAGCTAAAGTCTTAGAAAAAGTTTTTCTTTCCCAACATGTATCTAATCTAATTTAAAATAGTCTTGTTAGCAATTTACAGTCTACATACTGCCCTCAGTACAGTCCCGAAAATGCCCTTCTGAAAGTAGTTAACAACTTTCTCTCTGCTTTGGATAGTGGACAGATTACAGTCCTCACCCTCGCTGACCTGAGTGCAGCTTCTAACATATGATATATTGGTTCACCATCAACATTTAGTTTTCGTTACACAGTGATACTATGGCTGAAGTCCTACTTAGGTCAACAGACACAAATTGTGTTCCTAAATGGAAAATATTAGAGCTCTGTTCATCTAGGTTCAGGTGTTCCACAAGGTTCTGTTCTGCTCAGCCCCTCTCAAGTGTCATAGATCATCATCTGGTGTTGCACAAAATGTACACTGATCACACCCAAATATACAAATCTATCACCCAAATTATGTTGAAGTTGATGCTACAATCCAAGGTGTAGAGAGGTGCATTTCCAATGTTGAACCACGGATGAAATGTAACAAGCTGCATATGAATGATGACAAAACTTATGCCATTCTGATGACCACAACGACTTTCTCATTCACATCCTTTACCTCAAAAAATAACTATCAGCAACACCATCATTAAATTCACACAATCAGTACAAAACCTGGATGACACTCTTAACAGTATTCTCTCATTACACCAACATGTAATGAACGTATGCAAGGCTGCATATCTGGAGCTGAGACACATCAGCTCCATTTGCAATTTTCTTTCTGCTGATGCCACAAAAACATGTGTCCCTTAGTACTTTCTAGACTTGACTATTGTAATTCTCTTATACCTGGTTCCTTTCAACATCTATTACACAAACTTCAAAAAGTTTAAAACACAGCTGCTCAGACTGTCCATCGATTATAAAAATCTGATCACTATTCCATCTGCTTTGTACCCTCCATTGGCTTTCCCTTCACTCCAGAATCAAACATAAAACCTATATTTCATTGATTACCTCCAGTCCAAAATACTAATCTAACCCCACCAACGCGTACACCCCTTCCAGATACTTAAACTCCTCTTCTGATACTCGTCTGCAATAGTTCATTGGTGGCCATTATGGCCACAGCTTCAGTTCTCTGTTATCATGTAATGTTTCTGGAGATGACTAAAAAGGCCAACCCGGGCACAGAAGTCTCTCCTGCATGTGAAGCACACGAGTTGGTTTGGAAATAAAGGTGTTGGCAGCTATGTCATTACGATATGTTATTTCCATTCCATGGCAATTTTCTGTTGTTCTGCTGTACGTGTGCCAAATGGGATCTTGCTGTGCCGGAATGCAAAGGTCTACCATGAGGTACTGTTGATATGCAGGTTATACAACTACACCTTCTATGAGTCCTTTAAATGCTTCTTTTGTTCTCCAACAGTGCACATTCCCTCAAAGAGTTCACCACAGAGCAGCTGTTTTGGAATCTATTCCTCTGCATGCAGACATTGTGACCTGCCCATTTAACTTGGGCTCTCGGCAGTAACGTGAACACAGATGGGATGCCAGCTCTCCAGAGAACCTCGGTGTCAGGAATTTTGTTTTACCACTTTGTCTGCATAATCCTATGAAGACAGCTCATGTGGAATGATCGAGTTGTCTGGAATGTCTGCTTTGGACAGCCCACATCTCGCTGGTACACAGAAGGGTGGTGAGCACTGCAGCATGGCAAACTTTCAGCTTAGTTGTAAAGCTGATTCCTCTGCAGCCCCACACATTCCCATGAAGTCTCCCAAAGGCAGAGCAGTCTTTGGCAATTCTGTTGTTGACCTCAGTGTAAATGTTGATTGCTCTTGAGAGGTTGCTGCCTAAATACATGAAGCTGCCAACAGCCTGGAGTTTCTGACCCTTCACTGCAATGCTTGGTTCACAATATGGCTTCCCAGGTGCATGTTGGTACAAGAGTTCAGTCTATCTTTGATGCTGATTGTGAAGCCATAGTTGTTGCATGCTTCAGCAAACCTGTCTATGCTGGTCTATATGTCTTCTTCTTAGCTGGAATTGATGGTACAGTTGTCAGCAAAATGACATCCCTAATGACTGTTTCCCTCACCTTCATGACTGCCTGCAGTCACCTGAGACTGAACAGCTTCTTGCCAGTCTTGTATCTGACATGGATGCCCTCATCACTGTTTTGGAATGCATCTGTGAATGTCAGTGAACATTATGCTGAGGTGTGTGGGTGCCAGAACACAACTTTGTTTGATGCTATTTGTGACTGGGAAGGTATCTGTGGATTCACCATCATCCATTACATGGGCCATCATGATATCATGGAACTGGTGAACGACTATGATGAGCTTGTTCAGCCAGTTTACTATGTTCTCCCATAATTCATCTCTGCTCACTGTATCAAATGTGTTGGTCACGTCAACAAAGGTTGTGAAGCCATCTCTGTGTTGCTCCTGGCATTTCTCCTAGAGGTGTCATGCAGCGTTATATCAGGACAAATGTCCCTCGGCCTATGCGGAAACCACATTAGCTTTTTTGGGGAGTAGACCCTGCTCAAGATGATGAATGAGGCAATGATGAAGAAAGCATCTTGCCAGTGATGGACAGAAGCGAAATTCCTCTGTTGTACTAATGGCTGGTCTTTCGCTTGTAGAGGTGGACTATGGATGCATCTTTCAATTTTTGTGGGGCCACTCCTTCATTCCATATTGCTTGGAAGAGGTTTTTGAGTTTCTGTGCAATACAGGGCCCCCAGTTTTGTACACCTCCAACTATCAAAACCAAGTCCTTTGAAAATTCTTTTGCATATCAGGCCACAGCCACCTGGAACAAATTGTCTCTTGACCTTAAATAAAATGACACTGTGATCTTATTCAAGAGTGCTCTAAAAAATCACCCATTTAAGCTGCAAGAGTCAAGACTGAATAATTTTTTCTTACCTTAATTAATTTCAGCAGCATCTTTTTTTCTGAAATTTCACTGTGTTTTTTTTTAAATCTTGTCTATGTATATGTCCTTATGTGGTAAGTAATATTCTTCCAACAAAATTGTGTACTTAATGATGTGAAATCACATTATAATTGGGTTGTATGAGACAAGAAGCTAATTGAGGTTTAATTAATTACAATGCAACAATGAATCATAATTCTATCAATTTAATGGGGTCAATTAACTTAACAGGATTATAAAAGGGGCTGCAGTATAATGAGTGTCTTTATAGTGAGGGAACACTGTACATAGATCTCAAATCAAACTTTTATTAACCATCCTGTTATAATAAACTTTAAAATAAATACTAAACACTTAAATACCCAGAATCACTCAAATAGCTTGCTCAGTCCCAGGGTAAAGCCATCTCTGGCCTGGGACATCTAGATGTTCAGTTTCAGAGTAAAGTCCTCTCTGACCAGGGACCTCTAGAAGTTCAGTCCAAGAGTAGAGTCCTCTCAGGTTTGAGACCTTACAGTGTCAAAGTACAGCACTCTCTGACCTGAGACCTCTAGAAACTCAGTCCCAGGGAAGAGTCCTCTTTGGCATGAACTGCTGCAAGCCCAATCCCAAAGTAATACCCACTCAGGCCTGGGACCTCATCAAGGCCAATCCCTGAGGAAGACCTTTATTTGCCAAAGACACCAAAATAAAAACTGAAAAGAACTGTGAACAGCACATTATACACCCAACCCATGTTTAACTGTCCTCCATGCAGATAACTAAAATTTGTATGCAGGCACCAGTTCACTTCTATCAGTCACAGTGACCATGACCTTTGACCCCAAAAGTGATACGCTTTTTACCAACCCTAAATGACAGCCATCCAAAGTTTAATCCAAGTCTGTGATTTAGAACTAATTTTATCAGGCAGAAAAGGTGTTTTTCTTTCAGTCAGTAACCTTGTTCTTTTGACCCCAAAATTAAAAGGACTAACTACACATAGAGAGAAAAGTTTCCTTCAAGAGTAGTGATAACAAGATTTCCAAGGTGGTTATAATTGATCTGCAGTGTTTTTATTTATGACCAACTCGACATTTTAAGACATCTTCATTGAAAACCCCAAGCTGGTATCATTGTCAGCACTAGAGTACTGATAACAAGATGGACACAACACTGACCATGCTGAATTACCAAAGAACACCAATTTCACATTGGACAACTAGACATCATAAAATGTCCTTCAGCAAACACCCTATGACAATAAGACCATCCATTTACTAGGAGGAACAACAACAGAAATTTCAAGCTGGCCACCCTGGCAGACATATGGAATATCAGAACAGCACCATCTTTACTTATGATCTTGTAAGAAGTCCCTTCAAATCTCAAATTGATATGACAAACTCTTCAGGTTGAGTTGAAATAACAAGACTGTCAAGATGCCACTATGGCTGTCATACAGGATGTCAGACTGGCATCATTTTCATTTAGGACCAACTACACACCATAAAAAGTCTTTGATGAAAATCGTAGGATAGGAATTTTTATTCAAGAGAAGTAGTAACAGGATTTTAAAGATGGCTGCCATATTGTAGACAAGATTAGAACCAACTAGACATCATAAAACATCCTTCAGTGAAAACACTATGTCAATATGACCATCCAATCAGGAGTTGTGATATTGGGCTTATTTTCATCATTTTGGCTGATTGGGTGAGGCAAGTCTCATTCAATCCCAGTTCAATCAAAATATACACTTACAAGTATCTACTAACCTATTTATTTATTAGGATTTTTAAATTTCAGGGAAAACAGTGATATATATTAATTATTAAAATATTAAAAGAAACCTACCATTTTTATGTCAATAATTATCAACTAAATGTACTTCTATTTCAAAATCTATTTTATTTGCTTTATTTCTTTTTTCTTTTTTCAAAACAATATACAAAATCAAGTACAATTTATTTATGGTGCTATTTTCCAAATTTTCCCTATGATTTTTCATGTCTGTGTTCAGTGGTTCAAACTACTCTTAACAAACTACTTCCCCTGCATCCTGCTTCCCTGATATGCCAACATGATGTATTATCAAAGACAGCTATGATACATTCTAATGAATAAACTGTGCAAGAAAACCTGCTCAAAGCTAGTGTTTACTTTGCCACTTTCCCAAATTCAAATGAGAAAACTGTAAAAGTACTGAAGAATATGCACAGTCATATTGTTCTTTTGTTATAGATGCATATTTGGGAATAACAATTTTTTGGGACGGATTTGGTAGCTCAAAATCATGTTTTTCACATGAAGGTGTTTTTTTCCCCTTCTTTCTATGGCAAATAATTTCCAAAGACCTGACTGACATGCTCAGACAACACATGCCAATATGTGTTAGTCTTTGCTGGAGAAAAAAAAATGGCTTTGCTTTATCATCTCTTAATATGCCACTCCCTCAATAACTCGTACCCTGATAACCCCCAAACCCGCTTTAAAACACGGGTCTGGCATGGATCCCATTTTATAAACCAGAAAATACCAAACATATTGATAAGCCACAAACCCGCTTAAAACACGGGGTCTGGCATGGATCACATTTTATAAACCAGATAATAACAAACATATTGATAACCCACAAACCCGCTTAAAACACGCGGTCTGGCATGGATCCCATTTTATAAACCAGGAAATACCAAACATATTGATCCCTATTTGTTGAACTTAAATTAAATTATGATCAAAACTGATAACTGAAACTTTGATATATCACTTGTTTTATCATTAAAAACGGTAGATAAAACCTGGAAATTTTAATCAACATTACGAAATTATCAACTTTTAATAAGAAGTCATATAATTTGTTACTTTTTTTCCAAATGACATTCTTAGTACACCATAATTAATGATATTCAAGGAAATTTTATCAATGAAAATGTCACTTGAATAAATAAATAATTTTTTATCAAGTGAAATGTGTGTTTTAGTTCTATCTTTCAGTTCCTTAATCAATGTGTCCTCTTGTATTTAAACATAAAATGTGTCAATCTACCTTTACAGCTATGTCAGTGAGCATTTCTTGGACAGCATAATTAAGTGCTGACCATATTTTGATATCTGACTAGCTGAAGTATTTGTTGTATTGATGCACTTAATTAAAACCTGGCCTCCTTTGCATTATCAAGTTAATTACATCTTTTGAATCAAATAAAGAAGGTGCAATAAAAAAAAATTAAATGTCATGCGAATTCTATATGCTTAAGATCTAGTGGCCAAGGTCGCATATTGGATGAACTCATTTCAGCTGATCAATCAAACAGTGTTATAAATGTTATTGTGTATGTAATATAATTGAACTACCTTAAAATAACCTACCCAATCATAACTGTGATCAAAGTTAGCAAGGCAACCAAACAAAATGAATACTTTGTAAAATAAACAACTTTGTTTCACAGATATGGACCATTGTAGGGGTAATGAGTTTCAGAGAATTCCTACATTGGCACTTAGAGATATCGTCAAGGATGAGAAGAAGTTTAACTATTACTTCCAATGAAATCACAACATCAATATTGCACTAACTGAACAATACAAAAATTGAGTTTCAACATAGATGATTGTCTCACGAAATAAATGTTGCTGTTGTTGATAAAAGGAATCTTGTTTGGTGGTGTATCAACAGTTAGTCTGGTTCCTGCCTTGGATACTACATGCCAATCAGGGAACCGGACTAATCAACAAGACAAAAAAAGCAGTGACGCAATGCACAAATATTTTCATGTACATACTGTTTGTTGTTGAAACCATTTGGAATAATGTTAACGATCTTTCATATGTTGGACATTTTGAAAATAAATGTAATTTACATATACAAAATAATGAACATCATCAGAAAAAGCACTTTATTGACAATTATTCTTGATGCAATTATAAAATGTGGATTCAGTCATTAAACAGCCCAGTTCCCACCCCCACCCCTGCACTTTTTGGATGTCTAGTGGAATTTTTTGGGAGGTCCCTCAGTAACTCATGCCCTTGTTTATAGTGTGGTCTATCTTTTTGGACCCCTTTGTTTACAAGTTATCAAGGGAGAGGTGTATAATGAAAAGTTCAAAGTATTGTCAGAGTTTTATAAATTCCACATGAATGAGCATTAAGATGAGATTCTTTGAAATAATGTTAATATTGTCTTAATGAGGTTGATATGTGGCATTATTAAGTGTTCTGTAACAGAGTGGCATACCGTTTTTATGACACACAATTATGGTGTTATTAAAGGTGAATGTTATGCGGTATCATTTTGGACACACCTGTCTGTATTTTTTCTTGATATCTGCTATTGGAGTATCTGGATCAACTTTGAGGACCTGAAAAACAAATGAAAATTTTCCAACAATAAACAAGCAGTCCAAACTGAATAGATGAAAAACAAACATTTTTTCTGTTCTCTTAAAACTTTTTTTCCCAATATTCTGCTCAGGCTTTTAGGGAACAATAAACATGAATTCAAAAGGCACAATTTTCAAACATATGTCAATTCTGGTATTCTAAATAAAAAAAATTATGGGGTAATTTACAGTTCAACCCACTTATATCAACTAGCCACCTCTGTCGATGAAAAAACAATCTCTATGTCTATTATTACTACCAAATTTGTCATGCTCATGTCGACGTTGAGATACAAAATAACTGTACATGTCAATTGAACCCCTCTGTCCCAACTTTAACAAATTCTTTGTTTTCTTATTGTTTATGTTGACAAGTTGCCAGTTCTGACTCGTACTTTGCTCTACAATTATTTGATCTTACCCCCATCACATTAACAAATGAGCAAATATTTGGTCCTCATAAGTTGTTTTCATGGCGACTTCAATAGCACATGCACCCTTCATCAAAAGAACTTGGCATCAAACTTGTACAAGATCAATGAAATCTAACTGATTGTTGCATTTACCAAAGTTATCAGTGATTGGAACAAATTTATTGTGTCATTCAAGTTTTGTTTTCTGCAGGATACTCTTAATTATATGTATTTCTCTATTCCAGAAGTTTAAGTGTTTTACAATAGTACAAGTTTTACTTATGATTAAATAATTCAAAACTTGGTGACAGGTTTTCATGTCCCAATGAATGGCCCCTTTCCCTTGATAGCCTCATTAGGAAGCTGTCTCAGGCAGCTCAAAATCTCTGCCTATTTAAGTAAATGTAGCATGCAAACACTGTAACAATTAAAAACAAGCACATGCTGCTGGCAACAATGCATATCATTATTGTTTAATGACAGGTGTTGGTTGACAATGGATTATACAAAAAATACAATGAGACTACCATACTGTTACAGATGTGTTTATACACTGTATATATTTTCTAATAGGATGTGACTGATACAGGAATTTTCCAACATGAGACATATACTCCAATTTGTAGATTTTTCATATGCATGTACTGTACATATAACACAAACGTAACACAAATGTAAGTAATCAATATACAGGTGTATTTCAAAATGATTTTGTCTTCTGTCTTCATTTAATAAAAAGTTCCATTGTTTATTTTCTCATAGTGTAAATCCTATGCACTGATTACAATTAATTTACCCCTTACTGACACTTGCTGACAAATTTCACTTGTATGTTAAATTCCGATTCTTTCAGGCCCTCCCCCCCTACACTTATCTCATCAGCCACTTATGTCAACAGTATTACATCAGGACCAAGGATATCATGATAAACAGGTAGGATTTTAGTCCTGAAAAGATAGCACTTTGTAACCTGCATATCACCTTCAATCAATAACAATCCAAATTTCTCCAGTCCAGAGATATTTTGCAAAAACATTTTTTAATGTTCTACTTTACAAATAGTCTTTAAATTAACTTAAAAAAAAGTACGATCCCACATGAATTTAAAAATAAACATTGTTAAATCTCCCATTTAAATTGCAATAATGGTAATACCTAAACATTTTAGAACATCGTGCAGCTATAGCTGTTCAATACAGTCTGTCATAAAAATAGAAGAAAAACATGAGAAGGATATAGGAAGAGAGTAAAAATAGAAAGGAACGAGGAAACAAACATCAAAGTTACCATATTTTCCCCAATGTTTTGATATTAAGACCATCTCCTACTTTAATCGTCCATTTTATGTTCCCAGTAGAAAGACAATGTTGAACAATAAGCTTATATTTCATTTCATTCAGCATCATTAAATGTACTTAATTCATTTTAAATACTTTATGCAAAATGAGTTATGTACTTTTAGCTACATTTAATGATGCTGACATGAAAAATTACCAAGCTGTGTTGAATAAACTATAACTCTGTTATGTATGTATGTATGTATATATCTATCCATGCATGTATGTATGTATGTATGTATGTATGTATGTATGTATGTATGTATGTATGTATGTATGTATGGATGCATGTATGCACAGAACATGAGCTTATTCCTTCTTAAACAGTGCCAAGTTAGTTTATGTGTCCCCAAAAAGGTGTACAAAAAAAAGATAAAAGCTAAAAAGGATAAAATCATTAAAATACAAATTTTGGATATAAACAACAGTCTCTTAAAAATCCAAGACCTTTTCAGCTGGAACTCATCAAAGAACTCATCTCAGGCAAAATGGTTGCTTCTATTCGTCATCTCTTATAACATGCTGGAGGTAATATCAGCTTATACATCTATGAGCCTGCTAAGGTAGTTTCCTCGTTTCATATAGAAAAAAACACATATAATTTTAAAATTCATTTTTTTTCAGTTAATCCTTACATCATAAGGGTTGAGGTTGAAGTAGGTGGCACCTGGCCTGGTCAATCTGTCTATCTGCTGCTTGGGTGTCAGATCTGAATCACGATGCTCAATAGCCTTGACCTAAACATAAAAATAGAAATTTCAAAGTTATTTTATTCATACTGATGTAATTCACTTTTCATTTTTTTAACAAACGGAGTATTAATTTTTCATAGATTTGTTGGATGCAGAAAACCATGAATTCCAAGTTGAAACAACTATCCATCTCAGGGATCGTCCTGGGCTTCGCCAATGTCGCAAATTGCGATTTTTTTTTCTTATTGGCGACAAAAATATCCCATCTGGCGATTTTTTTGGCGACATACTTTTTGGTTATTTAATTTGTACATACAATCATGGATTTGGACTGGATAAATTAAAAGCGAGAACGAAAGGAAGCCACAAACTTGACGAAGCAATGCATTGGAATCAATCTGTTACACAAACGATCCTTTGTTCGTATTGACAACCCCATCTTTACAGTGCATTATTACGTCATAATCTGCTTATGCTGACATCTGGGCTGAGTACTGTATGCTGTGATACAGTCAACCATGCTACCACACTATACCTACAACTGACCGACTTCTGAAGACGCGAATAGAACAGATACAATTAAATTGTATGGCTAATCCTTCTGTGTTTTTTTTTGTTTTTTTTTTTATACATATACCAATACAATAGTTTTGCTAAACCTTCATAGAAAACTTATAATCTTTGAAGTACCGACTGTGTATAAATACAAAGCAAATGGAAAAAATCTCAATCACAATTATATCTGTCACCAGTGCAGCATTTTACTCATTGATCTTTTCCTTTTGCCATCAATTCCGTGTTACGGCTGCAGAGACTTAAACTCCGCAACAAGAAATAGCAAAAAAAAAACAACAAAAGTTTTGCATAATTAATAATAATTATTTATTTCTCAAAATACAGGAGTGAAAGAATCCCTAAATAGGGTGTGAATTTATGCTTATATATACGGTCCAATATTGCCAGGTGTTAACTCGTGTAAGTTTCATTCGTGGGAATGGAGATCCTATTTTCCTTGTCGAGAAAATTTATACCGCATTCAGTGATCATTCTTGGGATTTAGGAAGCAATTCACTACAAGCATTGGGATGCTAGCTAAGGGGGGGGGGGGCTGCTGAGAGACTACTGGTGTCACCTGTCAGCACTGTAGACTGTGAACGTGGATTCAGTAAGATGAACTTCATAAAAACTGACATCAGAAATAAGCTCTGCATCTCATCTCTCGAGAATTTAATGAGAATCAACATGTACAGATGTGAAAAATTAGACTTTGAAACTGCATTCAACAAGTGGGCAACTCTAAAATCGCGACAGATCTTCATGTAACAGTTTGTAACATTTTGTTAATGCTTGTTGTAATTAAAGTATTAACTAACACATCTTTTGTAATTTTCATTGCCTGTTACATTAATAGACTAAATTAACACTTGGAAAAATGTACACTACTTGTTTTGGCGACACTTTTTGAAAATTGGCGACAAAATATTGAGGTTGGCGATTTTTTTGGCGACAGCTTTTTAAAAGCCAGGACCATCCCTGCATCTGTTCAGACAGGAGGACCCTCCCATCCAATCTGTGATGTAACTACTTTTACAAATATAACGTTTCAAAACCACAACAACTGACACCCACAAAAGTACATTGGCTATCACATCAGCTTGTAAGAAACATCATGATATGTATCATATTGTAGCCCCAGTACCATGAGAATGGCATATTGCAACCAAGCAGCTGTTAGATTTAAAAAGCCATATTTTATCCTATTTCCTTACCATGGACATTATTTATGGGATCATCTGTTGATTCGTTGCTGATGACTGATCCCTAAAAGCCAAATCAGAGTCTGAGATGCAGCAGAGTAGCGATCATTTCTCTTCAGTTTGTGACAATTTCAGTCTCACAATCAAGACGACATCTTGCACCAAGAAAGTCTTACACATGATAGGCATCACAGTAATTGGCCAAACCCTCATGACACAGCACAGTAATTGGCCAAACCCTCATGACACAGCACAAGTTCACATATCTTGGCAGGATACTCTTGTGTGCTGACCACACTGATAATGAAACCGAGGTCCAAACTGTTAAAACAAGTGTGGCTGTTGGCATACTACATGCAATATGTGGAAGCAAAGAAGCATCAGTATGCAAACAAAACTGACTAAAAAGTCACTGTCTTGCTGACCCTGTTGTATGCATATAAAAACCTGGATGGTGTACAGTCAGCATGCCAAGAAGCTGAACCATTTTCACATAGACTACCAGAAAAAACCAACAATGATAAGATGGCAAACAGGGTCCCAGACAACAAGGTTCTTGCATGGGCAGGCATTCCAATCATCCACTCTGCTGATGAAATTATTGATGAGAGGGGTAGGCTATGTCACTGTGATATAAAAAAAGCAACTACCAAAGTGTTTCAAAGATTCCCAAATGTCATTTTTGAAACATTTCAACACTAAACCTGGTTTCAGAAGATCTCACACAGGACTGCTCTAAATGATAGTCTCATCAACACTGCAGCTACAGACTTTAAACCGAGTAGAATTACAGAAGTGCAAATAGTGTAAATCTCAAAACTGCAGCACATCCTCAACTGATCAAGCAAATCCAAGCAGCATCTGCTGTCCAGCATGCCACAGGCAGATGAAAGCACAAACCCATCCACGTAGTGTTGTAGCCCCATTCAAAAATACATGTGGCTTTAGCAGGTGTCCATATCAGCTGTGCTGACAAAACACATGCACATGCCTGACCATTATCTCTTAACCAAATGATACTGCTACCTGATTTAAGCATTCCATAATGAAAACATATCAATTTGTGTTCCAAAAATAAAACATCTACATGTAAATCACAATTTCTGTATTAAGAATAGAATCAGTATGAGAACTTTCTAAAAATATATTCTGATTTAACTGCCATACTTGCATTATATTTTATATATAAAATCAGTATGAAACCTAATGTGAATCTGTCAAGGGATACTAATGGCCAATATTGTTGTGTCTTGGAAGTACATCTACATTCTGTCTGTATTCATAAATCACTGAGCATATTAATAAGGAAAACATACAATTTGAATAATTTTTTTTTTGTTGTTGTTGTTCTAGGGTTTCATGCCATTTTTCAGCAAAAGATAGGCTATACATGGCAGCCAGTATAAATGGTGGTGGAAGAACCCTGGAAAATGCAGGGAAGAACCACCGACCCACGAGAAGCTACTGGCAGGCTTTCCCACGTACCCATGCTAGCCGAGCCTTGGACTCGAACCCACGCAGACAGAGGTGAGATGGCAGTGATCCGGAACGGTGAGCACTTTAGAACACTCGGGGCCCCTCAATTTGAATAAAGCAATGTCTAAATATTATGTGATAACAGATTTAGCCTATAAAAACAAATGTATAGGTTCTTCATAATGTATGGGAACATAGCACCATGTTGTGGAATTTGAGAAGCTCTGTGAGGTAAAGGTTGTTTTCTAATATCAATTATTTTTTGTGCAAAATACCAAATAAAAAAAATTAAAAAAAATAATCCAACCAATCCATGACATTATTACTAGTATGTAGACAGATATTAAAACCATACATTTGCAATTATATCTAGGGATTGTTTTAACGAAGCTAGAAAGTGAATGGTCACATTAAGCAATTTACTGTTTCTTGTCATGCATATATGTATCATCTAATATAATTTTAATATAATTTCTTTGGGTGTATGACAGTTATATTTTAATTTTATAATTCAGTGGCTGTCTAGTACTATAGTATACTACATGTATAATGCATGCAGAATTTTCACTCATGAGTCAAGGCTGAGTGCCTCTCTCAGGTCAAATATGCCACACTTTAATTTGAATCGAGGTCACATAAACATCATGTAACGTAACATCATTATTATTAAATGTAGGAGTACATTTGCCCTGTTGAGCTATCATGCATCAGAGGTCTCGCTAGGATTTTAAAACTAGGAGTCCAGTACTCCCATTTTGGTAAAAACAGGTGCACCACCATCAAAAGTTGCAGTCCCTTCTTTCCTACAGAATCAACACAAACGTGAATGCATCTATTTTTAGATGGAGAGGTTTTCGTAATGTAATCACTCACTATAATATGGCTTCATTACAACAGTCCACTGACAGGATTGCAAATTTATGGTTTATTTATTTGTATACACACTTATAGTAATTTTAGGCAAATAAACAGTATCTGATTTGCTATTTTTTCCTGTATTTTCGCAAATATGTCAAGTCAGAAAACAGCTTAGACCTTAAAGCGCATCTCACGAATTCCATAACACAGCATTGTCCTATATGTTTCTGACCTACATAATTTGCATTTTAAAGTTAAATCTTTAATAAAATAATACCTAGGCTTTGGTTTCAATGATTTGTATATTTTTTCTGAATATATCTGCCCAATGAAACAGACAATCTAATAAACTGGTACATCCCTGACTTAGCGAAGTCCGCCATTATTTCCTATTAGGCTTACTGGTTCACTTACAGTTTCAAACTAATTTTATGACTAAATAGTGTATAAGAGGCAGTTAATAAATATCCAGACCACCGATTCTGATCTTAAAACACAAGTCTGTATGTTTTATCATCAAAGGATATCATGCAGGAAATTGATAGTTGCTACCTTACTCAGAAAAGGGTTAATGGTCAATCAGCTATCAAAACATAATGCTTGTGAATGGGCAAAAGTTTGATTGTCAATGTAATTGATATAAAAACTAGGCCTAGCTAATGATGCCTTGATGAATACATTTTGATACAACACTAGAACTAACCAGGCTAAGGTGAGGGGCATTTAAAAAAAATATGGTATGGTCAGTCAATGTACCTCTTAAATAATCACAGGGCAAAGTCGTTTTCGCTTTCCTAACAGAAGAAGGCGAAGTTTACATTTTTAGGTGACTTGTCCCCACTTACGAATGGCATTTTGTCTAAGTCTCAACATGTCTTGATTCTGAGGTCACATGCACTGCTTATTCCGCTACATTCGGAAATGAACACAATAACGAAAGCTAAAATTGTTTATTTGATGCGCTTTTATAAATGAGCACATGTACATCTCTGGGTCTTTCTGCCTCTGAATTCAATCACTGTAAATATCAGTACATTTTCCGCCCAGCCACCAGTCAATGCCTTTGAACTTACCGCCCAGCTATTGCATCATGTTCTTTTTTATGTACTCTTATAAAACGGCAACATGTATATACATCAAGGGATCTTTCAGTCACTGAATTCTGTCATTGCAAATATCAGTACAGCTAACTGATCAACACATTTTCCCACAAAGCAGGTAGCGAAAGCAGGATTGGCAAGTCTTTGAATTTTGACACACACCTATTACATGCGCATGGAGGACTCCCGCCTCAGTGAATTTCTGCATTCCGATCAAAAATTGGCATCCAAATACACGTAATTAAGCGTTTCCGAGCTCTCTGATGCATGCCCTAACTGTTAATTGGTTCAACAGTATGAGAAGATCAGAACATGACTGAGTTATTTTAAAATAAAACGATTTAATTGTTCCAGAAACTTTTAGTGAATGTGCATATTGAGACTATATAGTGAGCTATGCACCACATATGCTATTCTTCAGTCCATGTCAATTTTGTAGGAGTTATTGAGAAGAAATAGCGATATATTTAGAATATTTGTTCACTGAGTTCAGCCCAATGGAAAATCTTTAATTTAAGCAGTACATATTGGATTATGTGAATTTATTCAAGGACTTGTATATTTAATTAATTCTATCAGATTATGTGAATCTTTTAAAGACTTTAGTGAGACTCTACATTCACAGGATTACACTGAAGTAAAAATATCTGGATTTAGAACAGTGATTCTTCAGTGGTGCTAGCATGGTAGCACATAAATAAACACTTCATTCAAAATACCATTAGACAGTTTTAAGTTTAATGAAAAATTGACAGTACAATTAAGGATATTCTAGAATTCACACACATTAAGATATTTTTAATTCTTTCACTTTGTTTGATTTTATATTTAATTTAAATAAATTTATATTTTGGAAAAATTAATTCTTATTGTGTTTACCTTGTCTTGTTAATTAAGTTTAAGTCCCTAGATATAACATTCTAAAACTAGATGTACCCATATGGCATGCATGGTACCATATTTCAATATTTTTATTTGGCTATGTGCCAATTCAGTTGCTTTAATGCTTCAGCTCATCTTCAATCTTCAGTGAATACTGAAAGTAATGTAGTATCTACCTAGAGTACAAAACTGAGTTTACCAAAAAAAAATAGGTGTAAATAGGCAACTTCTACTAGAACTAATGATTTAATTTTAATCTTTTAAAAACTTCACCAAAAACTTAAAGTCCAAAAGAGTCTCATTTAATTAACTCCCTAAATATGTAGTTGTAAAGAGGTGGTTGCTTATCAGTGATGACCAATGTTTGAATGGATAAAAGGAACATTATCATGTGAAGACACATGTACCTGTGCTCTCATGTGCATGCTATGGCAATTGCTTCAAACTAGTTTACAAATGTTTTCAACTGCCAGAAACAAACAAAATTTAATTTGTTGTTTAAGTGGCAGTTGGTTAAGTATTTTTTACCTGTACTGTAATATTGGTATTTCTGTCGGTTAAAATCAGTTACTATGCACAGTTTATGCTTGTTCTTTTGAAGACAGATAGCCAAAATGCACAGCATTGTATCTCCCCATCTAAACATGTCTTCAATAATGAAAACAATACATAAGAATATGATACATTTGTGCACTTTAAAAATGAGTTTGTAACAAAGGATTTTCTCCATGAAGATAAAATATTTTTTGTAAAACGGCATTGCATTTCTTGCTTTGCTGCCACTTCAGTATATTCTGCTTTCACTTCTCCCAAGTCTGTTCCAAAGGTCATGTAACTTTTCCCTAAAATTCAAGTGTTGCCTAACATTTTCTGTTCCTTTATATTAACACCTTCTGTTCCTTATCCATTTCTGAGACAAGACTAAGCAATAACGTCAGCCATCACATGCCAACGATAAACATTGTCTGCATTTTCTTGGTTTTTTTACTGAACGTTTTAAAATGTCTACATAATGTCTGCTTTAATTTGTCCAATGATGATGGCTGCTTACCTGCAGCACCTGACTGCTCCCATAACTGTTCAATCGTGTATTCAAAAATGGACTCTACCATAATTCCATGACCAATACAGTGGATTATATAATTCATTTTCAGATACTATTTTTAGCTGGCCAAACATATCCCATAGCAGCATCCGGTACGGTCATGTGCATTTGATGTAGGGCAACTCGAGTGACTTACACTTCTTACATGAATAGAACATTTGTCATTATAGATCCCCGCAGATAGTAGTAAACAATAATGTACCAGTACACAAGTATAAGAGTTGAACTGCACGTGTTCGTCTATTATTTATACCAATAAATGAGTATTTATTGCTTTATGTTACTGCATCGTGAGTCTCATCTAAACTGCCCCCCCCCTTATGACTGCATGGTAATGAATAATCCAAAAATAAACAAGTTAACTTGTCTAATTAGCAGCAAATAATGAACACCAAAGGCGGCACATCACATATTAAGCAGATTCCTCAAAGATTTGCCATTTAGTTAAAAAATTAAATGGGAATGAATGTGAATCCCAAAATTGCTTATGATACATTTGATAGGCTAAGAAATGTATTCTCTCTCTCTCTCTCCTTAGTTTGCTAACTCCAGGAAAAAATATGGATTATAATGATGAGTTAACTCATTCTGCAATACATTTGCAATGGCCAGTTGCTACAGTACTATCAGCTGTGTAACTCGTGTGGCTTCCTGGAGTGGGCTTGGGATCTGATTACACTGGCATTGATAATACTGTGTTCACCTCTATGCATCCATCCTTGAAATTAATTATATGCAACAAAGAGATTTGTAAGTCCTCATGTTTTCGCAAGTTTATAGTCTTGAAGAATCATCTAAATACACGTGGAGTTGTACAAATTGTAATTCTGGTGAAAATCATTCACCAACCTCTTTCTTTTCAGAAATGGATCATACAACTTTGTAAGTCCTATCCAGGACCACGGACATAGTAGAACAAATTCCTCGGGATCACAACAGTCACAACAGTCAGGGGGTCCACTGTTGTTTCAATTTGTTATTCATTGGGGCCTATTGGATAATTTTTCCGAGGGCCCACAAATCCTTTCCGCTGCCTTGGTCCTCTTTGATGCTTTTTGTGCTCATATCTACTTTTCTGTTTTAGGCAGGTTACTGAACTATTTACTCATGATTTTTAAACACTATTTCTGTGAAGGGTATACAGATGTCAAACCTTTAAAAATTTATTTGAAACTTTCTTCATGAACATACACTATGTTCATGATAATCAATTAAAAGTTGCCCTACACTGATTGTACAAGTGTTGAATATTGGAGTGGAAAACCCCAGATTCGACTTCCTGAAAAAGGTCTATAAACACAGATAACCCTTTCTACATGTGACAAATGAGTTGTGTTACTCTGCAGCTTGATAAAAATGGTACTGAAACCAATCCTGCCCAAAACCAATCAGGAAATTGTATTTACATTTCAAGACGCTCACGTGAAAATGAACAAACTAAAAGTATTTGTTTCTTGAAGCTCAGGAACATTTCTTTACATACACATATACACAGATACCTCCGTGCGTACATACATAGACACAGACACAGAACGACACACAATGCGCAATATCTCCATTACATCATTCGATGTTATGCAGTTCGCAAAAAATATTTGCTCGCGTTAAGTTTAAACTAATTTATATTATTCTGTGCAAGGCGTAGGAACAAAAGGCACAAATACCACACAAAATAACAGCATTACACTATGGACAAAAGACACTATCGAAAACAGATCACACCCAGAAGGTTTCTAAAGAATCAATTTACGATAGTGTTTAGTATGGTGTTTGCCAGACAGTCAACTCAGACCTAATTTGTATCTCTAACCTCGTGGTAGAATTCATTGAATACAGTCTCCTGGTTACTAGACCCACTTGCTGATTGCGATTCAGCGCTCGAAGCGTCCGCCATGTTTACTCTATTTGACTACTTCAATGGTTTTTTTTAACTGAAGAGCTCAATCAGTTAAACATTCACATCTACATATGAATAGTTTCGAACTCGTTCCGCACGCGAGGATAGTAATATCCTATTAAAAAACAAAACAAAACCAACAAGAAGAAAAATAAATTGGTACTTTACAAAAGTATCAAAACACAGGCATCGCATGCCACAGAAAAACAAACACTGTATACATCATACAGCTTTTATGTAAGTTTTTAAAAGATAAGATATACCCTTCGATGCATGATTAATGGCATATAACAAAGATGTAACTGAGGTTAATATGCATGAAATTTGTGAAAAAGAATTAATTTAGTTTATTGTTCGTTGCATGCTTATTTTTGCAGGGTATTTTTAAGGCATATTTTTGTATATGAAGTGATGGCGCTTTCGGTATTGGACAGAAAGATCGTATAGTTGGTAGCAAATATGACAAAGTTTTAATAATCTTAGAAAAGAAGCACGACAGAAGCAGAAGTTAAAGGAGCAATGGAATTACAGAAGGGATAAGTAACTATTACCCACGTTGCTTTGTAAGTGTATACATATTCCGCAATGAACACAATGAGAAAATCAAGCTGAATGGAAGAACATACACATGTACATAAACACAAGGAATAAGGTGAGGCGAAAATTAAATATAATTATGTCTATTAATATCAAATATAAGTATGTATATTATGTATGAAATATAAGTATGTCTATTAAGTATGAAATATAAACATGTCTTTTAAGTATGAGATATAATTATCTCTATTAAGTATAAAACATAAGTTTGTCTATTATGTATGAAATATAAGTATGTCTATTAAGTATGAAATATTAAGTATGAAATATAATTATGTCTATTAAGTATGAAATGTAAGTATGTAGATTTGGTATGACATGTATGTATATTATGTATGAAATACAAGTATGTCTATCAATTATGAAATGTAAGTATGTCTATTATGTATGAAATACAAGTATGTCTATTAATTATGAAATGTAAGTATGTCTATTATGTATGAAATATAAGTATGTCTATTAAGTATGAAATGTATGGCTATTATGTATGAAATATAAGTATGTCTATTAAATGTGAAATATAAGTATGTATATTTAGTATGAAATATATAACTGGAAAAAAGGGCATCAGATTCCACAGTTTTAGTATATTACAATACTAAACGAGTTATGGTTTTTACGAGTTATGGTTTGTTTACTAAAAATATAGACCCAGTTATTCGGATTCTTTTTCCACTAATTAAAATACTTATTTAAGTGGTAGTGATACCAAATGAACATTTAAGATGCGTTATGAAACTGACTGTGCAATAATCAACGCTATTTATTTGAGAAATATGGTGGACAAACCCGATAGCAAGTATCTAAATACACGAACAAACACACAATTTACATAAATAACTTTATTGATCCGACATTTTAATCTCGACCGCTTGCATAATTTGCAAGATGTTTAATTTAAAGAAATTGATATGTTATTTCAGAAATGGAATGTCTGTTAAAAAGACATTGGATTCACCGTCTGGATATTATGTTGGTATATAACGGTCTGTATATTATTTTGGTACATGTCAGAATGGTAGTATCTATCCAACAGGTTTATTTATAAGATTATATATGAAATTCAGTAATAAATTTATTGTCTCTGGTCACCTCTCTGGCAATTGTTGTGAGTCAAAAACATATTCGATAAATGGTTCAGTTAGGCCGAACCCGCTTTAAAGTATTTTGCCTATAATGTGTATGGGTATCCTACTTGTCAACGGTAGCCTATACAACGCAGCAGGTGTATTCCCTCATACAGTTTTATTGTCATATTTACAGGATACATAAATGTATCCTCAATAATATATGCATGATATACGTATAAAATAATTTTAAAAAAAGCTACTTTGTTTGGTCGGAGAAACAAATGCTCAGGTATTGGTATGGTTGGGCTCAGCCGGCTTGAAAATATTATGATTCGCTTTTCGGTTATTTTTAATTTCTCAGCGGCAATTTTATTTTAAAAACATATTAGACTGGCTCTTTCATTTTCCCTATTACAGTATATACTGTATAAATAAATATATATAAAAAAAAACTGCGTGTGTGTGTGTGAGAGAGAGAGAGAGAGGAAGACAGACACACAAAAACTAGTTTGGTTGGACTGAGCCTGCTTATTTTCATTTCTCAGCGGCAACTTCGTATATTCAGCAATGTGATCCTTCCTGTTTCCCACTACTATTTGAAAAGTGACTAACGCATGACCTGAAATATCATAATTTCATTTATTATTTGTAGAAATAACAACATAGAAAAACATACTGTGTAATATAAAAAATGTACAACCATCTATGTGGTGCTTCTTTTAAACTTTATTCATCACAGTAAACAAATTTTTTAATTACTCCTAATCTTAAAACCTCAGTCAATTCATTCTACAGATGGTCATACTTAAATACTAATTCTGAGGTAAAAAAAATAAAGATTGGGATTTTGAGGGTATGACGCCATTTTTCAGCACCTAGTCGGCAATGTATGACAACCAATATATTTGCTGGAAGAAGGGGAGCAAACAACCAAAGAGAGACAGCAGAATATACTGAAAAGAGTGGAGAGAATGTTGAATTTATTTCGTAATAATAATAATTTTAATGTTACCATAAAAGTTATAACGTTATAACGTCATCAAGACGTTCTGCTTGAAAATGCATAAGAATAAAATCCCTAGGAAAAAAATTACGCTTTACAATAGAGTTACCCAGCCGTCATTTGAATGTTTTAACAGTCAGTGGTCATGTACTTACACACATAATATGTTGAATATAAAGTCTTCTGGACGAGCTTACTAAACTGTTCCCTTCTCACAAACCAGATAAACATCGCAGTCGATTTGCCCTGATATACACAAATATACCCCAAAACTACCCAAATACTACCATATTGCCAAATACAACTAAATACGACTCAAATACGATGCAAATACAAATGCATGTTGCTATTTAAAGAGATAACATTTTTTAAGCTGGATATGTCTTCTTGTTTTGATTTTGACAAAATAAGAAGTTTTCGTGTATTTTAAAATTAAGTGAGCTATATATACTGATAGAGTTGTTTAAATTACCTTACGAGAGGATCATAAGACAAAACTGGCTGGATAGCAAGTAATCGCCGCCAATGTTAAATTACGACCCATTTCTGGAAATAAGAGGCATAATGGAGAAAACCTCAGTTGTCTTATTATGAAAGATTCTCAAAAGATACCTTTTGCAGGAATTCGTACATCCATTATCACCAAATTCTAGTTAGCCGAACCCATATATATTATATTTTACATTCACCCACTTATTGCCTGCTTCCTATTCTTCCATGACATTAGTGGCCCGAGTCCTTCAAGAATCGATGCTCTGCTCAGGAAATCCTAGATCAGGTAGACATGCCACATCACCGGCATGTTAGAAGAGTGATTATCGCCAACGGGTGAAGGAGGGAAAAACGCGATCCCATGGTGGTCAGAAACAACGCTTGAAGGATTATCTTAAGTCATCATTGAAACACTTCAGCATTGACAGCGAGTATTGAAAAGACCTCTCATAACTTCGCTCCACCTCATGCCGTCTCGTCCATACTGGGGCTACATACTTTGAACTGGGTAGAATTGCAGAGGCAGTACAGAAGAGCGAGAGTAGTTAAAGGGGATAGAACAGGGACAATATGACTTCAATGTTAAACTAGGAGGGTTGTACCATAGGGGCATGGGGAATTTTAACATTGTACCTTAGTGACAATGAAAGCTTAACATGGGGAATTTTAACATGGGTGGAACTATAGAGGGACAAAAATTTATTGGGACTGCATAGGGGCAATAGGAATAGAAAAGGTGGGTGACGTCACGATACTGTTTTTAGGCAAGAAAGAAAATCTTTTCGAGGCAATGGAGTGGCCCTGAAAAGGGCCGTTGGTTTTTATGTTAACATCATTCCGTTAATGCAGAGGGCATTGCATATGTCTTCTTCTCTTCTTCAAGCTTCTTCCGACTTCTGGACTGTAGATGAGGACTCGCTTCAGACAGCCTTGTCTCTCCGCATAAATTCTTCTTTTCCAAACGCTCGTATCGGTGATCCCGATGATTGTCTATGATGATCTGACATACATGGGTGAGTCCGTGCGGAACAGCATCGACGATACGAGGGTAGATGGTTCTACGTTAGTCCACATCTTATCGTGAGAACAGGTGAAGGGAATGAAATGAACCGCGGTTATTTAAAGTGGAAAAGCGGATCGAAATGGATTGAGTTTTTTCACCAATCCTAATACGCGTTACCAAATTCAGTTACAGTGCGGAGTCTGTTTTCCAATCCGAAGAGAACGGTCTGTGACGTCACATTCCCCATATAGATGCGCTAGCGTCTGTGCGCAGTGAATCAATGCGACAGAGTTTTCAGACATGACGGAAACTAAAAAGACAATGAATAGAGGTGTACCGGCCGTGGAGACAGAAGCGATGGTATATCAGCGGCTACCAAAGTCTACACAGGCCTACTTCCAGAAGAGGCCGATATTAATTGGGATTTAGTTGATTTTCCCTCTTCTTCGCAAGAACTTTGTTCCGGTACCAGCACCTTCGCCACTTTCTCATTACTTACCACACGTCGATGATTTTAAACAGAGACAGAAAGAAAAATTTGATAAATGTTTACAGGAGCAGAAAGAAACAGAACTTGCTTTTCTCCTTCAACAGCAACAGCTTGAAGAAGAAGAGGCGAGAGGAAAGAAACGACAGGAAGAAGAAGAATCAGCAGAGAAGAAACAAGGTCTAGGAGAGAAGGAAGACGGTGAAAGTCAAACGGTGGCGGCACTCTTAGACGTTTCGGCAGAGTTAAGGAGTTTGAAACAAATGTATCAGACTTCTTTAATACGACCCAAGAGAAAAAGACCTTCCCGAGCCAAACAGCCTAAACTTGTTAATATGCCTGAGATACTCGCCCTTGTGATTTCTACCAAATCATCGACATAAGTAGGCCTTGGCCGTGGCAAAGGGATAAGGCAGTTAAAGCTGATTACGTCCCGTTCCTGAGTTTTAAAAAAAAAAAAAAAAAAAGCCTACACACAACGGTCCTTTTCAGGGCCACACCGTCTCTTGAAAAGAAATAGTATTCCAAAGTCAATTAAAACTCAAAGTTCCTTTTTCCCATGATGTACGTGTGCGAATACCTTAGTATAAGTCCTTATTCTAAAAAATCAAAACCAAGAGACACGTACGTTTTCTGTCTGGTCTATTCTGTTACAAGTTTTACAATTCAATGCACAACACCTTAAAAAGTTAAAAGACTTCGTTCACTCTCTCCTTTTTTTAAATTTCTTCACTTTCACAGGTTTTCCTCCTTCTTCTTCCTCACTTTCGTATCGTCTTCTTTTTACCCCTCATTTTTCTCTTTCTGGACGTGTCTGAGTTCTTCCTTTTGGGAGGGTACCTCTTCTTTTTCATATTCGAAACCCCTCTCTTCCTCCTGCTCCTGTTGTTTCTTATGGCAGTCCGAAGACCAATGTCCTTTATCTTGACAATGATAACAGGTATCTTGACTTTTGTCTCTTCTGACACCTGTTTTGCTTTTTTGACGGTCTGGACATTCTATATACCAGTGCGCTTCGTTTTGACAGATATAGCAAGTATCTTGACTTTAATCTCCAAAGGAGGGGGAGTAGTTCGTCGACTTGTCTGTAGAAAAAATTCGTATGACACCACGCAAAGCTCTGATGAGAAGATCAATCGGTGTTGGTTCTTCCATCGTTCTGCTCGGTTTGAGAGTGAAATGAATACTGGGCGGTAAGATACTGACCCTTTATAAAGGAAAGACACTAGTCTGACACTGATATAGGGGCCCATAGCGTTTAAAATGTAGTCATTTGACTTTTTGCAGTCAAGATGAAATGATCGCATCATTTCGTGGAGAAAGAAGAAGAAATAAGAGGCAGAAACATGATTTATCTCCTCGAACAGTAGCTGAAGTATTGGCTCAGATTCATGCCAGCGATTTTTGGGGTGACACGAGTGAACCCGAATCCAGACACATAGAGTTTAAACTCAACGCAAGTCCACCACTACCACCAGTAAACCCTGAAAAGTACTACCACATTCTAGAGACGGAAAAGCGCTCCTCTAGAAAATTTAGAACCACAGCCTACACGTACACGGTCCAACGTACCTTTGGAGAAAGCAGAAGAGTTCATCACCGATGGGTGGGATTCTTTGTTAACCACACTGAAACAGCAATGTGAAGCCAAAGAAGACGATCGCTTGAGACTTTTCATTCATCATGCCAGTTTGAAGTCCCCCGTTTGGATCGAGTTTAGCAAGTCAGCAGAATTTAGACTTTCCAAAGTCATCGACATGATTCAACACGAGCAACAATCCAACGACAAGTTTCACATCAACATTGGAAAAGCAAAACTGTTCATGACCCACGTTTCTCTTCCCCAAGAGACAGGGCGCAAAAAGGTGTTATTGGTGGACGAACTTCGTAGTACCAAGAGTAGCCTCGTCCAAATTAACAACACTCAAGACCAGATGTGTTTAACCCGTGCCATCGTGGTTGGGCGAACGTATGCCGACAAGAACGACACGTCAGAATTGAAAAGAGCCTGGGAAAACATTCGACGATCGAACCGAGCCAAACAACAAAGAGAAGCAGTACTCCTGTTACATCAAGCATGGCTATCCAAATTCCTGAAATGCAAATATTGCAAGACATCTGGGCTCCACGCTACGCCTTGAAAGTGCACCCTCAAGAAGTGCGCGGACATATGTTGTTTCGAGGCAAAAATTTCAAAATACATTTACGCCTATCATTACGATAAATATTTCGTTGCCATCACCAGTTTCACTGCATCCCTAGGATACGGTTATTACTTTGAGAAATGTGACTGGCTATACCAATCGAGAGCAACACAAGCATTTAGGATTGAAATGCTCATGATGTTTGGCCTCTCAACCCTGTCTGGACAAAGGACAAGAACGAGTGCATTGCCAGGCTTACCAGCGCACTTTTGTCAGTCCAACCTATTACCAACAACATCGGAAGATGCAAGGTTCACACCAGAAACAATGTCACATTTGTCACCATATCGTGGACTTGGAAAATACCACCCCCAACAAGAGGAGGAAGATGACCAGAAGAAAGGTAATTTCACCTTTTTCGATTTTGAATGAAAGCAAGAGACCGACATTCACAATCCTAAATTCTGCGTGGCTCGTCGAGCGTGCGAGAAGTGGATCCAAGAGCATGTATTTAGTCAATTCCCTCACTGCAGCAAGATTCTTGGAGGAGGTGAAAAACTCTTTCGGAGACCTAACATGCTAGCCGATTTTCCCAATAGATCTTAGACCCCATCGACGAGACGTGGAGCCAAGAGGACATCGAACATTGCAGAGATTGTCATCTCCATGCCACAGTGATGGCTCACACTTTATTGGGATACGATGGGCAATTTCTTCTCAGATACTTAACGGAACAAAGTACCGAATGTCCTAAACTGAATTTGAACGTAGCCAAAATCATTTCCATGCACGTGGGTCGAGTGCAGTTCAAAGATTCGATGAGTTACTTGGCCATGCATTTGAGACGAATGACAGAAATAACCAAACGCTATTTCCGAACTTTATCAGTACCGAAGCCAGTCAACACGCCGTTCTACCCCATTTGCCTGATGATCACTACTACGACCCCAACAATATGCGTACCGAACAACGAGAAGCTTCTACGCTTGGTACCACACTCACGCCTCGGAACCCTTCGACTTTCATGAAGAAATGTTAAAGTATTGTAGTTCCGACGTGGACATTTTACGGCGTTGCTGTGGAAAATTTCGAGAACTGTTCATGGAACACGGAGGGATCTATCCTTTGAAAGAAGCCTGCACCATTGTCAAAACCTGTTCCTTAGTGTACCGTCAACGATTCATGCCCGAAAACACCCTGGCTATTATAAGTCCTCAAACGATGAGCTTTGTCAAACGTCAATACTCGGTCAAAGCTCTACGCTGGCTATATTACTTGTGCGACAAGGAAAACAAATGGATTCAACACGCCCGCAACAGAGGAAGAGAAAAGTCCATCGGAACGTATTCAGTGGATGGCTGGGACTTAGAAAACCACAAGATCGTGTACGAGTTTAACGGATGCTTATTTCACGGCTGTTTCCTCTGCTACCCTCAACGTGACACTAAAATGCAGGTTTTACAACGGACCATGGAAGACCTGTATCAGACCACTTGTCAGCGGCGCTTGAAGTTAGAACAGCAAAGATACCAAGTGGTGGAAACGTGGAAACACGAGTACGATCACCGTTTGAAAACCGATCCCGAGTTTAAACACATCGTGGAAAGTTACAAGTTGGTGGACCCTCTGAACCCGCGGAACAGTTTGTACGGAGGACGGACGAATGTCACCTTGTTTGCTGTACCAAGCCGAAGAGGAGAAAGGAGAAGAAATCAAATACTTAGACGAGTATTCGCTGTATCCTTACGTGTGCAAATATCATTACTTTTCCGCAGGGCACCCTCAATTGCTGACGGAACACATCAACATCAACCTGGACAACATTCGACAATACGAAGGATTGGTCAAGTGCAAAGTCTTGCACTTCAAAAGTTCAAAACACAGCTGCTCGGATCATGCTTAGAATACCACTATCAGAGCACACCTCCCCGCTGTTCTGTACCCTACGCTGGCTATCCATTCGATCCAGAATCAATAACAAAATGTGTTCTCTGTGCTACATTTCACTGTTGGACTCTAGTTCAACATACCTATCTGACCTCACCCATGTGTACACACCAGCAAGATACTTACGCTCCTCTTCTGACAATCGTATACTCATTATTCCCACTATGAAAACCAAGTTCATATGGACAGCGTTCTTTTGCATACCAGGGCCCAACATACCTATCTGACCTCACCCATGTGTACACACCAGCAAGATACATACGTTCCTCTTCTGACAATCGTATACTCGTTATTCCAACTATGAAAACAAAGTCATATGGACACCGTGTTTTTTTTTTTTTTTTTTTCTTTTTTGCATACCAGGGCCCAGCAACGTGGAATGAATTGCCCACTGAACTTAGATACAAAGACACAGTGATCCCATTCAAGAGTGCTCTCAAAATTCACTTATTTCGACTGCAAGAACAAACTTAAAGACCTAATAATGTTTCCTAACTTAAATATTCCCAGCATGTTTTTTATGTTTTCTAATTTAATGGTGTTTGTTTTTGTAATCATATAATTATATTTTTTATCTTATAGGTGTTGTCTAATGTTGTAAAGCGCTTAGAGCTTCTAAAGACTAGGCGCTGTACAAAGTCCTAATTATTATTATTATTATTATTATATATTGATTTTTTGGTCATTTGCTCAAATTGTTTAAAAGTAATTTTAAAGTTCTAATGATATACATAAGTTGGATGTGATAAATATACTATCAATTTTAACTTATAGTATAAACATGACATGTTTTTTTTCGGTTCTGTTATCCACTGTAATTCCGTAAAATCGTCAAAACTAGCTTTAAAATTACAATTACACACGCGGATTTGTGCTTTGGCTATGTCTTTCGATAGAAATGTTGTTTCATATGGAGTAGATTTTATTTATAAATTCATACGGCGAAAGATTCACTGGGGTGAGAATGGGACATTTATTAATGCCTCCGTGGGTTGAGTGACTGGGTAGGAGATAATATCTATAAAAGTACATTTGGTTTCACATGTGGAGCAAAGAGCAAATACATGATATCTATACAAGTTTCAACATGACGGATAATTCCCTAAAAATGGTCCAATTGGTAGATTTGATGGTAGACAGTACTACCTTGTATAGTTCTGATTTGGTCTACAAAATCTAACAAGCAAGAAAAGGGTGGAAATGAACATGATATGCTTCAAATGGTGGTACAAGTAGTTTGCTTCGTATTTTCTTTGAATACATCTTTGAGTAAACGTGGAATTTTTTTCGGTTCTGTTAGCCAATGTAATTCACTAAAATCGTCAAAACTTGCTTTAAATTTACAGCTATACACGTGAAATTGTCTTTCGATAGTAATGCTGCTTCATATGGAGTTTTTATAGATTTATTATAACATCTCTTTCCATGCAAGTAAGCTCAATTGTCGGCATGATAGATATATCAGTAAAATGGCTTGGTTGGTAGAGTTGAACGTGGTCAGGTTTATCGTGTATGATTTTGATTTATCTCTGAACTCTATCAGGCAATCATAATACTAATCCACGTCATATCCTTCAAAAGACTTGCATGTAATTTAGTTTGTGTTATTTTAATTTCTGAATACCTCTCATTCAGTAAACAATAAAACTTTTCTCCGTTCTGGTAGCCAGTGTAATTCAATAATATCATCAACACTATCTTTATCAATACAACTAAGCATGTCGAGTTGTGCTTGGGTCATATCTTCTCAGAGTAATACTATTCCATTATATTATATTGTTACATTTATCACATAATCTATAATAAAAAAACACCCCTTCTCTTGCGAATAAACTTAACTGACGTGTCGATATAAAATATGTAGGATTTATTCATCCATACAACAGTAGTAGACATAATATTTTTGCTTCACTCCTGAAAACCATTCTTCCTTCAATCCATCACAATGGCTGCTTGCTTTGTTCGCAGTTTACCTGGTGTGACCTTTGTTTAAGTTCACTCCGATTAAAAGATCTAAACGCGTGACCGGATTGCTTTGTTTGACCTCATTTTACAATCCCAGAGCGCTCAGGCGGCAATTCCCTATTACTACGGAATATCGACGACTAGCCGAGGTTTGGGATTGAGTGGATATGGTGGGTAGCTGCTTTCGGGCATGAAGTTCTTTCGGTACACTAATTCACGTGCTTAACGATGGTAAAAGCTTCCTCGAAATGACTGATATCTCCATGATCACGAAATAATTGTGGAAAGTTTTCCACAGCAACGGCATAAAATGACTACATCGAACTGACAAAATTTAAAATTTCTTCTTGAAAGCCAAAAAGGTTTGAAGAGTGAGTCAGGTACCAAGCGTAAAATGCTTGTCATTGTTCTGTGTGCGTACCATCTGGGTCATAACAGTGAACGTCAGGCAAATTTGGGAGCACAACGTGTTGATTACCTTCGGTATTGATAAAGTGTTGAAAATTTATGTGGCAATTTCTGTCATCCCAAACGTTTAATGCATTCAAGACAAAGGCATGACCAAATAACTCCTTTAATATTTAAACTGTACCTGTCCTACTTTCATGTAAATGGACTTGACTCTGTTCATTGTAACTATGATCCATTAAGCATCTTGTTTTGTAATATATTTTAGAATAATGTGTCTTTCGTACCCTAAGAAATTAACGTATCGTAGATAACCCTGTAACGCTGAATGTCCACTTCGCTCGAAGTGTCAACGGTAGGGTCTAAGATCCATTTGTGAAAATCAACAAGAGTGGGAATTCCGAAAGAGTTTTTTGCGTGCTCCTAGAACCTTACTACAATTGGGACAAATCTGCAATGAAACCAGCTGCTTGGGGGGGGGGGGGGGGGGCGACACTTTAGATCTTCAATATTTTCAAATTGTACCATGTAGGTATGTCGTAAATATTCTAGAAGTTAGTTTTTGCGTCTCTCAAATGTGATAATAATTATCGAGAACTTCTGAGAGCTACTCTATTGGTAGATCTGGACTATCTTGGTCTTAGGCAGAAATTGGGGATGTAGATTCAGGTCAGGTTCACTCATGTCATCTTCGAGATCACTTTCCTGTACTTGGGATAACACTTCAGTTGACGTATGGGAAGACACAGAAAGCTGGCGTAACTTCTTGGTTTCTTCTCCTGATTTCTTCTCAGCAAAAAGTGATTGTTTCATCTTGAGTCCTAAATGTGATATGACAAAGTATTATACGCACTCGCTATATATATATATATATATATATATATATATATATATATATATATATATATATATATATATATATATATATATATATATATATATATGTGTGTGTGTGTGTCCTCAACGTCAAAGCAAATATAAACTAGGAGAAGAGGGAGACAAATGTAAAGATAAGGGTTATCAAAGTCAGGAAAAAGGACATTGGTCTTCAGATTCGTCCTAAGCCAAAAGAAGAAAAGCACGAGGAGGCGAGGAAAAAAAAGAGTTCGTCAGAATCACATGAAGCCAAACTCGTCAAGAAATGCAAGAAATGAAGACAATTAAAACCAGCGAAGGGGAAGAAACAATGCCAGGAGAACAAAAAACTGAAAATAAAAGACAGACAGTGAAACAAGAAAATGGACCTGTTATGAAATTTGCATTGTGAGTATTCAAAAGAGGATATACCAACGAAAACGTAAATGTCTCTTTGTCTTTATTTTGTTTACTATGGATAAGTTACTTAAATACACACGACCATACGCACACTAATGGATAAAGGGATTTAAGTTTTACTTGATTTTGGCAATCACGGAGTTTTGTCTCTTTTCTAAGAGATGTAGGTGGTGTGAGGAATAGTTCGAATTTTTTCATCTTTCGTGTGGTTCTAACTTTCTTGCTGGTTAAGAGTTACAAATTGTTAAAACTGGAGTGAGAATAATACAAGTACCAAAGCAAGAAGCCAAAAGAATTCCAACTTATTTCTGTGTGATGGGCTTCTTGCTTAGAACTTGATACATAGGTTCCGATAGAGAGAGACCTTGTCCTAAATGTAAGCTAATTGGTCATGGACCAAAGGAATGTACAAGTCAGCCGGTCAGCATAAGGTCCCAAACTTACGCTGGAAAACTGGCCTCTAGTATACCAAGTACAACAAATCAACCCATGGAGACTGATGGTCAAGACGAAATGACTTATACATCAAATAAGAAAAGAAAGTGGAGAAGGAATACCGGTCACCCTACCAGACTTCGAGCAATCAGAAATAAGGGAGACAGGGGATGAGATACAAAAGACCTCAGAATGAATGCAATTCCACACCCCATATAAAACAATAAAAGGGACGGCCCCAATAAGGGGGCAAACCAGCACTTACAACAGGTTTGAAGTGCTAAGAGAAGAGGGAGGGGAATTGGAAACTGAGCAAGGCGCGACAGAGCTGAGCGGGCTTCTGCCCCTTACATCAACACCAATACCCACAACAAGAAAAAAGAGAAAATGAAGGAAATCCCTGTCGATGTCGTCACCAAGTGACGATATATCGACAGAAGAAACATCAACAGTAAAAGAAGTGAATGAGAATATCCCCCCAAAAATGAGAGAACAAAAATTAAAGGACATGACAGAAAACGGGAATGAACAAACAAAGGACGGAAAATGTTACCCTGAAAATGAGGACGAAGACGAAAGCGAAAACGATGAAAATGATAATGACGATGTTGATAATGAAGATGAAGAACTGGAACTGGAACTAATCAAATGCAAATTAAGTATGACGGAATCGGACAAAGAAACGGACATGGAAACTGAACAGGAAAATGAAACTGACCTTACAGAAAACAAAACGACTGATGTATCGGAAGCCGAAGGGGGGTGGGGGCAGTGCCCCCAATTAACTAAACATTTTATCTTTAAACAACCACTAATAACAAAATAAACAAATAACTCATATACATAGTGTAATAATTAAAAGAAAGCGGCCACCTGGAGGAAATAAATATGGTAGGAACAAACTGCTTCAATCAACACTAATAGATTAGATAAAGATAAAGTCAATAAATTAATAAGCTTAACTGAGTATGATGTAATCCTTTTACAGGAGACTCATAATAATTCTACCAAAGAATTTATAGCCATGATAGAAAAACAAATGGATGTAATTGTAATTTTAGATAATTTTAAGCAAGATGATATACGAGCAGGGGTAGCCACAATTATTAAGAACAAAACTGGTTTCAATTGGGAAAGAATATAAGAAGGGGAAAATTTGTAGGGAAGGGCAATACATATACTTTTAAATAAATTATATATAATCAATGTATGTTGTCCAGCCA
Source organism: Sinohyriopsis cumingii (assembly GCA_028554795.2). Taxonomy (NCBI): domain Eukaryota; kingdom Metazoa; phylum Mollusca; class Bivalvia; order Unionida; family Unionidae; genus Sinohyriopsis; species Sinohyriopsis cumingii. Next base: position 83,656,815 of record CM068835.1, read on the forward strand.
CCTGATACAAGAGATATGAATTCATCCAAAATTTAAGTAAACATATCAATGACTACACAATGGAACAATTAGTTATAGGAGGTGATTTTAACTGGGTGGGAGAGAGTGTAAACAGAACGGGGGGTGGGGGCTTTCAACAAATGACTACAGTTCAAGGGAAATAATGGAAAAACTTTAGAAATACCACAATCTAGTAAATATATATAGAAGATTAAATTTATTAAATACAGAATACACACATGAGTACAAAAATAAGGGGGCTAGTGATTGGATAAATTGTATGTTACTAAATATGAGGAAAAAATACACAAAAAAGCAGAAATTATTGATTTCAAAATTTAAGATCACAAATTAGTAAATTTAGAAATGAATTTAAATAATAGGATAATATGGGAGAAAAGGATCTGGAAACTAAATAATAGAATACTAGAAGAAGAGGGTTTTGTGGAAGAAGTTAAAAATGAATTAATCAAAATAAAGAATGAACAAGGGGACATTATAAGTAATATAATATCAGATTGGAACGTACTAAAAGCTAAAGTTTAAAAAATAGCAATTTATCATTCAAAGAAGCGTAGAAAACAAAATGGAAAAAGAAGAATTAAAACGTAGACTTAAAATTGAAACATTAACAGATGAGAATAGGAAAACATATACGGATAGGTTGAATCAAATAGCAGAGGAAGAAAGAAAAAATATAGAGATAAGAGCAGGAAAATTTAAGAAATTTTATAAAAAGGCAGAAGGTTTGTATAAAAGGAAGGAAATGAGGAGAGGACGAGAGAAAAACAATAGATAAATTAAAAGATAATGGGATAGAAATTAAGGATAAAAAATAAATCATGGGGGAAATAAGAGAATACTACACTAACTTATATAGTCTCAAAACATAGATACACAAGTAATATTATATTATTTAGAAGGGGTACCATGTGAAATGATATCGTCAGAACACAGAAATCTGTGTGACGATTTCATCACAAATGAAGAAATAATATCAACCATTAAAGAACTAGCAAACGGTAAATCCCCAGGGAGAGATAGACTCACTGCGAAATTCTACAAAAAATTTCAAAGTGAGTTGGCGCCGATTCTTGAATGTTTATACAATGATATACTTTAAAAAAAATGATACAATGTCTAAATCCATGAGGGAAGGGAGGGGTAATAACAATTATATACAAAGGGAAGGGCGACAGGGAAGAACTTAAAAACTGGAGGCCCATCTCCCTCCTAAACACAGACTATAAAATTTTAAGTAGAATTTTAGCAAATAGAGTTAAAAAAGGAATGAATGAAATAATAAATATAAATCAAATTTGTGGGGGAGGGAGGTAGAAACATTCAAAGTAACATTTTAAATATAAAAGAACTATAATTGATTTTATAAATGAAACAGGTACGAAAAGTGCTATGGTACTTTTTTGACCAAGAGAAAGCTTTCGACAGATTGGAACATAACTACATACAAAAAGTATTAGAAAAATTTGGTTTTGGAACAAACTTCCTAAACTGGACCAAAATCCTGTATAACAAAATAACTGCAAGTGTACAGGTCAATGGAACTGTAACGGAAAATTTGTACATAGAAAGTTCAGTGAGGCAATGTTGCCCACTGTCAATGCTATTATATGTAATAGCAAAAGAAATTATAAGTATTAAAATCAGAACCAACAAAGGAATAGAACGTATCAAAATTCCAAATTTAAGAGAAGAGTTTAAAATGCTCCAACATGATGATGATTGTACAAACTTTTTTAAAGACTCCAATTCCTTTAAACACTTGGAAAAGGAATACGAATCTTTCGGAAAAGCGTCGGAGTCAAAAATCAATAAAGACAAAACTGAGATACTAAAAATAGGGAACTGGAGGGGAAACCATAATGGAGCGAACACAAGTTGCAAAAGCATATTTTTATTCTTATCTTTTAAATTCTGTAGATGTAGCGAACAATGAACTTGACAAAATTGACAATGACATTATAAAATATATTTGGAATTTTAAAATCACATTATGTTAAAAAATCTACACTATATAGGGCCATGAATAAGGGAGGTCTGGCCCTAACAAGCCCAATTTTGATTAAATGTTCCAATATTCTAAATAGATTTAGAAAGCTAAATAACCAACCAAAAACTCCTTGGTAAGCATTATATACTTATTGGTTTGGTTTTACCATTAGGAATAGAAAATACGAAAATAATAAGTTAGTCAATAAAACTAGAAGTACCAAGGAAATTTAGGAATATAAAAGAACTTTTATGTAAATATAGGGATGTTGATTAATTTTGGGGAATTGAAACGAAGAAAACTTGTAACTGGTTAAGGGAAAATTTAACCCTAAGAATAAAAAATAAAGTAGAAGAAGAAAATATCTCCGTTAATTGGGATAGAGTTTGGAGGCACTGGGCCAACATCGGCTCACCCAAGATTCAAAGTATAATATTCAAATACTTACATAACGCATGATTAACTGGAAAAGTCACACTACGAAGAAGAATGATTAGAACAATTTTTAAATACCCCATGTGCAAAAAAAGCAAATTTTACGAAATATCATGCTATAGCACAGTGCGAAGAAAATAAAAAATGAAAGAATTTAATTGATAATGGAAATCTATAGAAGGAGAAATACCGAAGAAATCAAATCCTATATCCCACTACACTACTGACGGCAACTTCGATAAAAATTTAATAAGGAAGATTACGGATTATATAACCAAAACAATGATGTCATGTGGCCAAATCATAACAATTAAAAAATAATACATTTTAATAACTAAATTAAGGTTCATTTAAAGATTTTTGGGGCCTATAGACTGGGAGTGAGGAGAAGGGGGCGGGAGGGGGCGGTTCGGAGGGCACCCCTTATGGATGTCACCTTGAAACGGACCGGAGATCCCGATCTCGCTCCCTGACTCTGAGGCTCTCTGGTCCGTGAAGCAACATGAATCTCTATATGTGTTTTAAGATTATAATAAATGTAACAATTCTAATAATAAATCAAAAAATTAATTTAAACATAGACACTGTGTGTATGTTAAAAACTATCTTTTTAGATTAGGGAAAGTTTTAAATACTCTAAAAAATATAAACAGGGAGGGACAGGGATCCTTAATGGGGAAAGTACGAGATAAGGACGTCATGGGGCTATGTCACATAGCGCCACGCGAAGTGAACAGGACTATGAAAGAGTTTTGGAAAACTACCCTAGGTAGGAAAACTTACATGCATAACATAAAAACAAATACTCTCGTGTAATTTTCTCTTATATTTCTTTCCTTCAACTGTACAGCTCCCTTTGTGTGGGAAAATTAAACCCTCTTGGAACTTTGGCAATAATTCAATGAATAATTAGAGGCGGCCTAACTCGAGCTGAGAGAAATACAAATGAATAAAGAAAGAATGTGTGGACCACAACTTGAGCACAGCCGACCTCAGTCAATAAATCAATTATGCGAAGAACGACACATATTAACACTCACATGAGAAAATAGGGAATTTTTTTTTCTTTCTTCAATCAAACCAGTATTACACCGTTACTTCACCGAAATTCAAAACTAAAACGAATTAATATAAAAGTAAAACTTTTGATCCAATTATCATCTGGATCGCAAGACAACTGGGGACGATTTGACAATAACGTGCGATTTTCGCGAATTTTTACTCTGAGACAAGTCTTAGCTCATGTGATAATAAGTATAATCATATCTCGACGTTGACGTGTGTGTCGCATAGTTTACCTATTTTCAAAATAGTGTCGCATGTATACAATGCATGTGCAGTGAAGAAGACAATGTCTAATTCTTGCATGGAACAGGGTTCCAAAAGTTGAATCGAGTTAATGGTAAGTAAAAACTTACTTTGGCATCTACCAGTGTTCTGTAATTCAAGAAGGGGTGCACCATAGAGTTGAAAACATGGTACATGTAGCTCTTTTCACCGGTTTTCACATGTGCACTCACTTGTCCAAAAAGAAAAAAATTCGCGAAAATCGCACGTTTCGGAGTACGTAACTTGTTTGGTACAACGCAGAAAAGTCAACAATGGCTTGATGAATAGAAAAGTATCTCAGGACTAAAACAAGCCATATAGTATGGTCGTGTGCCTTTGAAAACGAAAATAGCAGAAGGAAATCGAGGGTCATGGTGGAACGAAGTATTTGGAAGTTCCGTACCTTTTCTCTTATATATTATGATAGAGAGGGTTCTATGTCAGAGCGGGTCATGGGGGTAATCTAAGGTATTTTTGTCACTCTGTATGATTTTTTCCTTTAGATTATTGTGGGGGTTTTTTTTGTTTGTTTTTTTTCCTTCTCGACATCAAGCTCGCGTCGAGCACCTGTGTGTCGGAATGTAGCATTTAGATGTGTGTGCGTGTGTTACGAAACTTCGTTAAGTAATATTATTTGTGTGTAGGACATGGCGTGTATGGAATGAAAAATGTTAGATTGTGAGAAAGGACTGGAAAAGTGTTCGCCATATATCTTATCAGAAGTCCGTGGGAGAGTGATAGATTACGAGATAAGTATAGGGAGTACCGGATGAACACCCGTTATATTTTCTACAGGAAGCCCCAAGGTTGTACGTAGAGACGGCACTAAACTCTCAAGGAGGGTTTGAGGAAGTACGAGAATAGTACAAGCAGTAGCACAGAAAGGGTGCAGGAAACGGAGAATAGTATAAGGAACGGCATAGGAAAAGAGCAGGAGGGATGGAGAAGGAAGAAAAGAAGAGCTGATACAGATGAATACAAAGGTGTACTCACTGAAAGGAGATTCACATTATGACATTAACTCGCATATGATGCAATGAAGAAGGCATTGGTTAGCGGGCCAAATTAATGTGTTAATTTATGAGTGGAGTGTAATTGTAAGATTTTTATCCAGAAATTACGTGAATAGGTTATTTATTATTAATTTTGATTGAATTGTTATATGTTTTACTTTGAGTTGTTCGTTTATTTGGGCTGTCGACAATGCTGACTTGGGCCTCGTGAGTCATTTAAAATGTAAACGTCCATCTTTCAATTGTATTAGTCCTAATACAGTAGAGGGGTTGTGACAGGTGGCCCCGACAAGGACCGGTGCGTGTTTATAAAGAAACTCTTATGGAGTTGGCATCATCAAATGTCTCAATCCCTTTCTACGGTCAACTCCTACTCCTCTTCCGGCTGTTGATACTTTGGTAACGGTAGTATATACTGTTGCTGGTGCTGGAAGTTCAGTGGCGATAAGCATGGAAGTTGCGATGTACGGCTTATAAATCTTGGCACGCAAGGGTATCTTTCCCTTGGTTAAGTTAAAGAAGACTGATACATTTGTATCAGATACTTTGACCCAGCCAACATGTCGTTTAGCACACGCAGCGTTTTGTTTTCACTCATTTCCTTCTGTCATTCACGTTTTAAGTTTACATCTTCTTCTTGCTTTCTTCTTTCCTTTTCTTCTTCTACTTGTTTCTGTCGTTATAAAAACATTTTCTCAATTCTCATTCTGTTACTTCTGAAATCATCTACCAATGGCAACAATGGACAAGGAGGTGAAGGTTGCACTACCGTTGGAGGCAAAAATTCTTGCGGAGACGAGAGGAAATCAGACAAAGCTAAATTATAGTCATCCTCTTCTTAAAAAAATACTGGTTACAGCTAATTGTAGCCATCGTACTATCACTCCGATTACGAGGCATCCCCAACACATTGTCTTGATTGTTTTAGCCATAGGTACATATTCAAAATGCCGGAAGCGTAAACTGTGCGAATGCTGAAGTTCTTACATCATAAACATGACGTCACGCCTCCACTCTTTTCTGACTTCAGTAATGTTTTGCCCGTGATTTAGTGTTTACAACACAGCATCTGAATGGCTTATGTTTTATTAAGTGGGAGTGTAAACGTTGTGTAAATGACGTTAAGACTTTGTTTGAAATTTGGATATGGAAATATTGTTTGAATTATTTGGGTTTTTCTCATTGTGTCACTTTACTATTTGACCATTTAATATGTACAACTGTTTTCTGAGCCTCCTTTGAAGGTCTGTCTACTTAGTGATAACTTCGTAGCATAGCCCTGCAGTATCCGCGCCTCGTACTTACTAAGTTGTATGGATTCCTTTTCCCATATATTGTATCCTTTTGTACTTACCTAATGTTATCATCTTTATTAGTGTGATATTTCTCTTTTTCTATTTTGTTATTTGGTTAGTATATTCCACATTTGCTCAAAGATATAAATATACATACATACATACATACATACATACATACATACATACATACATACATACATACATACATACTGTCGCAGAATAGAAACCGAGTGGGTTTTTGAACTAAACGAACAAGACAAACACAATGTGAGAAAGATGGAAATTTATGAAATGAATTAATAAAGAAAAATATATGTTGTAAAAATACAATGATTCTCTCACGCTCTCAACATACGATTGACTCAAATCACTCTACACAACATTCACACATCGAAAATAAACCAAAAATATTAAATCAATATGAAGTACAGATCCAAGAAACCTCATGGACTGCAGATACGCTTCAAACAGTATTTTACACTATAAGAGAGATTCACATAATCTCGAATATGAATTCCATTAAGATTCAAAATAAACTTATGAGCACAACTAAGATTCAAAATAATCTTATGAACACAACTAAGATTCAAAATGATCTTATGAACACAACTAAGATTCAAAATGATCTTACGAACATAAAAATGCAATTGGAACAACAATTGAACCAAACGTATGCTTCTAGACCCCTCGCACAGTCGCACGATTCCTTGGGTTGGCCCACACTCTTATCGGCCGCTCGCACCCTTTATGGATCCACCACATGTACAGTCATACGTATACACACGTACAGACAGCATACAGCACCCTTTTTAATTTGATAGGTCTACGTCCGTGGCACAGACATACGTACATACATACATACGTATCGACAGCATGCAGCCTTAAATACTCTGGAAACTCCAGACCGCTCTAAACAACTTTAGACAGCTTCAGACAGTTCTAGTCATATTCACAGTCACAATCACAGTGACAGTCACAATCAGAATCATGGCCACAATCACAGCGACAGACACAATCAGAAGCATGGCCACAATCACAGCGACATACACAATCACAGCGACAGACACAATCAGCCCTATGGCTGGAGAACAATGGACAGCTTACACTCTTGACGTGATCCAAAACGACCAGTGTCAGTTTTAGAAATTGATCTTGCTTAAATCCATAGGAGAGTGAGCAAACGTCAGGGTAGAATACCCGTGCATATCATGTTAGTAATGTTACTTCGTCACAAGTAATTTCTGGCGAGGTACATGTTAATACAGTCGCTTACCTGAAAAACACGTATTCACCCTAGATAACGTTATACACATGTACGACGAGAAATAGTCGAATAGTTCTAAGGCAAAACCAAGTTATTTCTTTGCCTAATTCTGTTACAATACCTCCCCCCTAAGAAAGAAAAAAATGTACACATTTGTTTCTAAAACCCTCACAGAATAAAAGTAAAATAACTACTAATGATATGTTACAATATTTACACCGGTTATACTGCAATCTGGATTTTCTATGCTGGGTAAAAATTTATCCGAATTTCCAATCATGCCCTACTCAAGTAGTCTGCCCCTATATTTTCAACTCCTCTTACTGCCTCTACACGGAAGCGATAGGGTTGTAGTGTCAGCGTCCAACGCATCAATCGAGCGTTAGCGACCTTGGCCTTGTTTAAATACAATAGGGGTTGGTGATCAGTCTCGAGAACGAAATCTCTCCCAAAAAGATACGCATGATACTTCCCAATTCCCCACACTACGGCCAAACATTCTTTCTCAATAACGGAATAGTTTTTCTCCCTGGGTAGCAATTTTCTACTCGAGTAAGCTACGGGTAACTTATTGTTATCTTGCTCTTGCAGTAAAACTCCACCCAACCCAGTTTCAGAGGCATCTGTTCTTAAAATAAAGGGTTTGCTAACATCTGGCATGTACTTTCCAGTTTCTCTCGCAGATCTAACACGTACTGGTAGGTAGTTTTTATTCCCTCGCTCGTGACGTCACCGGTCCATAGATCGCGTACTATCCGCATCGGGCCTCGAACTGTTCTTCCGTACAGCAATTCGAAGGGTGAAAACCCTAAACTTTCTTGCGGTACTTCACGGTACGCGAACAGAACCGCGTTCAAATAGCGGTCCCAGTCTTGCGGACGTTCCGCGCACATCTTTCGTAGCATATGTTTTAGGGTACCATTACATTTCTCTACCAGTCCGTTGCACATCGGATGGTATGGGGTAGTGTTTAGCTGGTTGATTGATAACAGCCTACTTATTTCACCCATGAGGTCGGAGGTGAATTGGGCACCACAATCCGTAGGGATTTCTTCTGGCACCCCTACCCTACTGAAGATGTCAACCAATGCTTCAGCCACCCGTTCCGTTTCAATAGTTGGTAACGCTACGGCTTCGGGATATCTGGTTGCGTAATCCACAAGAGTAAGAAGATACCGGTTCTTCCTTTCCGTAACTGGTTGTATTGGGCCTACAATATCCACCGCCACTCGTTTAAACGGTGTATCTATTAATGGCATCTGTCCTAAGGGCACCCGTGTAACCCTTTCCTTACATACGGTTTTCTGGCATACGTCACAAGACCTACAGAACCGTGTGACATCGCCATTAACACCAGGCCAGTAGAATTCAGCGACTACTCTGCTGGTGGTCTTCGCCTTACCTAGGTGTCCTGCCATGCTAGACTCATGGGCCACCCTAAGTACTTGAGATCTGTATCTCTGGGGTACGACCACTTGCCAATACCTCTTACCCTCCGGAGTGATAAACTCCCTTTGAATTAGCTCGTTCCTACGAACGAATCTCGAGCTGCCCCCACCCTTGCAGTGTCTTATTGCGCCGGACGCGATTTTCTCACTAACAGTTTTGATGGATTCGTCACGTTCTTGTTTTCGTTTGAATTCATCGCGCGAAATTCCGGAGATCGATTCAGGGACTATTAATTTCTGAAACGCGTTTTTCTCTCGTCTGGTTTTCGCCCACGTTTCGATTGCCTGTGTCAAAGGTATCCTGAAATCTGCCATGGTTGGAAGACGGGAACCTTCGACATTACCGATCGTCAGATCGTAAATAGGGTTTTCCATACAAAGGGCATCTACAGTTCCGGTTAGGAAAGGTGTTTCTACCGTGATCCTTGCTACGGGAATGCGACCGATCGTTTGATCGAGTAGCATACATGGGGACTTCCACCCGATCATTTGGTTATCCTGCACGAGACTACGTTTGATTACTACAGCCGTGCAACCAGTGTCACGTAATGCTACGACTTCTCGACCGTTCACGAAATCTCTCGCGGTTGGTACTCGCGCTCCGGGGAAAAGACACGTGCTAAGTGTATGAATACCTGGTTCTACCTGCACAAGATTATCAGATACACCTTTATTATGTATAGCCACGGCTACCTTATGTACAAGTCCCTTTATTTTAGGACATTTTGCTTGAACATGACCCCATTCCTTACACAAGAAACATTGTATACCCTGACGACCTGTATCGCTAACTGACCTACTTGCCTCAGCTGATTTCACAAGCTCCCTAGGCATCTGTCTCATAGACTGGTTTCCAGACTTAAAATCTTTTGAAACCACGTTCTGGGTTCACCCATGAGCCTCGGCATAGAAATCGGCTTGTTTAGCCATATCCTGTACATTTGAATAGACTTTCTTTTTCAGAAACTGACTTAGTTCCCGTTCAACTGTGTTCAACAAATGATCTCTGAGCAAGAAATCAGTCAACCCTTCAAACGTTTTCACCGCTTTGCCGCATTCAATCTACCCCTGAAAATAGTTCGCTATTCTAACGATGAACTGATCAAAGGTTTCACCCTTCTCGGGCTTGCAATACCTGAAATTTTTACGAAAACCCTGTTCAGTCAGCTCGTACCTTTTTAGAAGTGCTTCCTTCAGGACGTCGTATTTGAACACATCGTCTCCAGGAAGTCGCGAGTACACATCCAGCGCTTTACCCTTTAATAAAGCACTGAGATGTAGTGCCCAGTCATTTCGACTCCAATTCTGGTTCTCGGCATACCGCTCAGACCGATGAAGATAACTATCCATGTTATCGTTTTCATCGTCAAAGGGGGATAATTTGGGACCCTTTAATTTACTGAGGCAGAATCGTGTTCTCCTTTTCTAGCTGTTGCTAACTCTGCCTTACGTTCATAATCTCGTTGCCTTAATCTTTCTTCTACCTCCAAAGCTTCTAACCTTGCTTGTTTTCTAACTCTATCTTCTCCTTCTCAGCTCCCCTTTCCCATTCTATCCTTTCCTTTTCGGCCTGTTTTTCTAATTCTATGATTTCTAATCTTGCCCGCTTTTCTAACTCTACCCGCCTTTCCTCCGTTTCCCTTTTTTCCCTTTCAAGTTGTTTGGTCATTTCCATCTCCTTTACCCTTCCATCCCTCTCCCAGGCTTGCTCTTCCCTTTCTAATTCTCTCGCCCTTACCCTTTCATCCCTCTCCCGGGCTTGTTCTTCCTTAATAAATTCCCTTAAACTTTCTCCCTCATATCCAAGTTATTTGCCTAAGGCGAGCAAGTCCTTAAGGGATGACATGATTAATAGTAACAAAACAAATTTAATTTTACAAAAGAAACTATTCCTGATGAAGGCAACCAAAACAAAATGAATATGTATTTATACTAGACCCACATACCTAGAACTACTAAACAAAATAAAAACCTACTTGAAGATTATCTTGTCAAGAAGGTCACACTCGAATATAAACAATAAGTGTAGACTTTCACAAACAATATGATGACGATTCACTTAATCCAGAGATCCCACTTCTGTCACCATTGTCGCAGAATATAAACCGAGTGGGTTTTTGAACTAAATGAATAAGACAAACACAATGTGAGAAAGATGGAAATTTATGAAATGAATTAATAAAGAAAAATATATGTTGTAAAAATACAATGATTCTCTCACGCTCTCAACATACGATTGACTCAAATCACTCTACAAAACATTCACACATCGAAAATAAACCAAAATTATTAAATCAATATGAAGTACAGATCCAAGAAATCTCATGGACTGCAGATACGCTTCAAACAGTATTTTACACTATAAGAGAGATTCACATAATCTCGAATATGAACTCTATTAAGATTCAAAATAATCTTATGAACACAACTAAGATTCAAAATAATCTTACGAACATAAAAATGCAATTGGAACAACAATTGAACCAAACGTATGCTTCTAGACCTCTTGTACAGTCGCACGATTCCTTGGGTTGGCCCACACTCTTATTGGCCGCTCGCACCCTTTATGGATCCACCACATGTACAGTCATACGTATACACACGTACAGACAGCATACAGAACCCTTTTTAATTTGCTACGTCTACGTCCGTGGCACATACATACATACATACATACATACATACATACATACATACGTATCGACACCACGCAGCCTTAAATACTCTGGAAACTCCAGACCGCTCTAAACAACTTTAGACAGCTTCAGACAGCTCTAGTCATATTCACAGTCACAATCACAGTGACAGTCACAAATCATAATCATGGCCACAATCACAGCGGCAGACACAATCACAGCGACAGACACAATCAGCCCTATGGCTGAAGAACAATGGACAGGGTACACTCCTGGACGTGATCCAAAACGACTAATCTCGGTTTTAGAAATTGATCTTGCTTAAATCCATAGGAGAGTGAGCAAATGTCAGGGTAAAATACCCGTGCATATCATGTTAGTAATGTTACTTCGTCACAAGTAATTTCTGGCGAGGTACATGTTAATACAGTCGCTTACCTGAAAAACACGTATTCACCCTAGATAACGTTGTACGCATGTATAACGAGAAATAGTCGAATAGTTCTAAGGCAAAACCAAGTTATTTCTTTGCCTAATTCTGTGACACATACATACATACATACATACATACATGGGGTGGGGCCGAGTGGTCTAAAGCTCTCACCGTTCCGGATCACCGCCATCTCACCGCAGTATGCGTGGGTTAGAGTCTCAGGCTCGGCTAACGTTGGTACGTGAGAAAGCTTGACAGTAGCTTCCCACGGATCGGTAATTCTTCCCGGGGTTTTCCAGGGTTCTTCCTCCACCAGTTATACTGGCCGCCATGCATAGTTTATCTCGTGCTGGAAAATGGTGTTAAACCCTATAACAAGACATACATACATACATACATACATACATACATACATACATACATACATACACGCTCCTACATAAATATATGCATATAAAATAATTTGAATCTCCACCCCCTTTTCCCTTCTTTCGGTTCTGTGTGTCAGAGTTTGAAAGGCTCATTCACACAGCTTTTTATTTTGGGTTATGTTGTGGGAAGTTTTCTTTACATTTCTTGTAAGGCTGTGATATTATGTTCGTAAGTGCATCAATCTCTTTGTTATCGGATGATATCCCTTTTGGACTGGTCCTTTCCAACATGCGGAGACTGGGGACTAGCCTGAATCACTAACAAGAGATCTAACTGATCCATCTCTTCACAGCGGTTTGTTTTCCTTCCCCTCTAATGAATTAGCATCATATTTTGTTCATATTTGTCATGCCATTTGTATTGTTGAATTCATGATGTGCTAGGGACAAAAAGATATAACGACCTTTTCTTTAGCTTCTCTTGTGTTTGTGTTTGAGCATATGTGTATCATCATTTATCGTAAACAAAATTCCAGTTACTTGCCTCTGTTACGATTTTTAGTTTCTACATGTAAACGTTGGAATTTAGTCAGCCTGCCTGGTCCGCACCTGCTAGGCGAAATCTAACTGCATCTGACCGTCTGTCTATCTATCTATCTCTCCCTCCCTATCCCCCCCCCCCTTATATATATATTGTTTTCTTTTTCTATTAAGTACTACCTTACTGTATTCTTTTGTTTTCTTGATGCAGTTTGAATTACTATAAGTGTAAATGGAGATTTTGGCCAGCCCGCATAAGCGAACCTACTCCCTTAATGGGAGATATCTAGCTGATTCCTCCTTCCTTTCCCTTTGGGCAATTTTTACACAATATGTTTTCTCCTTGGGTTTATTATTTAGCAGATATATATATATATATATATATATATATATATATATATATATATATATATATATATATATATATATTATTTCTGTCGGTAATATTCGCTGTACATAGTAGATGTTGACCATGATTCTGTCGAATAAAATTACATATGTCTTTCTGTGTTCTTTTCTATTTTCACTTGGGTTAAAAGGTAGATTTTCGTATCAGATGTGTTTTTTATTTAAAAATTGACATGCCGACATATTTCTTATATTTCACTTATGACCCATTTCTCCCGTCCATCACGCACCATGCAGGTACATTTGTATTGTTGCTTGTATTGTTTGTTTTTTTTATGGTTCCCCTCAGTTGTGCCCTCTCCCCCACTTAATCCTTTCTTTTTATGTAGGCTATATACTGATAATTTCAACGTTACAGCATCCTTGGCATTCAACCAATTAAACACATCTATCTGACTCATTCAAGTGGGTGATTGACTTAGTTTGTATTCTTTAAGACCTTTGTCTTTGATAGCGATCCTTCTAGCCTGCTATCTGTTTTAAAACTAAATTTTTATAGCCAATAAAATGAAAAATGTATTCCCAAGATTTTCCAAGATTCAGTTTGAGAAATTCTATGATGAAGAAATTATACGCTTGCAACGCAAGTTAAGGATGAGACCTGAGAAAACTACGTTAACCCACCGGAACCAGTCGTCAGTCCTGCTGTATCGCGTATATCGAAATTATCAGTTGGTACACATATTCGTCTTTTTCGATATTCCAAATCTTAGTATCGCTTCTATATTCAGTGATTATGGTTTAATTTTTCTTTCCGGAAATGGCGTGTTCTGCATTTTAGTTATTTTCTTTTTGTAATAAATGTCGCGTTACCTGCCTGCGATTACGTATGTCAAGAACAAAGGAATTGGTTAGAAGCCATGTATTTATGATAGTCCCCGCAGATATAGTGGTCCTGTTCGTAATTGTTACGAGAGCCAGCTTTGTTGGGTGTCAAAAATCACATGTGGACGTTGAAAGCTTTGTCCAAGAACAAAGAACCCTTACTGGCGTCATTAATCTCACCACGTTTTCAGACGGCCAGAGCAATGTTTGCTAAGTTAAATAGAACAGGGTAGAATCGATATCCAATCGGAATTGAGAGAGGGTGTGGTCACCATTTCAACCCGAATTTAAGTGAGTAATTTAGACTAGAAACGTCAGTAATTGTGAAACATCGTGCTGGAAAGTTAAAGCAATAACTCCGGGAAAGTCACTCGTAAATTGGTGGGAAAACTTAGGAAATTCTAAGGAAAGACAAAGCTTCGTAAAGGTCAGTGAGTTATTTGCTCGACTGTTGCAGAATATTACGGCATTGTAATTGTAATTTTGTGCAATATGTGTACTTTATTGCTAGTATAGTTAGTACGTAGAATTACCTTTGTAGTGTTTAATTTACATGCGTATTTCAGAAATGAGCTATGATTATGTAAAGAATTATGTAGATTGCTAGCTCGTGGTTAGAACTAATATTGTAATTCGCTATTTAGTTACTTCGTAGTAAATTGGTGCATTTATTCATGTGATATTCTAGATTTTGCAACTGTTGAATTGAATTGTAACTTTGGAGGATGGTTACAGTGTGCAAAATTAGTTAATATGGATATCTGAATATTTGTAAACACTTGTCGGAGTGTAATGTACGGAAATAAGTCTGATTGCTGTGCTATTGTTCAGTATAATGTTATTAAGAATATGTATACTGATGTGACGCAATTTATTGATGTCTGTATGATAAGTAGTTGATACCGTGCTTTTATTACGATGGTGTTTACCATACAAGAGCGTATGGGTATTTCGATGTGCATGAATGCGTGACCGAAAATGTAATAGCCTTTATTTGATAATTAATTGTTGGTTTAGTGTGAGACGAGATGACTAAGAAAAAATGCTAACGTCCTTGTATTTTCACATGAATCCTTTTAGGGGACAGACTTTAGTCCCTAGTCTCTAGGAGAGAGAGGGAATAGAGACTAGTACAGCGTCAAGGAGGGGGAGGAAAAGGAGTCGAGGAGGAGGATTTGGAGAAGGAGCAGTCTAGCATAAGGAGTTAGGAGGGAAGTCGGAAGGAGAGAAGAAATTGGCGGGATAGGAGAGATACAGATAAGTACAAACAAGGACAGGTGGAAAAGCGAACCCACACTATAAATCAAAGGATGCAATAGGCTATCACTTGGTCGAGAGGGGGAAGAGTGATTGGCAAATTCATATTATTTGAATACTGAATTGCATTAAACTGTTATTCTTTTAAATTTCACCTTTTGTATTCTCAATAATTTAACTGTCGGCATTGCTGACTGGGGACTCGGAGCCTTACCTCTCTTTATCACTACTTTCACTTCCTATCAAATCGAGCCAGGGGTAGGACTTCTGTGGTAATTTAAATACAGTGGAACCCCGCTATAACGCGAATTCGGATATAACGCGGTCGTGGCGTGGCTCCCGAAATTTCGTATATTCGCACATGAAAAAAATATTTTTTCCCAAAGTACATGAAATAGTGTATAGATAAATTAGTATCATTATGGAGAGGAGATCGCGTATGGATTCCAATTTATTATGATCGTGGCGTGGTTCGTGTAAAACGTTTATTATCATTTTGGTGGAAGAGTTTGCGTATAAATTTTAATATAATACGATCGTCGCGTAGCTTCTGAAATTTAACAGTATCACTAGGTTCTTAAAGTGTTATGCCAAAAATAAACATTATCGGAAATGTTACTTATTACTGATCCAGTAAAAAAAGCCGCCAGCATGTTTGCTGGGCTTGGTGGTGTTATTAGACGCTCTCAGTTGACCAGTAAATAATGTCCGCTTTATTAGCTGGAAATTGAAAGGGTATGAAATTGTACATGCGTTCAACTTTACAAAAAATATATAAAAGTAACTCGTGACGTTTGCAGGTCTACTACACTTAGTTCTCGGGTTTTACATGTGCATGGGGTTGGCTTATGAACTCGTTATTAATTTCCTATTTTTTTTATAAAAATATTTTACCGTGATGGAAAAGCAAGTTCACAAACGCAATTCGTTCTCTGCACTTTGCACAAAAAAAAATTGATTATCATTTTGAGGAAGAGATCGTTTATAAAATTGAATACAATACGATATATAATACGATTGTGGCGTGGTTCCTAAAATTTTCAATACATGTACGTGTATTTTTCTCGTACCCGGAAAAAATACTTTTTTTAAAGTAAGAGAAATAGTGTGTAAAACATTTATTATCATTTTGTGGAAGAATTCGCTTATGAATTCGAATATAATACAGTCGTGGCTTGGCTTCTGAAATGTAACAATTTCACCAGGTTTTTAAAGTCTTATGCCAAAATAAACATTATCGGAAATGGTACTTATTACTGGTCCATGAGTAAAGCCAGTAAGTCGTCTTTGTGATTGTGTTCAATTAATTCTGTATACCATCGTTGCTCAAACAAATAGCCGACATGTGTTTCTTTAACTGCATACACAACCATTCAGCAGACAATGCGGTGGTTGATAAAAGGTTCTCACAATTTAATAAACATCAAAAAGCGAAAGCCGCCAACATATTTACTGGGCTTGTCGGTGTTATTAGACGCAATCAGTTGACCAGTAAATAATGCCCGCTTTATTAGCTGGATATTGAAAGGGTATTAAATTGTACAGGCGTTCAGCTTTACATTTTTCTTTAAAAAGTGACTCGTAACCAATGATTCTTATACTCCTTCTTGAGAAGTACAGTCTGTTGTTTTATCGTCTGAAAATGGCAAGGACAAAGCAAACAGTTTAGAAGCACTGGATTCCCCCATAGGACTATCTATACTGTCCATTACGGACTCCGAAGCTCTTAAAGAGTAAGAAAGAATCAACTTATACAAAATAACAAATCAAAAAGAAACGAAATAACAAATGGAACTCAACATGGAAAAACGAGAAATCGAAACCAGAACACGTGCAACACGAGGCAATATGGCGACTAGAAGAGAAGTCAATTACCCTGAGAAATTCTTCAAGCTGGAAAGAGTAGTGATGCATGAAAGAAGCCACCTGCAATGTAAATACAGGGAAGGAACACAAGAAATAGATATGAGGCACATACAAAGGGAAAATATATCTAGTCTAACCACGGTAATGATAGCCATGAAAATAGCCAACCCAGAATGTATGAATCGAGTATACTCCATAAACCCTAATGGATACAAAGGCTACATAGTAAGACCGAAAGGGAAGAAACCAATTTTACCATATGGAGAAATGCGTATTGGGAAAGAAAAAGTGACAATAAAGGAACCAGAACCATTGCTAAGGGAGATAAAAATAATAAAAAAAACGAACAGGAGAATTACATGTTACAGACATCCCGCTGGAAATTCCAATAGAAGAAATAGTTAAGCGCTTTGAGGAAAAATTCAGTATTCTTGTTAGCTCAGCAAGGAATAGAACGATAGAAACAACATCAATTTTAGACGGAACACGGATATTAGAAATTGAAAGAAGTAATATGAAGAAAGTAAAGAGAGCCTTTTACATATTCGGATTCTTAGCAAAGACGTGGTATAAAGGATGCATATTTGACAGAACATGCAATAGATGTGGGAATACAGGTCACACACCATACAAATGTCCCCAGAATTCGGAAAATATAGGACCAACAATGATATCAACAAAAACAAGCAGCAGACAAATAGTAAAAGAAAATATGCAGCCACAACAACAACAACAACAACCAAGAACACAAGATGAGCAGCAGCAGCAACAACAACAACAGCAGTTACAAGAACAGGGACAACAAATACAAGAACAGGAAATACCGAAACAAGCAGCAAAAAAGCAAAGGATAGAACAAATACAACAACAACAACAAGAGAGAGAAACTACACTACAGAAAGAAATTGCAAACAAAAAACAAGGGCAAAATGTTCAACTGCAACAACCAAAACAGACACGAGGAAATGAACAACAAGGACATGAAAGGCAACAACAACAAACAAAGATACCAAACAGGGCAGCAACAACAGGTGATGGAAAATAGACAAGAAGAACAACAAAAGAAAATAAAACCACAACAGCAACCAGAGAACATAGACCAGCAAGAGAATAAAAGTCAACAACAACAACACCAACAGACTCGAGACCAGCTTCCAGTGGAAAACGAATTACAGGGATGTAAACAACAACAACAACAAATACAAATGCAGATACAAGAAGGTCAACAAGAAAATAGCATGCTAATCCAACAAGATATTGAAACTGGGCAACAACAACAACAAAGGCAACAACTAGAAAACAAACTACAACAACAACAAACAAAACGAAGTCTACAAGAAAAAGAAGTGATACCAATACAATCACAACGGCTTTATGAGCCACTACTACAAGAAAATGACTCAGAAATTACAGTTTTCAAATTACAACAGATTCAGAAAACACAAACACCCAGACTATTAGAAATAACCCAAATAAACAAGATACCGCAGCAAAATTCAAACGAAGATTCAGAATCGCTACAAACAATGGAGGAAGCATCCAAAAACAAAAATTCCACTAAGGAGAAACAGGAAACAAGCCTAGATGTAAGGAAAGCACTTAGGGAAATGACGAAAGCGAAAAGACAAGAAAGGAGAAAAAGACAACAAGAGGAAAAAAGGACAGAAGAAAAACCTTGATTCAGCTACGATGAATACATTGAAAAAAAAATATGGATAAAATATATTTATAAAAAAAAAATTACATTAAAAAAAACAATAACACGATAGCTAAACATACAGAATACCAATCAAAACATGTAGGGCAGGAGGGCCTCCCTAAATGGTCTGTGAAGATCAAAAGGAGAGAGAACCCTCCAAAAAAAAAAAAAAAAAAGTAACCAATGCAGGCCTACTGCACTTAGTTCTCGGGTTTTACATGGGTATGGTGTTTGTTTATGAACTCGTTATTAATATCCTATTTTTTATAAAAGTATTTTACCGTTATGGAAAAGCAAGTTCACAAACGCAAATCGTTCTTTGCACTTTGTGCCATGATTAGGACAGTAGTTTTCACACGTTTCTTTCGATATTCACAAAATCTGAAGTAAAAGTTACATGTACGCTGAAAGCATGTGTTGATTTGTAATTATTCTGTTGTAGTTGTTCAAACGAATATGCGTACAAGCGTTAATTATTGGAAATTTGCAATGGATAAATGTACACGAAAACGCATATGAGAAAATTTTAGCAGTATGAAATTTGTACAGACACCGTTCATATATCCTGTAACGTAATGAACCGTACACGTGCTTCGTTTTTCTTAACCTAATTTTGCTGTTAATTTTTTCCACTGAATTCAGACACATAGTGATGTGTGACAAATTATTGAATAGTTTAAATATGCATGCAATGTTTGCAATGGAATTACATATTTTATGGATTAATTTTAAGCCCTGACGGTACGATATCAGACGGCAAGTAAACGGTGTTGATACTATGTTTATGCTGTATATTAGACGTTGAATTCAGATACAATGATTAGGGGAAAAATATTGAATATTGTAAATCTGAGTGCAATTTTTCAGTGGAATTCCATTATTATAGATGAACTGAATGCCACGACGGCACGATAGTAAACGGTGTTGATACCATTTTCATCATATACCGTATACATGAATACATGTATATGTGCCAATGAGTTGTTCTCTCAAAAAAGTAAAATACTGCAAAACCCCGCATTAACGCGACCTCGATATTAACGCGATCCAATTTTGTGGACCCTAATTATCGCGTTATAGCGGGGTTCCACTGTAATATATTGGGACCACCCATCCTCAACCCTACCAAACGCCACAATAAATTTTACGGTTTTTGTTTAGTAGGACGCCATACCATAGTCTCCATTTATTACATGTCTTAGTCTATTTATTTGAAGTGTAATTTATGTATGTATTAGGCGTGGAATATTCCTTCCTAGTTATCTTGGTAAAGGGTCTCTTTATCCAATTTGGTGAGTCCATCCATTCCATATAAAGTTAAAAATAAATGATGTGCGTCAAAGTCCGTAGTGTCTAACTCATACCAGATTGAAATGTATAGATGTGTCTTGGTTATGTGGATTCTACCAATCAAATTGAGATATCTAAATTTCCAAACATTAACATGCGCTTTTATTTCTCCAGCTGTTACTGAAATGGTGGTGTGTTATGAAGCGACATTGCATGAAGACGTCTCTTTGCAAGTGAAGCAGTATAACCACCCGCCGGAGCAAGCGCATTTGGTCGCAGTTCGCTGGACAGGAAAGGGCCAGGCCTGGGAATTTTAAAAGTGTAGGGACATGGTCTTTCGTCGACTAGGATACAGGCGTTATATTTCTCCTCAAAGAAACGCAGAAATCTTGCGACAATGAACATTTGAACTGAAGATATCTCTTCTCGTATCATTTTGCAGTGTTCCTCTCTCTCTCTCTCTCTCTCTCTCTCTCGATTGATCGACGCGCGACCACGACCTTGACGACGACACAGTCGGCGACTAATTTCACAGTCAGCGACACCTGACTGCAATTTAATGGGCGAGCCAGTCGCGACTTTGCGACCCAGTCAGCGACTCTGCGACCAAGTCAGCGATACAGGCGGCGAGCCTGCTACCCAGACGACGGTCCAGTCTGCAACCACAGGACACCCAGTCAGCGACTTAGTCGGCAACAAGAAGTCAGGAATAGTACGGTACTCCACTGGGATAGAAATCTGTCACACTCTGGAGCGACAGTACTCAGACAGATTCAGCGAGGTATCACTCCAAATACAAAGACCTAGTCTAAAGAACCCGAGATAGAATAGTGCAGCCGATGGAATTTCTGCTACCATAATATAGTGCCGCAAGCTACATATAAAGTGCTGTATAACAATAATAATAATAATAATAAAAAGCATGTATATGCAAAAGTAAAGACGATTGGTCAAAAAATAGTGACAACAACATCGATAAACGATGTGGCAGACTGAACAATTAAATATCAAACTAAGTCAGCTACATTGTGTCGTCAGCATACTGGAAAGGTGTCATCATCATCATACAGTTGTATTAATTGATGCAGAACGCTAACAAGTGAAAGTATCCCAAATTTGGTCGAACAGTGCACAAATCATAAGAATGGGTTCGAAAAGCTACATAATTGAGTTGATATCTGATAATCAACTTCAACCAAGGTTCAGTTAATATCAAACCATCAATCAATGTTCTTGGCACTCCACATTATACGAAAAGTAGGTGCTGGATATCAGTAGACAAAAACTTCGCTAAACGATGAGACAGAATGCTGACATTCTAATCAGCAAAGGGCTCATGAAAACACAGATTTGTTGCAAAATCAATTATGGAATTTGTTCTGCGGAAATAAAGCATATGTATTTGGGAAAAATTATGCTGCAATTCTGTAAACTATAACGTAGAAGGCTGAAATCTATTTATAATAATAATAATAATAATATATTTTGGAAAAAAGATCGGGTAGGACTGACAACAAAGGACTGTAACTCTGCTCAACTCTGATGTGAAAGTGGGGTGGACAGAGGGGCAGGTCGAATTTAATTCCCCCGTTTTCTAGAAAACCGGGAGAAAATAAATGAAAACACTCGAGATAGGACTGTTGTTGTTGTTGTAGGGTTTAACGCCATTTCTCAGCACAAGATAGACTATACGTGGCGGCCAGTATAACTGGTGGAGGAAGAACCCTGGAAAACCCAGGGAAGAACCACCGACCCACGAGAAGCTACTGGCAGGCTTTCCCACGTACCCCCGCTAGCCGAGCCTTGGACTCGAACCCACGCAGACAGAGGTGAGATGGCAGTGATCCGGAACGGTGAACGCTTTAGACCACTCGGGGCCCCTCTCGAGATAGGAAAACGCACGACAAAGAGAGAATTTTTCTCATGCAAGTTATATATAACACCATGTAGCGAGCATCTACATTAAAAATACTGTCGTAGTTGGGTGGATGCCAGTTTTTATTATATAACAATCAATTTTCTACCACAAAAAGAGCCAGAATTGTTCAGTCATTACATAGTAAGAAAAGACAATCCCGTCTTCTGGTTCCGTGTTACGATACTGGAACTACTTTATCCTCGAGGTTCCCGGGTTACAATAGTAGCGCCCCTAACGATGTCAATGATAGCAGAAAACAAAGCTCTCGCAGCTACGCTAAGAAATCTTGAGTCATACATAAAAATATATGGAAAGTTCAAACCATGATTATGTCAATACACCCCCACCCAATTTATTCATTTTATGAAGTAAATAATATCTAATATGACCACAAGATTCGTCGGAAACAATAGTCTGGTATCCTGACTGACTCCATTATAAATGGGAGAGAGGACCAGGGTACCAGACTATTGAAATACTATCACATTCGGAAATCGCGTGCAAGTTCATAAATGGTAACGTTGGCGAGTTTTGACCATAATGGATTTGAAATTATAATTATTATAACTGCAGTAAAATAAATATGTATATAATAAAAAATATAATTATCAAAGTAATGCGAGTTTGACTGCAACATTACATCTTGTTGTCAGCATACAAAATCACGTCTCGTAATGATCCGGACTTTCTGATGCTGATAACTTAGCGTGAATCATTGTCCAACATATCACTGTCTAAAAGACAATATATCTCGTCTTATCTTTAAAATTCAGTTTAGGTAACCGTAATGGTGTCAGCTGACACCCCACGTTATTTTTCTGTCGATTTAATAGGCCAACGCTCAATGCGCCATCTAGTGTTGTCGCATTTTCGTTTGATCTCCAGGCCCTAGAGGAGAGAGCTATAGTCGCATGGGTTGAACTCTACAGTTTCGTATTTTTCATACTTTGCATGTTAGGTCTTTAAACAAACACAATTAACCTGGTTTTCCTGTTTGTACTGTGTTTTATTATTAAAAAAGACACATATCATAGGTATTGTTAAAATAAACTTGTAATTCCCTTGATTGGCCTTACTTCAGATGTGTATGTCCATAATATAAGTGCTGGCTCCGCTGGGTCATTGTCACTGCCTGGACTTCAGAGGTAAATTGTTCTAATTTTTATAAAAAAATATCCGATACCTTTTTCTTTTACGTATATATTTGGTAATTCATTCAATGTATTTCCAGTATCTGATCTTTGGAGCACATGGGGGAGCAGTCATTTTAGTTAGCTGTGTGCTTAGATCATGTACACTTTACACAAGTACAATATCCAAAGAAATGTCAACCACAGTATAAGATAGTAACAAAGAGGTATACCAACATCCTCTTCATTGTGTACGTTGTTAAGTGCAAACAATTTCACCTTGCACATGTCGTTATCTCAGAAGTTCATGGCATGTGTGTGTGGAGAGTCCCCATGATCCAGGATGGGAACATTTGGATCTACCGTGGCTATTTATGTGAGACAAACGTATGATCCGCGTGATTTACTTAGACGTTGCGAACGTGTTTTGGAAGTCATGTGACAGTCTATACAGGCTCAGTCTGGTAAAGATCGGTGTGTGTGTACGGATTGTTGATAGGTAGGTCTATTCTGCTTTAAAACTTTACAGGACCGTAGCTGATGATCTAAAATAACTCTTTTTATGAACTTAGTAAAGAATACTTCAATAATATATGTTTGATGTTGCCGTCAGTTTTCGTGCAGAAGTCGAGTTGTTTACGCTCGATGAGTGAGTGGGTTGGTGGACTATGCAGTACTGGTAGCGTCGAGTGTGCTATAGCATTCGTACGGCATCCCGTTTGTTTGTCCCAACCCCCATTAAAAAAAAAATATGCATCGATGGTATAAAAAAAGTGCAACAATGTATTCATAAGTTACAAATGTCTGACCTGATTGCAGACAGAGGGTCATAAACACTTGGCTTGTTAGCGTTTCGAATCAGACGGTAGTTTCTTCAGAAACACGGTCGCCATAATTTGCATGGGCGAATCTGTTTTCAAAATATATTATGTAGTTTACTGTCTTTGATAATGTCGATAATTCCGTAAATATTGGAGTTATATCTCTTTGATCACGTGTATGTAAGAACTACATTTTATTTGTTCAGTTTATTTCAGAAACAGTAAAACTAAAATTATATACTGTATTGGATGCAGACGACATGGTTTTTATTGAAATGGATTGTTCTTGAAACTAGAAAAGCACAGGGAGCAGTCTGTGTGCTTGTTTACATTGAGAGCTTCAGTTCGGTTTGAAACACAAGGCTACAATCCGGTCAGAAATTACAAATTGATGAATTAGTTTTGTGGATTTATATATACATATCCTTTATGCTTTTCATTATTAAAATTGGTAGTGGGTACAAACAAACAGAAGGGTGTGCAAATACTAAAAAAATGTATAAACAAAATTAGATCAAAGGCAAATGTTTACACATTCATTGTCTCTTCGTGATATAAACAGTTTCATCTCTCTAAAAGGATATGGGTACCACAACCGATTTTGTACTGTTGTATTTCTGAACATACCATGATGCGTATCATGGTATACCACAGCTGTATTAGGGACCAGCAATTAAATTTTTTGGGTTAGGAGCTACACTATTTGTTGGGACACTATACATTTATTTTTAAAGTAATTTTGTTGTGCACTGTATGTTCTGGGACACATCTTTATTTCGAGTCGTAAGTTGTGGGACACCTTTTAAATCAAGCGAAAACTGCATGTTGGAAAATGCACTCAAACCTAAATTTTATTAAAGAAACTTTAAAAAAGAGAATGCTGTGAGTGTTGTTTGTTCATACTTTTCTTCCTAGATGCAAATTTGCTAAGAACAAGAGCTCAGGTAAGAATGAATCATTTGTATATATGAGAATGAGTTCAACTTTTTCTGTTCTAAGTTTTTTAAAATTAAATGTCTAGGTTTATTTGCCATTTGTGCTCGTTACATGACTTATTTTGCAAAATAACTATTGGTGAGCACAGTATAAACTATTCACTGTAATTACATAAATATATATTCAGAAAGAGAGAGAAAGAGATACCAGTAGATAGTGACGTTACAGAGTGATTGATAAACATACTAATTCCGTAACCGAATATCTTTTATTTTCACAGCAGTGATATCTGACATAATCCAAGTACTGCTGAATAAACTTGAATGCCGCTAATATATTTAATTTAAATCTTTCAGTCTGGCCACATTATTAATTGCCCACTTGACCTCCTCAGGCTAAAATCCATCAAATTCGACCTCTTCACTGTCGCTGCCATCACATTCAGTATCTATTATGATATTGTCCTTGCATCCATTCAAGTTATTGTTAATAACACAAACTTTAATGATTTTCGGATCAGATCTGGCTTGTCCTGAAGCGATTTGAACATATTTTATTTACACAGTAGTGATATCTGACATAATCCAAGTACTGCTGGACAGACGTGAATGCCACTAATATATTTGAAAAAACTAATTTCTACTGGCTTGAAACTCAATTTCTGGACATTCACTAGACACAAATTCCTTGACATAAATACATATAGTGTCCACACTAACGGATCTGCAGATCACATTAGATGAGAACCCACTTTGCAATTTTTCCATCTAACTCTGCCATACGATACTGGTCTCCCACTCCTTGCTAGATGTTCCCATTCATTCAGCTGCTGAGAAAAAGTTAATGAATTTGCAATGGTTGATTTGGGGATTTTGAAATGTCTTGCTTTTACTCGAATTCCATGCAATTTGAGAAATACAACTTCCTCATTTTGCTTTAATGTAAAACGACTGTAATGCCCTTGCCTGACATCATCAATTTCATAGGCATCATCTCTCTCCTGACTGGGGTCTCCAGTTTCGTGTCTTTTTGCACCTGTTTTTTTTTCTTTTACATCACACTCCTCCTCTCTAGCACGCTTGTTTGGTTGACCTACAGGCCTCTTAGGTGAAGCTTTAGGCAACACATTTTCTTTCCATGCACTACAAACTTATCCATAATAGCGGAGATCTATAATGTGGTTTATTTTGTTTTATTTTTATTCCCCTTTATATATGCTATGTACATGATAACAATGACTGCGCGGAATCACTTTCTGTGTAAATGTGTGAGAGGTTATCGCTTTAAAGTGTTTTATTGTTTCTATTTATTTTCAAAATCCCAGTGAAAGCCGGTAGAAAGAAATCAAAGTTGGCTTCCCCATGTCGGCTGACTTTGTATACATATGTGTAGTAAAAAACCAATCTCCATGCTAAAATGTCTGCTTCCGGGGTCGGCTTGCTTTGTAATAAATTAACCTTTGTATTTGATATACTACCAGTAAGTTCAAACAATTAGTTTATGGCTGTTACAAGGTGTGTTTATTCAACACCTGGGCTTTCATTTATATGCCGTCTGTAGTCATAATTGACACAAACGGGTTTCCAGTTCTTCAGATAAATAGTATACTCAGCCTTAACTTGCTCTAATAATACTTTTTGTAACCCTAGGAATCAAAAAGATTGTCATTTGTACTCACAGTGAGTATATTTCTAATAATGAGTTTTGTGAGCTTTTGTCATATGGTTACCCTGGATATAGTACACTCTTGGTTATTTTGTACCTTACACCGTGTCACGCATGAATGGCAGGTGCTTTCGAGCAATGGGGTTGATAATTCTGTTTCTCTTGTATGTGATTTTGCAGGACATTCAAACCTTTGAAGACAACCAAACATGATTTGTTTCTCAATATTCACGTCAACGATCAATGAATTGTATTGTCTGCCAAAAGGTATAACACTATAGATGCATGCACTACTTATACGGATTTCGTGAATACATTTTTCCTTTAATAATATGTTAATGTCAACCAAAAAAGTGAATAAATGATAACAATACAAGGTTAGTTTTGTTCATTTTATTATCAAATAAGCATTTTATTTATCTATTTTATTGTAGCATGCAGTGTGGCCAGTTGCGTCGGGGATAGGGGGACCCAAATTAAACACAATGTATTTTATTTCCTAAGTATTGGGACACATCATGTCTGTTATAAAAAAAATCACAAGTTCTGGGACATGAAAGAAATATTATTGTTTCGTGTCCCAACATATGCAGTAAATACGGTACATATTATTTTTAATTTCCTGTAACTGAAAAATATCTTGGCTTGATAATATGCTGTAATATATTTTTTTAATAAGAACTGAAATAAATAGAGGATATTTGCTTGAAACAAGTACATGTAATAACGTATATATTTCATCTAGTGGATGAAAAACAATATTTTCACGAGTGAAAATACTAGAGTTTTTACCCACGCGATGAAATGTATCCGTTATTCACTCGTTTCAAGCAAATATTCTTTTTATTTTATGCTCACATACGTTGGCTACCTAAAGTTTGTGACACAGTGAATTAGCAGATTTCTTACGGTAATGTCAGCTGTTTACCTTACATGTTCTGCTGTGCTATGTGTACCTGCACACAAAATTAGTCTGACATCAGATTGATAAAAATTAACTCATATTTCCAGAATAACAAACTACAAGTTTCAAGGATAACAGACAGGGATTATTAATAAGAAAACAAACACTACATAAGGAAAAAGTAGTTCACTGACAGAAAATCATATGGAAGTAAAATTGTTCTGACCCAAAATAATTAGTTCCTGTAGTGAAAAATTATTGTTATTTTTTCACTAGAAAATCAAGTAATTCATTGCTTAGCATAAAATAAAATAAAATATTCCATCCCTCTCCCAGAAATTATGTTGTATGTTCTATTACTTAAAATAGATTAATGTGTCTTCTGTATTTTAATTCCTGTATATGTTGCCAAATAACTGCATCTAAATTGGAATGATTAAGTTTACATTATGCTTGACACCCTGTAAAAAATTGACATTAGATGGCTTGTTGATAACAATAGGAGTATTGATACTGAAACATATTTCACTAGCAGAGCTATTAATGCAACAGAAAGGGAGACCTTTTGAGTTGGATGTCAGCATCCAGTTAAAGATATTTATCAGAGAGGAGCAGTAACAGGCTGATTCAACAAATGAGAAAATATTTAGTGGGCTACAGTAATTACGCAAAATCCAAAGAGAAAACAAATGGGTTTCCTGAAACTCTTATAATACGAGTCTCCGTCTCTCAAAGAATTACATGTACTTAATACATGTACATTAATGCACACTGGCAAATAACCTTTTAAAATGACATTTTTTTCTTAATTTAATCCCAATATTTTCCAAAAGTTGGATTTGGCCTGAATATCTTTAGCATCAATTCTTTAAGCCACCTTGATGGCATATGTAACTCATGTCATACATGTGATTCAAGGTTTATAAAATGATTTTATTTGTTATAATCCAAATTAAAATGTATACAAATTTAGCTATCTTCTTTAAAAAAAAAAATTTTGGGATTTAATTTTCAGTGAAAAAAGAGATACCTGAAATGTCATTACATTCATAACATTCTTACTCAGAAATGTCTGTACACTAATTACAGACAGAAACTACTGATATACAGGTACATTGAAAAAGTACTGTGGTACATACCACTGGTAAAAATTTATTGGTATAATGATAATTATGCATACCTTTAATGTTGTTGTGGGTTTAACACTATTTTTAAGCACAAGATAGGCTATAAATGGCGGCCAGTATTAATGGTAGAGGAAGAACCCGGGAAAACCCCGGAGAGAGCCACCAACGCACAAGAAGCTACTGGCAAGCTTTCTCATGTGCCCACTTAGGCCGAACCCACGCAGACAGAGGTGAGATGTCAGTGATCCATAATGCATACCTTTAATATATATATGAATGAAATGAGGCTAATACAATTAGAATGGATTCACTGAATTGAATTTATACTGCAGGAGTACTAAAGTGTGAATATCAGTCAGTCGGTGAAATTCATGGTGAACTTAAAAGGTAAATATATTAGGTCAGATATTAACTAGAATGAATTACCAGAATGAACCAAACTAAACAGGATTGAATTAAAACAAACCAAATGCCAGATTTAAAAATGCCCCCCCCCCCCCCCCCCGAAAAGTTTTAGGGAAATTTCTGCAGCAAATGATGCTACAGTGTGACCTTTATTTAATAAGGTGGTGCTCTATATATAAGAACTTCTGAGAGAGTGGTGTGTGTAAGTTGAAGTTGTTTAGATATATAACATGTACAGTGGAGAGATTGTTGGTATACCTCTATGTTACTTTCATGTACTGTTGCTGAAATTTCTTGGGATATTGTACTTGGGGAAATTGTACATAACCTAAGCACACTGCTAACTAAAATGACTGCTCCCTTGTGCTCAAAAAATCAGCTTCAGTTAATCTGAAGTACAGTTATTAAAATAGGGAAAAGAAATTTTGTCAGACTAGACAATACCAAGTTTTTATAATGCAATGAATGAATTACCAAACACATAAAATGCAAAAGAAAGTTATCAACTCTTTTTTTTATTATTTACCCATGAAGTCCATGAAGTGAAAATGACCAAGTGGAACTAGCATTTTTTTTAAGGTGCACACATAAAGTAATTTCAAGCCGTATACTCTATAAAAGCCATATTACATACATCAATCATACACCAAAATGAAGGAAATTAAATTTCTTTGAACAATTTCTATAAGGTCTTTTTTTAAAGCCATTATAACAGTGGAAAACCAGGAAAATTTTTTTTTCTTTAAAACCAACATTTTGCAAATTATGAAACAGAGCGCCTCATAAATTAAACTTTCTTCTGTAATAGGACTGTACCTTGTTACGTATATTTGATTTAATTTGTATTAGATTTAATTTAATTGTCAGTTTGTAAGTTTTCATTTTTTTTTTTTAAATTCATTACATGTCAATGTAATGTAATTTTGTTTACTAGGAATTTGATATTTTTCAGAAAATTCAGTTTGACTTGAATCTTTTCATCAATACCTAATAATCAAAAACGTTTCTGTTTCTGGCCTTGTTTCAGGGTCAGGTAAACAACTTTTAATTTTTATTTTATTAAAATGATTGGTATTTATCAAGATCATGCTAGAAGTACATAATTTTTTATATGTAAACAGTCTCTTTCACAATTCTGGGTTTTCCGAAATTGCACAGTTGCCAAGTTTTATATCGATTTCTATAGAGAAATTCAGCAGTTGTGCTTTTTGTTTTACACTGGAAAGTATCTGTAGAGACTAGTTTGGAGTTGTATTTTTTATTCAAATTATTTGGAATCTAAAGGATAATTATTTTTTTCTGGAAATATTTGAGTGTTCATACAGAATTCTTGGATGAACAAAGATTTAAATTTTATTCGGAATTCAAACACCCGAATATTATTTTTTGTGGTTCACAAAGGACTGTACATGTCAGCTCTGTACTGACTACAGTATACGTTATCGCCTTCCATTTTGGATTCTTTCGTCGGGGTTCAAACTTGAATTCATTAGAATATTTCTTTATTAGGACTTCTAACATTTAATTAATGGATTTGATTCTTAAAACCGTAAGTTCTTATTTTCATTTTTACAGTATTTTTCCAGGGAAATAAATTATTTGTTAAATTTTAAAAAGCTTGTTGTTTTCACTCTTTCTTTTGCTGTTCATTCGAGCCTAAATACATAACATAAGAACCTCACCTTTCTCCTTAATCAGTACTTAAGACTTTTAAGTTTTTTCAGTCACAAAAAATATAAACATCCTGTTTTGGATGGTTATCCTAGTGATTTTGAAGCAGGATATTGCATTTATTTGCATCACTCGAGTTTGAATTTTTAAATTTATTGAAAGAAATGATTACATCATAAGATTGCATAAATTGAATAAATAAAGTTTCTGAGAAAATATTCTTATCATTTTAATATTGAAGGCATGCTTTTGACAGCATAATGCTGAAACAGTCAATATGTACTCCTATAATTACATACAGTTTTGAAGGAAAAAAAACATGTAAAGTCATTAAAAACGTGGTCTTTTGCCAAATACAATATAAAATTATTACTTTCTGTTTCATACATAATTATCAGTAATCTCTGTGCATGTAAGCACATACAGATGCACAGGGAGAGAGAGAAAGCTAAGTCAGGACTTAATTACTGTTATTTTAGAATCACAGCATATAGCAATAACTTGTGTGTTAATGCCTCTTAATTATAAATAAAGCATGTGAATCAAAGTACATTTATTAATATCTTCTCGCGTCCATAGTAGAGCCAGCCATTGTTTAAAATTGATTTTGGTGAGACACTGTCACTTACCCTCTTTAAACAAAACTGCCTCCACAGGAAACATACATGAAATAAACAGTCGATTGTAGCAGATAATTTTAGTTAAATAGATTAGTTCCTTGACTGGTAATATGTGCAATAAAACAATCTGTATTCTCTAACATCTTTATGAAGATCAGTGTTGTTGTTTATGAAATATTTGTATGTGTCAGTGACAGGTTCTTTTTACTTTAAATATATCTCTCGACAAAGGTTTGCCAGGTAATCTATTTGGAGAAACATGCACATTAAGTATCCACTCATGGTTCATGGTTTTCATGTGTACAAAGTTTACTCAGGCTCTTTGACTGGGAAACTCTGCAAACAGGGACAGTTCCTGATGGCTTGAAGTTCAGCAACATATCTACTGTATCTGTCATAAGAGTCAACCATATTCCTAAAGAAATTTTCATTACTTTGTTTGGAAAAGAAATTGACATTACAACAAGGAAGCCTTGACATTTACTGCCTCTTATTCTTCAAAACCTCATAGTCAACAGCTCAACTCAAACATACAAGTTATAGATACACCCTGGTGATTTGTACCTATCATTTATTCTCTTCATAATCTTTGTCTCAGTCTGTTTGTCTGTCTCTTTTACATACATATGCTGATACTCAAATATTTTAAAGAGTTCAAAGTTCATTCATTTAACAGTTCTACTCTGATGAAATTTGTAACTATGATCATATAAGCTAAATAAAGTTTATAAGTCAGCAACATATTTTGTTATCAATCCATAATTGCAGACTTTTGTAAACTATATAAACTGTACATGATATACAGTCAGCTATGTAAGTTATATTTGCAAGTTGAGTGATATTCTGCCCACTTGTGCCTCTTGCTTGGTTTTGATCAGTTTTGTTTGTTTTGGTGTGTTTCATTATTCTGTCATATGCTCAGGGATCTGAGCTTCTGCATTGAATATGCTTGAAATTCTCAAAGGATGCACTGTTTCTCAATATAATGCATCCCCATGAGGCACCTAATTTTCCCCCAGGACACTTCCCCTTCTCATATTTTGGTCAGCCATGGCCAATCTATAGATGAGCTAATGGCTAGACTTACATAAACAGACAGAAGCCAGTGTAACTCTTGAAGAGTTAATCCTTATCAAACCAGTTATCTTGTAAAAAGGAGGGCCTCTTTGACTGCAACCCTGACTTGCTTCAAGAATTCATGAATGTAATTGTTTTGCAACTTAATGATGCCCTGTTTAGTGGTAGCAGTGTTTAAATTGTTGAAGTGTGAATAAAAATTATGAAAGTAATCAAAGCTTTCCCCCAGTTTGATTTTGGGCAATATTGAAAAATTATCAATATGCAATAATAATAATAATAACTTTTTTAAGTACATGTGATTTCTCAAGGGCACTACAATATCAGCAGAGATTTTAAAAGAGTGCAGAAAAGTATGTTAACTCGAAAAAGAGTTGGCAAAATCTGTTTTCATTTTTGTAGGGAAATGGGCTTGTATGAAATGACATTAATCCCAACAAAAGGAAATAAAAATAGGTGAAAATTCCATTTGACTCGTGACCTTCAGTATTGTTACCTAAAGTTTGTGGGACTTAATCTTACAAATGCAAGCTACTGTACTTGGTGAGCTCTATAGAATTGATGAATTGATTACTGAGAGTAATTAACATTTTGAATTATTTTTTTGCACATATATATGGTATATTTTTTCATTCTTTGTTTCATTCATTGATGGTAAATTATGTTTCTGTAAACAGAATGGTGTAATGCCAGGCTATTTGTTCATGTAAATTTCTTTGAGAAGGAAGATGCTATTTTGCTTGCAACAAAAACAACACGACAGTCAAGTGATCATTCTTTGGATTTATACTAATCGTTGATAATTTTATTGCCGTGTTGTTTTTATATTTATTGTTTATGGAGTAAAAAAAATTTAAAATAAATTTACATGTATGATGTTTAAGCATAACATTTTATTTACTGGGAAATATTTTCATTTCAGTGAGATATTATGAATGGCTGAATATTCATTACTGATATGCTTTTAAGTAATGAGTGTCGGGTATGTTTAACCTTTTTATACGCTTGGAAGTTATGGCCTCAAGATTTCATGCCAGGGACTCTCAGTAATAGGCTGGGAACTCATGAGTTGTGATTCTTGCAGTGCTTCTTGGGTCCTATCATCATAGATAAAGTACTTTAACTTGGGTCCTATCACAGACATGGCCTAAGAACATGTTTGAAAGTATGTGTGATCTTCAGTAATGCTGATAACTGGGACACTATTGTTCACGCTTTTCAGGGGTTTTAATAGCTGGTGGCTTTTTTGCAGTTTATTTGTACAGGAATCATGGCCTACATCTGCAAAATTTTGATTAAGTTCATTTTAACAGTTTTATTAATTCATCACCATATCTTTATGGAGACATTTCATTTAGTTGAGATTAGTGTATTTTTCCATTCAGTACATATGTCTAGAGAAGATGCTCAAGTTGACAATTCAGCATCATTAAAAGTACCTGCCAGACACCTGGTTCTGTCTCTATCACGGTGAACATAAATGTTCAGTCTCTTTCATTTCATGTCCATCTGGTCAAGATATGAAGTGGTAATCACAAAAAAGTCGTTTGCAGTAAATTTTGACAGGGTTCTATAAATTGTGCACTATGGAGGGATGGGGGTGGTATGAAATAGAGACTGAAGGATGATTTTACTGAATCTACAACTGATTAAAGCATATGGTAAACATATACAATATGAATAGAACTCATGTATTGCAGTATATATTAACACATTAACCCCTGGAGGTTTTTGACCTTTTTGCCTGAAAATCGAGTAGGAAACATATTTTGAAAGCTATTTCTGAACAGATCTGAAAACACAGAATCCCCGATGATCTTTCAATAATATACTGCCTGGTTGTGTTAGAAACATCATTTTTCTTTGGCTATTAGACTCATGCTTGAGCAGAAGGGTAAAAGTACTTTTCTTCTTTTTTTTTGCTAAACGGGGCCATATTTTTTTTAATGGAGACTGACCCCTCTTTATTCCAAATGCCCATCTTATCCTACTTTTTGCAAAGGCTCATCTGTCTGTCTGCAGGTCATACCGGTTTGCCTTAGATCTGAGACTGAAAAGTCTAAAATCCTGACACAAACTCGGATTCCAACCACGGGTGAATTTTGGGTAGAAAAAATTTGGGTCCAAAAAATGAGTTTCTTTTTATCTGTATTTCGTAGTGTAACTAGATATTCCAGATTATTTGGTATCATTATAGAGCTACATCTATCTACCTTTATATAATACTACTCACTTTAGTGTATCACGCATGACCATGACGCTTCAGAGCTCGGCAGTAGGCTACTACCTTCTGCCCCGTTAAGTCGTCACTAGGGGTTAACGTGTTAAACATATTGAAAGAGTGTCTAGTACCTTCTACCATCACAATCCATGAGTGACAGTCTGCTACTCTCCTTTACCACCCATGGCTGTCCCCCTGGAGATTCTGTTTAGCATGAGTAAGCATAAAACTGCTGAACTAGTAAATGCCAGTGCAAGTAAAATTTTCTTGCCAATGTCACCCAACATCACCTGTATGACTGGCTGAATGAGTTTGTCCAATTTTCTCTTTGAAACAAGTCACTTAGGGGGCAGGGGCCAGTTCTTATGTACAAATTTAATGCTGCAATCAGTGACCTAGTATAAATAAATCATAAAAAATCAAATACACAAGTGAGGTCAAAAAGGTCCATATTTTTGGATACCTATATTAAAACAAAGCATAAAAATACTATCCATGTGACCAAAGAAGTCAATGGCAGTTCATAGCAGAAGTTTATGCACCCCAACCCCAAATTTCTACCTGCGATTTTCATGTCTGAAGGTTATTTTTGACACCATGTGATGCTCACGGTACAAACACAAGCCCTTTCCTAGATGGCAATTCTGCAAAACTGTATATACTAAACAGGCTGCTGCAACTGAAAATGGTTGTCATCCAAGCCGTTTTTGAGATATTCTACTTTCCCCAAACCCATGTGTTTACTGCTATGGGAGGCTAGCTCTTCTTTCTAGCCAACTATTGGTATTTCACTATCAACATACTGCAGAGTAACTATGGAAGGTGTACATGCCTGACATCAATTTTAAGAACAACACAAGCCCGAAACACCTAGTTCACAGGTATATCCATATCTTTAAATAGTAAATAATAATAGCTGAAAAAGTCACACCATAGCCTTAAGTTAAGAAATTTGCCAGGGGCCAATTTACGAAACTGGACCTTGCCACCTTATTGATCCATAAAACAGGCACTTTCACTGATAGGTACATGATTTCTGCATTGTGTTGTTGTCAACATATTTTTGTTTTTACTTACTCAATAAAAATGAGGAAATCTCCATACAGGCAGCCATGGGTCATGAAGCTTAGTGGATTTTCGCCTCTGACTTACAATGATGACTTCCTCTAATTATTTTTAACATCACTCTGTTTATGTATAATGTTACAATTCCAGCACATGAACAGCATTTATACAGCGCAGTATATCTTGTGCAGAGGGCTTGATCCATGCCACATTTCATGTAAAAGCCAATCCGAGGTTCTTTTTCCTCTTAAGTAAATTATTTGTATTGAGTTTTGTTTATGACTATCGTTAAATCTCAGTTTTGTTTTCTTCAACATTATTCTAACACTAGTAGGTTGCATTTTCTCATGTTTCTTTTCTCAGATTTATTTTCTTCAGCTTTTGTATCAGCTAAGTAGTTTACAAATTTGTGTTTCATTCAAACAGTATAAATACAACGAAATGATTAAATATCAGTATTTTTGAACCTGGTGAGTCTACATGATACATTTTGTCTATATTAGGATGGAACCACAAGATAAATAAAAAAAGAAAACCTCATAAAATATAATTATCTTTAATTTCTTTAATTATATGGAGAAAAAAATTCAAATTCATTTCATCCAAGATAGTTAGTCTCACTAGAGCTGATTTCAGCTGTTAACCAGGGGCACTGTCCCCTGCTGGTCCTACCAGTGACCTTTCAGCTTCTCCAGCTACATTCTTGTAGTTTCAGACCTTTTACATTTAGATTGTTTATGGATATGGCATAATAATATGGATATGGAATAATGATACAATTCACATGGTACATGGTAAGGGTCCCCTAACCTGATGAAAATAATCGAAAATCATGCAGAATTCACCCTAGTGTATCAGTTTACTTGTTCACTATTTTAATTTCAACCAGTAAATTATTGTCCCAAAGTTACAAATTCAGGACTCTATTCACTGTGGCCCAAGAAGAATTCAGGTTTAAAGAGTCCATGATCAGATCTATTTCCAGTCTTTGTTATTCATATTCAAAAAATTCAGGCTGGAACAACTGCAATGACTGGCCACCATAAATCACCACAATGTTTTCACTACACTTTCCAATCGCACCCACTAGCTACTCCCCTCCCATCCCCCAGTTGTTGATGTAGGGATTATATTGCAAATTCCTTCACATATTAGATGTGTATTTCTTCAGTGGAATCAAATATGAAATTGGACAGAAAATATCTGAAATGTTTAACCTACTAAAATTGTTGTAATGTTTTGACTTTGACCCCCACCCAGGACCTGAGGAAGCCTGTGATGACAACCCTCTCACAGATGGTCACCATAATGACAAAATGATTACAAAATGTTTAAACATTTTGAATTTCTATCCAAAGTTTAGGAGATGGGGTAATTCGCAGACTGATGTATCCAAGCTCACAAAACCAGCTTTTTTATATTGAACATATTGCCAAATGACCACTAATCCATTTGCTAAGAAATGTTTTAAGCATTATGTTAAGACATGACCAGTGGTCAGCTTGATGGTCATTATGGGACAATTAAAATGTACAAAACATGGTTTATTTTTTGTAACCTAGCTGATAAAGCATTCTATTTCATGTTATGGAGAACTATCATTAGAAGTGATACATTCCATATGATGTTTATCACTTTCATAAATGTGAAAGTTCAGATTTGTTCTTTGATTTGAAAGGTCAACCGTATCAGTGTCACGTCTTTGTTTTGTAATAGATCTTGACTTTAATCAGATTGGTACTGAGGTAAAGCACTACTTTGATCCTGACAGGTGGAATGTGGATGACCACTGATGATGAACCAAACTCTTCTGTCCTATTATTAAAATTTTATTTTAAAAAAAGAAACTGAAAAAATTAGTTTTAAAATTGTCTCAAAAGATTTTCTTCTTGATACAAATAAGTGTGAATTACCGTATCTGATAATGGATTTATTATCTTGTGCCTTGAAAGTAAGCAAATTTTATAGTGGATGCCTATGGTTTAGCAACATCAAGGAATTTATATTTATTCAATGATCAAAATCCAACTGTGATCGTCTTTCAGATCTATTGTTTACTTTTCAAAATGATGCTATAATATTTCCCACTCCATCAGTTCAACAAAAGATGTGTTGCTTAACCCACACACTAAGTGTGCCATTCCATTAGATATTTCACTGTGTATTTGGGCCTTTTCTTCATGTTTACTAACAAAATTGTATGGCATTTCGTCTCTTTAGTTTTGTCTTATAACTTCACCTTTAAGTGCATAAGGCAATCTGATTAAAATCAGATCTCCACTGTTCTTCACATTGGAGATAGGATATCTGATTTTAATCAGTTTGTTGCATAACTATACTTGACCTGTTAGCATATTAAAAGTTTCCTTGTTGAGGATGAAAGTAATAAAATAAAATCCAGCAAGAATTCTGTTCATTAAAGATGTTTCCATAGGTATACCCATGTCCCCAAGTCATTACCATTGCCTACAGATCAATCAACAGCACAGACTACTTCCAGGCAGACGTGTGACATACTGTTTACATGGCCATATAACGGGGGGAGGGGGGTCAAATAAAGAACAAATCATTTAATGGTGGTGGTGGTGTTGGGGAACCTGGAATTTTGTGGAACATAATTACTGGTTAAAGAAGAAAATTCTACCCCCCCCCCCCCGTAAATGTTTGTTCGCTAATACCCGCATTTTCTTGAAAGCTGCGATAACGTGATTACGTAGTAGACCTAGTACTGGTATAGGTTAAAGCCATAAAACCAGATGTACAGGTATTCTGACGTAGTAAGCGACATGTACACAGTTTGGTTGGCATATGTACGTAATGTATCATAAATATTCTGTATTAGTCAAGCATTAGTGAGTGACCTACATGACGTCACAGCACTACCCAAAGGGATTTGCTATTATAGGTGCACATTACAAAGCTTATCCATAGATGGATGCGGGTGGGTGGATCCCGTAATCATATTGTCTTTCTTTTCTTTTTCTTTTTCTTTTTTGGTAAGAAGCCCCCGTGCCTCCATTGGCAGGTGAATGTCATCTCACGTGACTATATTACGTTGTGCATGACGGGTCTAATAAATGAGAGTGTACATTACAGTTGGTTTATTTGAGCGATTACATACGATCTAGAATACCTGAACGATACTTGACTACTTCTGATGGTGATCTGGTGCTCACCAAATTCATTTAGTACATCCAAAACACTAGTATAATAGCATATCAGCTGTTTCAATCTGGAAGTAAGCCATGAGTACATTGGTTATAAATAGAATATGTATGTAAACAAACTTTGGTGCGCGTGTTCATTCCGCTTTGTTGTGGTTAATACCTCAGCTGTTCGGGTTACACATATATATGCTTCTGCTTCTATTCAGGACTGACCTTCGATAAGTGTGTTTTGACCCTGAGCAACAGAGAAGAGTAAGTTTAATTATTGATCCAAAATTTGTGTAAAAAAAATTGCTGAGATCACTTTCTGTTACAGTTCTTGTGTGCGT
This sequence comes from Sinohyriopsis cumingii, assembly GCA_028554795.2. Classification (NCBI taxonomy): domain Eukaryota; kingdom Metazoa; phylum Mollusca; class Bivalvia; order Unionida; family Unionidae; genus Sinohyriopsis; species Sinohyriopsis cumingii. Next base: position 83,695,994 of record CM068835.1, read on the forward strand.
AAGTAAAGGTCTTAACGGGTTATTAGTTTCTAAAATTTTAAACTTTGCTGGAATACAGGTCAGTTTTACTGTCAGAATATGAAATAGCGTTGTTGATTTTGAATACATTCCTATGGATATGTTGTATCAAGACACGTAAGGCCATAATCTTTCATTTTAAAGTACTTGATTTCAGACAAATTGATCATTGGTATATTTCCGGATGTGTACATCCTGATTTGCATGTTCTCTTACAGGCAAACTTTAGTTATTAAGTTATACATTAACGTGAATACTTTAATGGCAGCATATACTGATTGTAACTTCTTGGACATTACATAAAATTTTTTTAATTCTATCTTCAACATTTGAATATATTTTATGGTGGAAAGTCAGTATTTTCTTTGTAAATAGTAGTTCTTTAATATTAGTGATTTGTTCGGCCAAAAGAAGTTCAGATTGACACATGACTGTTACGGACAATAATGCACAATATATTTTTCATCACACCATTATTATTATTATTATTAGTAGCAGCACCAGTAGTTTAATAAATAGATACCTGCATATAATGGGTACACGGAGAACTCGCCCCATGGGGGAAGTTGCCCCAGGATTTTTGGAGAAGTCTTCCTGCATTGTCTATATATATATATATATATATATATATATATATATATATATATATATATATATATATATATATATATATATATATATATATATATATATATTAATAGTAGTATTATTTTGAACATAATTTTTGGGTAACAATAGTTCATTTCAAACCATAATCATTGTAGTACTTCTTTCAATTTATTCCGGGTGGCCGAGTGGTCTAAAGCGCTTTCCATTACAGATCACTGCCATATCACCTGTCTGCGTGGGTTTGAGTCTCGGGTTCGGCCAGTGTGGGTATGTGAGAAAGCTTGCCAGTAGCTTTTTGTGGGTCGGTGGTTCTTTCCGGGGTTTTCCCGTGTTCTTCCTCCACCATTAATACTGGCCGCCTTGTATAGCCTATCGTGTGCTGAAAAATTGCATTAAACCCTACAACAACAACATTTTCAATTTATTTCCTAATTAAAGTTAATTAGGGCTTTCTCCAGGTTTTACTCTTAATAAACATTTGACATAGTTGATGGTGTATGTGCTGGTGCTTGTCAGTGAAGTTAGTGGACTAACAGATGGAGTGAAGCTTTCAGATGATCCCCATGTATTTCAGTTATTCTAACTCAGGTTTGTTTCTATTTAAAAAGGTATTCAGTGATAAAATTAAGATATTACTAAAATTAGTGGCAAAGATTAAATTCCATTGAAAATAATGGGGTTCATTTAAAATAAATAGTTACAATGAAGGGCCTGTTTTTGAAGGATGGAAAAACACATTTGAGGGAAATTAAGACACATCTTGAGAATACATTCTTCCAGTATATGACAACAAAAATATAAAGAAGGAAAGAGCAGAGCAGAACTGGGTATTTTTTTGGAGGGGGGGTGTTAATGGTACTTTTAAAACACAATTAGGTATATTAGGCAGATGAAATTGAAGCTAATTGCATATCCCAAGGACACACTAAGGCAGTCAACCCATGCTGATCTGGTCAGGCATCAAACTGATACTTTACTCACTGAGCTTCAGTGGCTCCCCAACATGGCTGAATCATTGAAGCGATGTACATTTCCCAAGGACAAACCAAGGCAGTTGATCTGTGTTGGCCTGGGCAGGTATCAACCCTGCGACCTTTGAATTACAAGTCTGATGCACTGTCAACTGAGCTATCATGACTTCCTGACTAAATGATGAGAATTAAAGAAGAAAGCAATTTTTCAAAAAGGTACAATCATATTCAGGTTCAGAGTGGGATGATGACTAGTGCATATTTGGTAGCTTATTTAGCTGCAGAGAAAGGTATTTTTTAATGTTATCCTACAAAACACTGTTTATATGTACATTTCTTCATTAGACACTAAGAACTATTCTTGTGTTCTGTAATAGCTTTACCTGAAAATTTGTATTAATGAAAACATCATAGTGTAACTGGAACATTTGCATTCATATTTGTTTGTCCACATACTTCATACAATCATCACTGATGTTAGCAACTAATCTAGCTATCAACCAACTCTACATTGAAGAATAATCCATCAGAACATGCTGACTGACTGAAGATTTACTTCTCTTAAAGTTATATTGATTTTTTTAAATGTAAGCAAAAGACCGAGGGATTGACATATTTGGGCATGGTTTCGGCATCCGATTCCAATTAAATATAAAATAAAATGTCAATGTATAAGTTGTATCTGTCTATATTCTTTGTGATTGTGTTTGGATTGATAAATCAGATGAAAATTTTCTGAATGTGGCCTTCGTTAAGTTCTCTTTCTTGAGTTTCTATTATTTTCCAGTTTTTTTACACGAAAGATCAGCAATTTCAAGTAAGGGTATATTTCTTCTGTCCATACTATGAATGAGCATTAGCTCAGTTGGTAGGCTGTCAGACTTGTAATCCAAATGTCATGGGTTGAATAGCCACCCAGGCTAGCCTGGGCCAGCTGCCTCAATGTGTCCATGGCCCATTGTTCCCATTTCCTTTCTAGGTATAGCCCATGATGTGCTGAAAGTGCCATTACAACCAACAGTGAACCATATTGTCATTTTCAGACTGTGTTGTATTGATATTGCAAATAGCTTAATAATTGACTTGTATCTGTGATTTAGATTTGCCATTCAGAGCTTAAGGATTGGGAGGTTCTGTTATTAAAGTTAAAACTGTATTCTTGACTTTTTCAGGGGCAGGCTGGTACTGTGTGTAGAGAGGACTGGACTGTCAGCTTGACATTTCTAAAGCGCATTCCATCTGAGCTTCAGGTACTGCCAAGCCAAAGCGAGAATGGCAGAAGCCCATTCAGCAGTGGCCTTCTCGTTCACAGTGACGCATGAAGGTGTAGATGTTAATCTGAACCATGATGCTCTGAAAGCAGTATGGGAAAGTGGTGTCCGATCTTGGAAAAAACGACTTGGTAGAGCAAAGGTACACCACCCAAAAATTAAAAAAATTGCTTTGACTTCGAGAAAAACGTGGGGGTGATCAGCATTAGGGAACTGGGCTGTTTATTGACTGAATCCTCATTTTATAACCATGTTGATAAGAATTTTTCATAATGCACTTTTTCTAATGAAGTTCATTATTCTGTTTAAATAACATTAATTTTCAAAATAATGTCCAGCATATAAAAGATCACTCCAATTGGTTTCAACAACCATCGCATGTACACAAAAAAATCTTTGTATTAGTCGGTGCTTTTTGTTTTCTTGATGAGTCTGGTTCCCGTAGTATTGTTTAATAGTATCCTGCCAGATTGGGGGTTAACAGAGCAGGGAACTAGACTAGCTGTTGATCACCACCAAACAAGATTCCTTTTTTCAAAAGCACGCAACATTTATTTCGTGAGACAATCTTCTATGTCTAAACTCAATTTTTGTCTTGTTCAGTTAGTACAGTATTGATGTCGTGATTTCATTGGAAGTAATAATTAAACTCCTTATCATCCTTGAGGATATCTCTAAGTGCCAGTTCAAGAATTCTCTGAAACTCGCTTGCCCATAATGGTCCATATCTGTGAAATCAAGCTCTTTATTTTATGAAGTATTCATTTCGCTTGGCTGCCTTGTTATCTTTGATCACCGTTATGAAATAGTTGGTTTATTTAAGATAGTTTATGTTACATACACAATAACATTTATAAAGTGTTCGATTGATCAAATGAAGTGAGTTCACCCGACATACGACCATGGCCACTAGATTTTAAGTTTGTAGGATTTTAGTGCCTTTTAACTTTTCTTTTATTCCACCTCCTTTATTTGATTCAAAAGACATAATTAATGTGGTAATACAATGGAGGCCAGCTTTTAATTCAATACAACAAATGCTTCCAGAAGTCAGTTGTCAAAACACGGTTGGAACTTAGGTTCTCAGAGAAATGCTCGCAGACATAGCTGTTATGGTAGATTGATGCATTTTATGTTTAATTACAAGAGGACACATTGCATTTATTATGATTACACTTAAAAGGAACTAAAATATAGAACTAAAACACCAATTTCAATTGATAATTTTTTTATTTTAAATTTGTATTTATTAAAGTACTGCCTTCACTTGGTGTAAGTGACATTTTCATTGATCAAATCCTTACATATTGTTAATTGCGGTGTACAAGGAGTGTCATTTGGAAAGAAAATGTAAAAACATTGTATGACCTATTTTTAAATTTTATATTTCAAAGTGTGGATTAAAATTTCCAGGTCCTGTCTACCGTTTGTTTCGATGATTTAAAAAATGGGAGTCACGCCTGACCCTTGCGTTATAAGCGGGTTTGTGAGTTATCAGGGCACGAGCATTATCAAGGGAGTGGTATATATTGTTTCTTCATTAACTACATTGGTTTTGTAAAATATCACAATCTACTTTCCTTTTGCTCTTTAAATAACCAAGATGTAAATGTTTCTGGAGGCTGAGAGGTTAAAGTATGGAAGAATCTTAATAGCTAGTACACTCAACGAACCATGCAAAATTCGTTTTGAAGATTTTATAATTTGTGTGAAGAAGTTTTTGTTAATTTTATTGTCTTTGATGCTCTTTTATGTAATTTTAACTATATTGTTGGTCTTTGAAAAAGGTTGGAGCTATCCAGGATGTTCATATAAACTCTCTTTGACCAGTGATATTCTACCCTAGTTAATTCATATAAAAAGAAGAATTTAATTAGTGAAATATGGTCTTGTTATCATAATTGTTTTGAAATGGTAATTAAAATAGAGTGAATAGTGCGAGATAAGTACTGGAAAATGCTTGTTGCATGCATATACCTATTCAACAATTATATTTTTGGATTCAAGATAAATTTTTAAATGCAATATGTTACAATTGTTACATTTTAGGAAGACTTTATTAACAATTTTACAATTAAGTTCATTATATTTAGATACATTACTTATAAATAATGGAACCAAATCATAGCACTGCAGCAAGAACAGTTAAAAACTTCATACACCTGTGTTCATATCATGGTCACACAAAATATATCAAAAGATAAAGTGACAAATGCTTATAATACAGTAAAACCTGTTACGAGAGACTACCCCTTCTGCCAACAGAAAGGAGTCTCTCAAGACAGGTAGTCTCTCATAGCAGATTTGTATAAAAAGACCAGTTCCCAAGGTCCAGTTTCAGAACCATTTCAAGAAAAATAACCACAATCACTGTACATATATTCTATTCTTTATTAATAGTTCTTGCTAAAATATTGTATGCATTCATCTAAAAACAAAATTATATTGCAGTAAAGATATACTTCTATCATTAAACATCAAATCACATTTACATTTAAGATCACATATTTTAGCATATGAAATCATTTCTGAATTACTCATTTTCCTTTATAACAACTAAATTTGTTTTACCGACATTTAAAATGCTTTTTGCAAGTGGTCTGCTCTTTTTCACTTCTTTCAGTTATGATAATTATTGTCTCCAGCCTTAAAATTTGTCTCTTTTTAGTTGGAGGTTCGTCCATTGTTAGTGCTTAATTGTGATATCCAACGTAAGACAGTTTTGACTGGTTTGTGGGAAAATGTGAAAAATCTATATATGTGCATTACATATCTAACAATTAGTGAATAAAAAAACAACAATTTTCTCATCCAGAAACAGAACCATTTACTCGGAGCAAAAGTCAATATCTTCATTCAAAGATGACATACAGGGATTAACTCTATAAGCAAAGTGTGTAACCCAGTCACACCAGCATGAATAGATGACAGCTTTGTTATTGGGGTGTAATCACTTATCATGGGGAGTGGGAAGACAACAAACATCACAAGTCTTGAACACTGTCAGTCGAATCCTGTAAAGGATTCTCTCTTGCTGTTTTAATAGACTGACCTTGTTTACCCCTGGCAATACGGATTAACTCTATAGACAAATATATGCAACCACTATGTCAACTTTAGCACTTCCACAGGAATTCTTGACATGTACATTAGCCTGGTTTACAGACTGTAACATCAATCACTGGCAGCAACAATCCTTTTTCTTATATTCCTTTTATGTTTGTTGTTGATCAGAACAATCATTACTAATCAAGCGGTCGTTGTAACAATGGATTACATATAGGTTAGTGTCTGTTCTCACGATATGGTCGTTGATAGGGATGCCAGCTCTTACGATAAGGCCAGGAAGCAGGCTAAGTGCACGAATAATTGCTCACCCCAATACAAATAGTGTAGAACAAAGCAGGCAGCATACAAAGAAGGGAACCAGACTAGGATATAATCTATATATACTTTAGCCTCAGTTTACGGCAGAAACTATAAAACACTATAGGCATAGCCAGCCTATTTTTTTATTTTTTTCTCCAGTTTAGAAAGGTATGAGCGGTTATTTTTACGGAAATTAAATCAAGGTCGGTGGAATTTATCCTCATTTTTGCGATGTGGTCGTTAATAGCAGTGTTGAAATGCATATTTTGCCAAGACATCACAGTCACTGGTCGCGTTCAACAGGTGGTCAATCATAACAGCATTTATATATTAAAATTGATTTGTACATTACGATTGTGGTCGGAAATGACAGGTGGTTGCTCATAGCAATGTTTAGTGTATTTATAGCTAGACTTTAAAGCACATTTTAGACAATATTTTTGGTATAGCTATTTCTTCTTGGTCAGTAATTTATATTGGATTTTTATCATGTCCTTATATTGCATACTGATATACATATCTGTAAAAAGGTTGGTTGCTTACTTTCAGAACAAGTTTAAAAACGGTGCATATCCTGCATCCCCAATTAGCTTGTTGTTTGTGGCAACTATCGTGCTGGCCCTGCGGCTTGGAGGAGTAGACCCCTCATTGGGGATCATTGATGGAATCAAGACCTACACTCCAGGGTAAGTCAAATGTGAAGGCACATCAACATACAACAGATTTTCATTGCATGTTGCATACAAAATACAGTAGATCAGTTATTGGGCAAGTGACTGCATATGGAAATCTGCAATACAGTAAAAAGTCAGAGCTCTTTGTATTTCATAAATTTATCACTTTGGTAAATAAACTGTTAAAAAAATCAGAGAAAGCTTCTCCCACAGTTGAATATATTATATCTGTTGTTCAAGTCCAGGTATCAAGCAAGTCATAAAATAACCTCAGAAAAAATGGAGAAATCAATACTCATTTTATATTTTGAGGAAAGTTTGTCTGATTAATAATCAGGTTATTGAAGAACTATACAGTAATCTGTGACTATAATGATTTCAAGGAATGCATACATTTGTACAATGTTATATGTCATGGCCTTATACTTTGGGTAGATCATATGTAGTACAGTGATCCCTCAATACTGCTCAAGCAAACCATCAAAATAGTGTTATATGTGAGGTTGCCTTAAACTGGTGTACATTATATGCAGTACAGTGATCAGATGCTGTAATGCTTCTCAAGGGAGCTATAAAAGTGTACCATGTTAAAGTTGATATTGCCTCATACTGCTTAATGTTGTACCTAGTGCATTAATCCCTCACTGTAATTCTGTAATGATGCCATGAAAGTGTACCAAGTTGTAAGCTGGAAGTAGCTTTATAATGGGCTTGGTTTGGTGTTTTGCTGCACAGCAACACAAAGAAGTGATTGGATTAAAGTGCCTTCCCAAGGATACACCATGGTAGTCAGAGCCCCTTTAAACTTGCACCCATTTGGTCACAGGTCTATTTCACTAACCATTGAAACACTGACATCAGTAATGGGGTACGTTACATATGTATAGTAATATTCATGACTATACCCTTTTTATAAAGGGCACAGTGCCATGATGAGGTATCTTTTAGTGAGAGATCACTGTATTTATCATTGAATAACAAACACTGCACTGTGAGCAGCATTGACACAGATCTGCTATTACATAATATGCAGATAGAGCCAGTGTTGTTCAGATGAATCCTCAATAGCACTCACCTGGACTGGTTGGATCATGTGATGTCATCTCTGGTAATGTTCTGTTTGCATTAGGACACAAGTAGATATGTTATTGTTCCTGTACAAGACTGAAATTTGGGTCAGATTACCAAGGCAAGACCCTATGTGTTTAAATATTATGACATTGTCCCTTGTATTGATAAGCACTGCCTTTTTGCAGATGAACTTTAGAATAAAATTCACACTGTTGTGGTTTGACTTCATCCAGGATTCCAAACATTACTTGGATATCGGGAAATAGTCAGCAGAAATGATAATTTGTTCCCGACCTTGAAAAGTCCTTGAATTTTGCAAATATTGATGAAATACGGGGAAAAACCCAGGAATTTTCTGCCACCACTTGACGCCCGAAACAATCATGTAATAGAGTCATAAATAGAGTTAAATTTATCGAGTTCTAACCAGAATATTTGGAGTGTGCAGTATGGATCATTTGGTTTCATCACAAGAGGCCAACATGGTTGTGGCACAGCACAGCTGCTTACAGGATTGCCGAGCAAACTTAAACATTGTTAGATCAAGTGATACATGCTTGAAACTGATATGAAAATTACTTCTTTTTTAGGAAATTATGAGTATTAAAATTGTTATGTCTTTAGTCTGCTAAAAGACAAGATAAAACTACGGCATTGATGAAATGTTACCTGGTACGCGTAATTTGCATTGCTAGTCGCATGAGCACACAAGTCTAACAACCCACATTCTCAAATGTTGTAGAGAAAGAAAAAAATATTAAATGAAAGTCGTATGCTGGTTGTAATAATAATACAAAAACAAAAGAATGCAAAATCATCTATATTTATATATTCCAAGAACAACATCTGGAATTTTGTTGTATCACGTGACAACCATGTTGACGTGTGCTCTCTGCTTGATAAATCAGACTGGCCAGATTGCTGGTTTTTACAAAATGTATCTGACTTTCACTTAATATAATTGAATTTCTGTACAACAACATCAGAAAGGAGTTTGTTGTTGATATCACATGACTATTGGACTTCCAATATCGTTACTTGAGATTTGTAAATTCATGTTACTAGTAATGCAAATGGCGAGTACAGGGTCAGGTTTCATCTATGCCATAGTTTTATCTAGTTTGTCTGTGGATTAAAGACATAACCTTTACAATAATTGTCTTTCCTGAGAAAATCATTTTCCTATCGATTTCTTGCAGGTTGATATAAGTTTAAATTTCCTAGGCAAACTGGTAAGCGACTATCATATGTTGTTACACATGGTGGTGGCAAATTCCAATTTTGTCATATGCAACTGCAATAACTCCACACCCCAACCTAAATGTCCTAATATGTAAAATGGTGTGGGAATATTTGGAGGAAACCTGTATTAAAAAACTGACTGCTTTTCATTTTAAGCCAAATTTGTAGTCCAAATTGTTGAATCCCATGAGCTGAAAGGAGAAATTGTTGTCCCTTGTATTATATATTAAAAAACGATACGAGCCCCTGTATCAATACAGGTTTGGGGACTTGTTTAACGAATTACAAGAAGCTGATTTTACAGAAAATTCAGTCCTTGTTTATTCAACAGTATATAATTTTGAAGGTCTTTTGTCAAAATTTAAATCAACCCATTTGATAATGTTTTTTAAATGATGGATTTTTAACCAGATCATCTTAAGGAGATTAGGTTGTTTGAAAAATCTTGTTTGGGATTTTATTGGCACAGATAAATTCACGGTTAAACTCTTTTCGTTACAAGACAAGATTTTAATTATTTGCGTTTATTGTCTTTTTATACTGCAATAGGAAATGTTTACTATTGCTATAGAATTCTCTAGAATTAAAGGTTTGAAAGAAGAAGAAAAAAATAATTTATGTTCATTATGTTGTTCACACTTGGCAACATAATGCAGGTCAGCAAAATGATGTTAGAATTTTTATTTTATACATTGAAATGACTTGACATGCCAGTTTATAGGAATATAATCAAACTTGTTTCGTGTGATACATTTTGTGGTTTTGTATATGATCATCTTTTTTTCCTTAGATATTTAGGAGAATCTTGAAAGAGGAACATCTTTAGATTTAGAAAATGCATGTTTTACAGTCTAAAATGTTCTTTTATTCCATTCAGTAATGGTCATAAGTGAACCTTGAGAAAATCAATTTCATCCTGGAAATGACCTGGAAATTCATCTTTAGAAAAGAATGGGAACCATGTTCATCCTGATACTCTAGTACAACAAAGCAGTATTTTTATTCAGATTCTGTTTATTCAAATGTGTTGGCATCCTTAAAACAATTTTTAGGAACAGGTTTTCACTGGGAATCTTTAAGTTATACATTGATAAGATTTCCTTATTTAGCCAACTGATATGGTTGGAGTTTTGCTATGTTAATACAATTACAAACAAATGAATGAAAGGTATTTTAAAAAGATGAAGCTGGTGTTGAACATATCTCACATATTTGATGATCTTTGTACAGGTTGAGCACTCTATTCTCCGAGCACCTTGCATTATATGCAAGCTGTATCATCTACTCGACGATGCTGTGGTTTACCATCATCCTACTGCTTAAGTACACCCTCAAGCTGTTGCTGACTTACCATGGCTGGATGTTTGATGGCAGAGGAAAGATGCCACTCAAAACGAAACTGTGGGTGGTAAGTCCATGTTGAATTTTAACAGGCATCCACGTTTGTGTTGATCCATCAATTTTTTGTTTTCAGTCCGTAACTTTTTTCAAATTAATGGATTTATTCATGTCTAATGTATGTCAGGAATAGGGTATCAACACCATTACTCATGCTGTCGTGGCATGCAATTCATCCATAATGCGTGTAATTCCATTGAAAAATTGCATACAGATTTAAAATATTCACTAATTTTGTCACAAATCTTTGTTTGAATTCAGTGTCTAATATATAGCATAAACAGAGTATTAAAAGCATTTACTTACCGTCTGATATCATACTGTCATGGTATGCCGTTAATCCATAATACATGTAATTCCATTGCAAAAATTGTTTACATATTTAAACTATTCAGTAATTTTGTCACAGATCATTATGTGTCTGAATTCAATGGGAAAAATTAACTGCAAAATTAGGTTAAGAAAGACGAAGCACGTGTGCAGTTCATCACATTCCATGGTCTATGAACGGTATCTGTACAGACTTGATACTGTTAAAGTTTTCTCATATGCATTTCCATGTACCTTTATCTCTTGTAAATTCCCAATTCAGCCTGCATATAACTCTTTCTTCAGATTTTGTGAATATCGAAAGAAACATGTAAAAAATACTTTTATACAGATTTTTATGCTGAACGCATGTACAATTTCATACCCTTTCAATTTCCAGCTAATAAAGTTGACATTATTTACTGGTCAACTGATTGCATCTAATAAAACCGCCAAGCTCAGCAAACATGATGGTGGCTTTCGTTTTATGATGTTTATTAAATTGGGAGAATCTTTCATCAAGCACCACATTGTCTGCTGCTTGGTTGTGTATGCTGTTAAAGAAACACATCAGCTATTGTTTGAGCAATGATTGTATACAGAATTAATTGAAGACAATCACAAATACTACTTACTGGCTTTACTCATGGATCAGTAATAAATAACATTTCTGATAATGTTTATTTTGGCATAACACTGCAAGAACCTGGTGAAATTGTTAAATTTCAGAAGCCACACCACAATCTTATTACATTTGAATTCATACGCAAACTCTTCCCCCAAATGATATAAACATTTTAAACACTCTTTCTCATACTTTAAAAAAATTATTTTTCTGGGTATGCGAAAAATACGCGTACATGTATTTAACATTTCAGGAACCATGCCATGATCGTATTATGTGTGAATGTTCGTTAAAGCTGAACCATTTAATCGGCCATACTCATAATCAGGCCGATTATTGGAACAATTGGTATAGTCGGTATCAGCAGAAATAATCGGTGCCGATGTAAACAAATTTCCAAAATATAAATTTAATCATAACATTCATCTTGACGTGGCTTGAATTTTAAATCAGAATTAAATAGTGGAAATTAAGGAATAAACATTTGATTTGGGGGTTAATTGAAAGACGGTATATTCTTAAAATACAATTTAACATGCTTGCTGTAAACTACTGCTGTCAGCTCAACAAATTATCAATACCATGCATGCACTCATCCCAATCACAGCAGTCGACCAGCTAATGAGGCCTCGTGTGGCTGTTGAACTTCCAGCATACACATTACAGGGATGGTCCTGGCTTTTAAAAAGTTGTCGCCCAAAAAAATCACTAATCTCAATAATTTGTTGAAAATTTTCAAAAAATTTCACCAGAATAAGTAGTGATTATTTTTCCAAGACTATTAATGTAATAGGCAATGAAAATTGAAAAAGATGGGATAGTTATTACTTTATTAACAACAAGCAATACAGCCATAATATTACAAAATAAATCATTACATGACTGTTTTGCACTACTTCAATGGTCTTTGCATTGCGCATCTCCATTAGTGCATAGGTCTAACTGTTGTCACCTGAAGTAAATGCATTTTCAGATGTAAAATATATACTTTCCTACAGTCTCTTTTTTTAAAATAAAAACAGCAGGTATTAAGCAAATCTATATTATGTATATTATTTTCCAAATAATAGTTTTGTAAGAAACTTTATTTAGATAATGACATTTTTATCCTAAAACCCTATGATCGTACTTTGCAATGTAAGATAAGTTGCATATAATGCGAACGTCGATTTCACACATTCAGGAATTAAATCCCCCCCCCCCCCCACCTTGTGGCTAGCTTCACAAAGTACATCTCCGTCAACCAGAAATTTATTTTTGCCGTGCTTTACATGCTTTGCTTTTTAGTGAATTGCTTCCTAAATCCCAGGAATGATAACTGAATGCTGTAGATTTTTTCTTGACATCCAAATTATGATCTCCATTCCCACCAGTGAAACTTACACAAGTCAACTTGACCTGGCATTACTGTACCATATATATATATATATATATATATATATATATATATATATATATATATATATATATATATATATAAGCATTGATTACCATCAGAATGAATGAAGAAACATATCACAGAGCATATGTGCCCCCAAAAGACTAATTTGGATTAAATAATGATATTTAGTAGAGTTTTATTTGCATATATGAGTTAACAATAAGAAATAAGGTGGGATATAAAATGTGGGAAATAGTTATCACATGTATGGTAGCTTGAGACCATATTTGAACTGTTAACATAAATCTGCACCCATTTTAGGCATTGTTTACTTGTCAATCAAATGCAAGTGCTTTCACTAACTGTAGATCAGGCGGTTTCTTGAAATAATCAGTTGGCATTTTTAATAATTGGCTATACACGGTATCGGCATAATTGGCAAAATGTGACATGTGTACAGCCTTAATGTATGTATGCATGCAATGTATGTATCATTTGTTAAACCATCAATATATACAGGAAAGCTTAGCAGCAGGTCACAGCATAACAGTATTGTTGAATAAAATTGTTATTTACAAAGTATTTACAGCACTTTCTTTTTAACAAGAACACTGTTTCATTGGCAAGAAGAGTTTACAATGGACGGAAATATTGCTGGAATAAATATATAAGGAATATCCTTTAAGTACGCAATGTTGATATTTGGGGGGTAATTTTCATGAAGGGGATGAGGTATTTATAGTAGAATGGGATAGTCTTGTAATTACTTCTAGGGAATGAAATATGTATTGTAGAATGAGATAGTTTAATTACATGGTTCCTGGGGTCCTGAGTGGCCAAGTGGTCCAAAGCTGTCATCATTACAGATCACTGCCATCTCACCTTTATCTTTGTCGGTTCGAGTGTCAGGCTTGGCCAATGTAGGTACATAAGAAAGCTTGCCAGTAACTTCTTGTGGGTCGGTGGTTCTTTTCAGGGTTTTCCCATGTTTATTCTCCACCATTTATACTGGCTGCCATGTGTAGCCTATCTTGTGCTGAAAAATGGTGTTAAACCCTATAACAGCTACACAAGTCTTATTTGGGCCTTGTGTTGTAATTAAGGTATTGTAGGTTATTGAGGCTATATTGTTTTTCCATATCAAAGTCATCATCATGGTTCTCATCATTTTTATACTATATTTCCATGTACCTTTATAATAATTGTATGTCTTTGAAGTTCTAGCATTGATATCAGTTTGATCCAACTTTATTGTGAGATTTGTGTAGGTGAAGGACCACTTGACAAATATAATTGCTGGAGCAGAATGTGAATCTGTGGCAAAAGTTTGGAAAACCCCAACTACTATGAGCAAATTTGTCTGAGATTTTGATTGTTTTGGGTTGTAAACATAATAGACAAGAGAATGTTTTACATTGGAACTATGTGATTTATTTGAGTTCTATGAACTATTCAGGCGATTCATGTTTGAGTTGTCAAAATGTTACACTAATGGTAGTTATCTAATTCAATGATGTATTAACATTTGGGTGTATAATGATATTCCTTATTAGTACAGGGCAGGAAAACTGCTGGTTTCGACAATTTGACAAATTGTGTTGGGAAAGTCCGAACAGGAAGATTATTTTTCATCAATGAATTACTAACATTTTTGTTTCTGGAATTAAACTATCCAGAAATTCAAGGTATTTTGACAAGAATTTATACACCTGTCAATCAATTTGCACAGAGATGCCTTTTCATATTCAGAAGTAGTATATAAATTGTGAGTACTAGATCAGTTAGTACTAGTGTAAGTAGTATATAAATTGTGAGTACTAGATCAGTTTGTACTAGTGTAAGTAGTATATAATAATAATAATAATAATAATAATGAGGACTTTGTATAGCACCTAATCTTTAGAAGCTCCAAACACTTTACAAAATTAGACAACACCAAAAATTAAAAAAAACATTTAATGATATGATTACAAAAACAAACACCATGAAATTAGAAAACATTATAAAACATGCTGAGAATATTTAAGGTAGGAAACATTATTAGGTCTTTAAGTTTGTTCTTGCAGTCGAAATATAAATATTTAGTACTCGACCAGTTTGTATTGGTATAAGTAGTATATAAATTGTGAGTACTACGTCAGTTGGTACTAGTGTAAGTAGTATATAAATAGTGAGTACTAGACCAGTTGTACTGGTATAAGTAGTATATAAGTTGTGAGTACTAGACACTGCATACTAGCAGAAGTAGCATATAAATTGTATTAGACCACATGGTACTTTCAGTATGTGGGGAATGGACAGATGCATTGTCATGATGATTATTGTTCTCTTCTTTTTTAGGTACTTGTAAGAGTGCTTGGAGGCAGGAAACCTTTATTGATGAGCTATCAGGCATCTTTACCCAAACTCCCTGTGCCATCAGTAGATCACACAATCAAGAAGGTAAATGATAATTTGATTTTTTTTCATCCCATTATTCTTATTGGACACTTAATGTTTTGCTGCTGCTGTCCATTTGGATGTCTTAAAGTGTATTCATGCATTAAAAAAAATCATTACACTTGGAACCATGAAATTTATACACTATAATATGTTCATAAGACAATTGCCTGATGATAGCCGCATTAGATGTTCAGGCCATTGCACCATTTCTATGTCAAAACCATTGGTAGGAAGTGAGACTTTGCAATCACTTTTCTGGTGTTGGTGGCTGCATCAGCAATTTGCTAAGATTTTGATCAACGACTTTCTTTTCCACATATTTCCTTTAAACCCTGTTAGATTCTTATGTTTGGGATGAATCGTTTTGAAGTCAAGACAGTTAATTGTATACCATGTATATTTGTCCCCATTAGCTAGTAGTGAACGTGTAAAGTCAGAGAAGTTTGTTGAAACTGTATTTGTTGCTTTTATTTTCTAAACTACATGTTTTTTTTTCTGCTGGGAATTAATCATGGTGAAGTTAAGATAATTCATTCTGTGATGAGTGCTTGCTATCTTGGGTATTGAGGTGATGGTCATAGTAAGAGTAAATTTTGGTTAAAGGTTTTGCATTTACCTATATTTGCTAAACGTTTAATGGATTTTATTCATAACTTGAATGAAGCATTCTGAACCTAAGGCCATTCATTCTGCAGCAAATTTGCATGCCCTTTTGCCTTTGGGTTCAAGGTTTAGTTGATGCTTTTTGTTAATTATATTTCCTGACGGGTTTCTACATACTTTTGATGAATAATTATGAAGCTCAACCATTTGATCTTTTGGTCAAGGCCACATGTTTACAGCAGTGCTTTTGATTATGAGTGTGATTTATAAGCCTTGATGTTTTTATTGGAATTGTGGTGCTTTCTGTATATTATATTACTCTTGCCTTTCTGTTCCTTGACCTCTTGTCATGTCAGAGTTTTGTCTGTCAGTGATTTTGTTTCCACTTGATAACTTTTGAAGGAATAGATGGATCCCAATGAATTTTGGTATCAGGCCTTGCATTAAGGATATCTAGGTCAAGTTTTTCGATTTTCACTGTTTTCTGGCAGCTGCACTTTGGCTTTAATTTTATTACTGTTGACTTTTGAGGGACTCAGCTCAAAATTGGTGTGAGTCTTTACATTGAAAGGACCTAAATCACCATTTTCTGGCTGAAATTTAAGTGTTGTGAGCCCCCATTTTAAATCGCTACTTCACCGTCCAATTTCATGTCAGTAATTTTTGAAGGACTTAATGGATTGAAACCAACATTGGTTCAAGGCTTTATATTAAGAATGTTTTGTTCAAATACCATATATATTTGCTTATAAGTTGGGTCCAGTGACGAAGTACATAGACCCTGATCTGTTGTCACATAATGTGCTGGCATGTTGGGGTTTATGTTGTTTATTCTACTGATTACTCCTAATGTGCTGATTATATCCAGATGTGTCATTGTATTATGCAGTTTTGAGTTGACTCTATGTATATACAGTAACTGTTTGATTTTAGTGTTTTTGGTTTGACTTAGAACCTTGCTTGGTAATTGCATTATATAGTCAGCAGCATCCATGGCATATGTACACATTTCTTATGAAACCATTTATTATAACTATTTTCAACCACTCCAGTGGCCTAAGTGGTTAGAGCATCCACATCAGATGCAGGAGGTTGTGGATTCAAAAATCAGCCATATCAAAGACTTATAAAAATGATACTTTGCATTTGCCTCACTTGGCACTTGGCATTAAGAGGTTAGTATTAGGACTGGTTGGCCTGGTGTCAGGATAATGTGACTGGGTGGGACATGATGCTACATGTCTACAACATGATGCTCCTGTTCAAGATAAAAACTGCCGCACTTAAGACATTGTGATCTGCCTAAACAAATTGTTAAAGCTATGTTAAAAAAATCCAAATCACACTCAATAAAATGTTTTTGGACAGAAATCTCCTCAGCAAAGTTTAGCATAAATTACTTGAGGGAGACATGATATTTGTAGGCCTATTTGTATTTATATGTGTGTGACCTGCTTAAATTTGTAAGCCATTATTGCAAATTTTCCTTTTTGTGCATGTGTGCCGATTTTTGCATTTTAAGGACTTGCTCTGTATTGCCTAAGACCATGGCATGAATAAGCAAAGTACACTTATCATTGATAATTTTGTAGGCATATTTGTATTTGTGTTTTTGATTACTCTGATTTGACTTTCAGGTTATTGCAGCAAAAAATTTCTCTTGTACACATTTTTTAAAACTTTTTGAAATAGATACAGCTTGGTACAGTATATACCCACTTGTAAGGTGAAAGACTTTAAATTTCTTTTACCATTTTTGGTTTAAATCTTCAAACAGCTGGTTTCTTTTTGACCCAAAAATAGTTTGAATGTACTGTGACCCATATTTGATCAGAATTGCACTTTGGAAAGATTAACCAGCTAATTAGCACAACAGATGGATGGTTAAGAAAAACAAAACTGGTGTATAATAAATACAGTAATGTTATTTTGTGGAATAACATACAAAAGAAATAGGCAACTTATATTTTGTCCATTTTTCTGTAATAAAATCATAAGAAATCCATGATGAATTATATAGAAGATCCATGAATACAATTTTAGGTTTTATTTAAAAAAATAGTAGTCCAGTATGATGTTTTCCATCATATCTTAATTCCAAAATGTCTTATAAACAGCAAATGTATAGTCCGTACTATTTTCATTAAAATATCATTGTGTAATGTCATGTGATTCAAAAAGCAAACAAATTTATCTCCACCATCTGAATCATCAAATAAAGTTTTGAAAACTGTCATTGTCATTTGATCATTGTTAACATTGTCCAATTAAATATCTTGTTTTCAATGTCATTTGTGTTGTCTTGTGCATCAGATTTATTTCAAAAAGGATTTCCCAAGCAAGTCATTAAACTTTGTCCCATCTATAGCATTTGAAATTTCACATTTCTTAAATGACTTATTAGTGTCACTTTTGGAATTTTCTCTCATGCATTGGTAACCCTTAGGAACACTAAATCAACCTGGAGGGTCTTTGTCACTTCTTTGGGCTCAGCTACAAAACAGTTGTGAATACCCCTTGAATGGCTTGTTTAGGCAAACATCGACTGGTTGCAGTACAAATGTGTCACCAGGGACCACATCATGGTGGTTCTGATGTCAGCTCAAATTCAGTTTCACAAATTGCTTAAAGTGCACTTGAACAGGTCCCACACAAGCAGTGCCTCACGTTTCAACATTTCAGCCTTGAATTTCAACAGTCTAGCAATCCATTCTTGCTCAATCAAGAGTAAACAAACTTTCTCATCAGTTCATCACATGGGGTAATAGTTAATCCTTATTTGACAGCTTTTCTTAAAGCTTCATTTTATGTATTAATAACATTTTTCAAAAAAATGTCCACTTATAACTGAGTACAAAATATGCTGTATGTAACTTTGTATTTATATGTTGATAACCAAATTAATTTTTAATGTAGTTATACAAATTTCTATATTTAAAAAAAAATCTGCAGTGGGGCTGTGACATTTTACAGACACAAAAGCTAGTTGTTACCAAACTTGATAGAGCTTACGTCTAGCTGTATAGCTGATTTCTATCAAATGTTTTATTTTATTTCAGTATCTGCTTAGTGTTAGACCTCTCATGGATGATGAAAAATATCAGAGAATGGAAAAACTGGCCAATGAGTTCAAAGATGGTTTGGGAAAGAAGCTTCAACGATATTTGTGGCTGAAGTCATGGTGGAGCACCAACTATGTAAGTACATTTTGAAACTTCATGAACTGCATTTTTTCCTCTAAAATCAATATTTAACTAAACTGATGTCCATATAATAATGTGCATTGTTTCAGCCAGATTGTGCCATTTTTGGATTTGAAGAAAATATATACCAAGTCCTGCAAAATAGAAGCTTTGATGCACCAAGAGTGGCGAGTCATACCAAGACTTACAAAAATGGTACTAACATCTGCCTCGTTTGGCACTCATTAAGAGGTTAGTGTTAGGACTGGTTGGCCTGACGTCAGGATAATGTGACTGGGTGGGACATCATGCTACATGTCTGCTGCTTGATGCCCCAGTGGTAGACATCACTATAAACTGTCACACTGCAGACATCGTAGTGATATGACTGAAAAATTGTTAAAGCTACAATAAAATTCCAAAACACACACACACACACCAAGAGTGGCACTTTAGAAATGAACAAGATGTATTTTTGGCTCTCGTGGGATAGCCAGTTGTCCATCATCCATCATCTGTTGCCGGACAGAAGTCTCATAAGTTTGTAATCACTATTCATCCTAAACTACTTATTCCAAGGTCTGGTTGGCCCAGAATGAAAATGGCCACCACAGCAGCCATTTTGAAAATCTTATTATCACTTCTTACTAGTTTTTCTTATCAGGATTGGGTTTTCACTAAGACTTCTTATGATGTGTAGTTGGTCTTAGATTAAAATCTTCAGTCTGAGATTCAGTATAGCTGTTATTGGCATGGGGATTTATCCAGAATAATTTTTATGATGTCTGATTGGTCCTAAAAGAAAATGGTGTTGCCCAGAAATTCATTATGGCTACTGCAGATGCCCTCTTGAAAGTCTTATTATCACTACTCGACCCAAATGCATTGTCATATCAACCTGGGATTTTCATCAGAAGACATCTTATGAAGTCTGGTTTGTGCAGATCTGACACAAAGTATGGTGTGCATGACAGCAGACTTAAACATCATGTAATTGCTATTCCAAAATCTAAACTGATAATGACATGGGGTTTTGACTACAAGACTAATTATAATGTTGAGTTGATCTGAATGAAAATGGTGCCAATCTTACCTCAAATATAGCCACTGTGGCAACCATCTTCAAAATCATGTTTTGACTCAACCAAAATGGAAACTCATATCAACATTGGGTTTTCACAAGAAGACTTTCTTTTCTATCTACTTGGCCCTGAATGAATATTATGCTTATCTGACATCTGGTATAACCACCATCACAGCCATCTTGTAAATCTTGTTATTGCTACTCCTCCAGATATGATGGTCATATCAACAAAAGGTTTTCATTGAATGATTTCTAATAATATCTAGTAAGCTGTAAGTGAATGTGATGCCCAGCAACAGCCTAATATGGTTGCAATAATGAAGAAAATGTTTACTGATGTATGGTGATGTTGGTGTCACATTTTCACCAAAAGTCTTCCAATAGTATCTGGTTTGTCATAAGTGATACTCTGCCAGTTTTGCATTCTGTATGACTGCCACAATGGCTAATTTGAAAATCTTGTTGAAGAATGTCAGAGATGGTTTCAACACTTAGCATTTAAGGAGAAGAAATGGTGTTATTTTGAATTCATGGAAATGTTTTTGGGAAAGTATTAGTCCCGTTTGTCTGATGTATATTAATTAGTTATTTTATGTCCAAATTGCCCAGTGATTGGTTTTTTTTTTTGTGAAAATTAATAAAATCCATCAGATGATCTCTGGTCGAAATGTACTAGTCCCAAGGACCAGGTAATCTTTTTTCCCCCATTTTCCGAATCCCATATATGGCAAAACCCAGGATCATCTGGAAATAATCATAGACTGAGCATATTCTCTAATGTTTCCTGTTTACAAACAAGCTTGGCATGCCTCAGAATTGTAAATGTCTTAATGAAAACATGAAACAATTTCTTGTAAGACATTTTGAAGTGTCATTTACATATAGGTAATATTAACATTTTCGACAAAAAGAAAAATTTGTAATCTCTGATTTTAGTAAGCATGTGCTTTCAGTTATATAATGTGCCATTTATCTTTTGTAAAGATGGCAAAGTTTCACTGAGACAGGTACAGCTTGATGGAATGCTAATTTCTTGCACTATTATCATGCTTGTATCATGAGTGTGGTAAAAACAACTGGATATGATGACTGTATTGAACAAATTAGTCAAACCTGCTGAAGGCAAGATGAAAGTCAGACTGAAAGTGAAACTTATTTTTTTTTAAAACCGAAATTTTTCTACATCTGGCCACTGCACAGTTTTACATTTTGGATTATGAGAACTTTCTCTGAGAGCTTTGCAAAATGCAAATTATGCCAGAAGGATATTGATTTGCATGCAATGGGGAGAGTGCTCCACAGTCACAAGCAGCTGAGAAAAAAACCAAGCTCTTGTAATGGCACTTAATACCGGCAAAAGAAGAAGCCCTCAGCATAAAATCATTTTTGATGAAGGAACACAGAGATTTAAGTTAGTGAGAAAAAGTGGAAAGGACAAAATTGCTTAACTTGGAGCTCTTGAAAAACAGCTAGATGACAAGCTACAAGAACTGAAACATTCACTCTAAAATATTTTGGACTTTGTAAATAGTTTAGTGTAGACAGAGTAACATGAACATTGTTCAGTGACTACATTTTTCTAATGCCCATATGTAGGATGTTTAATATTAATAGGAATGATATTAGTGATCATACTGCTGACTTTTGGGTTTTTTTAAAAAAAGTGCAAGAAATGTTCCTCATATGGAGTGATGGTAAGTATTAACATGTTTTTACATACAGTTTCATTTATGTATCCTTTACAGTTAATGTAATAATGCACCTTGAAACACATGATTTTGAACCTTAAAAAACCTTGAAAAAACCTTGAAAATTTTGAATGAAATATGCTACTTGCCCTGGTTAATGATCATCTTGCCCCTGAAATCAACTTTTTAGATTGTTCTGTTTGATCTTTTTTATGTGAACAGGTCTCAGACTGGTGGGAAGAATATGTCTACCTTAGAGGACGATCTCCAATTATGGTCAACAGCAACTTCTATGGAGTGGTAAGTAGTACAGTGGTCCCAGCCACCCTTTATGCAGTGGGAAAGTGGCCTTATAAGATGGGTGCCTTTCCGGAGGGGGATGATATTTGTGAGATGTTTATGTATATGTGTATATAGTAGGAAAGCTACATATAATTTAAAGCAGTCGATATCTTCATTTAAAGTAGAATTAATTATTAAAATGCTCTAGTCTTAAAAACAGATTTATTTCAAGGTAACATAATATAATAGTTCATATTCTTAGGTGTAAAATGTGAGTGGCATGCACATTATAAAACCATTCGAAAACGTTATTTGAGTACATACGCTGTTTTTATTTAAAATAATTCTCTTTCCACTCATTCTCTCCCACTGCTACAGAATGTTCTTATTTTTTACGCTCATGTTTATTTGAGTCTTCCCAAGATAAATTTTCAGCATGTGAACTCTCCCCATTGTCATCAAGTCAAATACATTTATTTTTCTTCTAAAGTATTCATTATTTACGTGATGACATGTTCAAGTTTTGTAATGATTTATTCCTATGTGGCTAATTGTACAATACTGCAATTTAATTTTGCAGACAAAACATTTGTAAATGAAATGCCTTATTATACAGGAAGTGACACTTGAACTAAGAGGTGATGTTTCAGTCTTTGTCTGGTACTCTGTTTTGTTTTAAGTTAATTGTTTCTCTCTGTGTGTTAATCCACAAAATCTATTTTTAGCCTATCTGACCATGTTATAATCTTGACAATTACATCGGTCGTAATAAATTTAAAAAAAAAAATCTGCTGTGTGAAGCACAAAGCTCTATCAAAACACTGCTGACCCCATTTCTTTCTGAACCTGTTATGATCTTGACAATTAAAAACGTCCGTTCATAATCGTCAGTCTAAAATAATTCTGCAGTGTGAAGCCCAAAGCTCTATCAAAACACTGCTGACCCCATTTCCTGCAGATGTCGGAGGTCTTGTTGTTGTTGTTGTTGTAGGGTTTAACGCCATTTTCAGCACAAGATGGGCTATATATGGCAGCCAGTACTAATGGTGGAGGAAGAACATGGGAAAATCCCAGAAAGAACCACTGACCCACAAGACACTACTGGCAAGCTTTCTGACATACCCACATTAGCTGAATCCGAGACTCGAACCCACGCAGACAGAGGTGAGATGGCAGTGAACCGTAATGGAGAGCGCTTTAGACCACTTGGCCACTCGGTGTTCATGATATAATAATAACCTTAGTGGTACATGTACTTTAGCTAAAACTTTCAATAACGAAAACCTGACAACCGAAAACAGACATTGGGAAAGATAATCAGATTAATTACCTTACCGTAAGTAAGTATAGGTTCTGGACAAAATAATAATAAAATGTGTCTGCTTGTGAGGGGTTAATTTTACATTTGTGCACTAATATGGTGGCTGCTGATCACTTTAGCGGGTGGCCTTTCTTGAGGGGTACTGAGCTGGTCGTAGGGGTGGGTGGGGTCTTCATGAGGGGGACCACTGTAGTTGTTTGTCTTTTTTTTTTCTTGTTTTTTTTTAGCTCACCTGTATAAACCAGTTATTGTACTACCCTTGTTGTCTGCATATATTCATGTGTATAGTCTATGCTTACTGTTACATCTGGAATCATGAAAGTGGTTGTGGGGATGCATCTAGATTATCACTTCTCCCACATCACATGAGTAGGTCATAGTGACATTTATGCTTCAATACTGATTAAATTTTATTTTTTAAGTTAATTTCTGAAGTTCAGTTCATGTTTGAATCATCAAACTTGGTCCTTGTGACTTACTTTTCCCATTTAACTGGTATAGGTTAAGATTTTGCATTTAACTAATGACCACAAATGTTTCTTTGCTCTTTAAGCATACCTTTAACACATGGAATCATACAGCTTCTTATTGGTTGATATGCTTTCATCAGAAAAGTATGTCATTGTGACCCATATTTAATGCTTCAGACCTTTTTTGTCAAGTACTAGTAAGTCTAGAATTATCAAAAGATCACATTGACCTACATCTCATATTTTACTGGCTTATGTTAATTTTTGTGTTTAGCAGAGGACCACATTGTTTTTTTTTTTTCTCATACTGTTATGCCGAAAAGCATGAACCTTTGTGAGGAGATGCAACTTTATGAGTAATTTGATCAGTGGACTGCATGCTCATGCTTTGCATGTTATTATGATACATAAGTTGTTCAATACAAAGACGGATTTGCTTCTGAATTTCAGGATGCAGTACTTGTCCATCCCACAAAGATTCAAGCAGCTAGAGCAGGAAATATTGTCTACTGTATGCTGCAATACAGGAGGGAACTAGATAGAGAGGAACTCAACCCGGTAATGCACTCTCTAAAAACCTCTTCACATCAAATATGGTTTCCATGAAAAATATTTGTCAAACAGTTGTAATATTTCGGTTGTGTTACTCCCTGTTTTATTTATATGGTATATGGAAGTAAAAGAATAAAATTTAGTCTATTTGGGAGGCTGGATTTGAGAGTTAGCAGAGGTTATTTTCCTAACATTAATGTGATTGGGTAAGTATTTTTGGAGAAACGTAATTTACGAATATAATGGCTTGTTTTCATTTTATGGTTGCAAATTTGTATGTTCATCAAATCAGAAAAGAAAATGGGTAGATGTGTTGTCTTTTCAAGACCAGTTGTTTTTCAGTGACCAAGTTAGTTTTCATTTGAACAGTTTTATTCAAGTCCAGATGTAAAGTTAAGATAATATGATTACTAAATGTTTGGGTGATAATTTTGCTTTTGATCAATGTTCCCTGTTATTGGTGATAAAATCACCCAAGAAAGACAGTGTGATTTAATTGTATGGTGTCTGGTACATATTTGTTCTTCATATTGGTATCTGTGTATTTTTTTTATCTATATACATTTATAAATATTTAAATATATTCTTGCAGAGAAATTTTCAGATGAAGTGAATATTTTTAATAGCTGCATGCTTAAATTGCTGATATTGCCTGATTGTCTTTTACATTATTAATGTTCTTTCATAGATTAAATGCAGCCATAAAAACTGGTTTTATTTGTTAATTTTATTTTTAAGTCACTATTTAAAGTTTCAGATACGATTTTTCTCCATTTTTAAGCAGAATTTCACTTTTCTCCTGACTTGAATCAGACTTTTATTGATATATACTGTTTTTTATATCATCTCCGATCCGGTTTTTAAAAAATGGCCTGTTCACTCCCATTCTGCAACAACCCATGTAAATTATTCATTCCATATATTAGCACACAACTCTCATAAAGAGTATTCTGATTGATCAAAGGTTTAAATTCATCCAATGAACCTTTGTTTAATGGAAACTGATGGCAATGTAAAAAAGAACATGTTTGCAAAACATGGCATCCCGAGTTGTTGAGAGAGACCATGACATAAAAAGTTTAGATAAAGGTTTAAAAAAGGTATGGAAATGGGAGTGGCTGGAGCAGAAAGTTACGTAAATTTAGTTGGTCAGTTTGTAAGAAAACTGAATGCTAGAGGACTGGCTTTTTGTGACCTCTGCAATAAAAATCTGAATTAACCCTTTACCTCATGCAAGCGTCTTTGGACGCCTCTACGCCATTCACATGGAAGCGCCTTTTGATGCCTCTACTCCACTCGCATGGAAGCGCCTTTTGATGCCTGCTGTAAATATCAGCCATTTTGAGCTGGTTTTTGTAGTGCCACCTTCGGGAAAAACCCTCTATTAGATACTACATTCATTTCTGCGAATGACAGTTACGTCAGATCATGTGGTCGCTGTTTATGGACTGGTTGATATCTGCTATTTAAAGTAACTGGGTCGTAATCTCCACTCTCCAAAATGGCGGTTGCGGATTTCATTCAGTACGTACGAAGTTTTCACGATTAGAATCACAACCATGAAAGATTCAGTTACTTAGGTAAAGGCTCTGATATTGATGTAGGCAGCAATTAGTTTTTATAAATTATCAAATTCAGATGACTTAGTGATGTAGACAGACAAAAACCTTGTATGGGAAATGGCAGCTATGGTTGGTCACGCGGCCTCACTGACATGACGCTGAACAAGTTCTCTCAAGATTTTAAAGCACATAAAAAATTCTTCCGTGAAAAATAATTACACAGCTGTAACAATCGGACTTTACTCTTCAATTTTTCGACATATAATAGATGTGTACCAAAAATGTAAAATGGTTAAAATTGCTGTTAAACATAACATACACTACATTGCTTAACAGTTCACAGGCAGGCCTATGCGTATGGGGTCGACTAGGTAACAGGTGTTCTATTTATAGCGCGCTGCACTTTGTAACAATGCTGTATGAGGTAAAGGGTTATGGTAATCGTGGTTGGAAGAATTTGAAGGCATCAGGGAAAAATTGCAATCAGTTACTGTAAGAAGAAAGATTTCTTGCATGAGAGAACAGATGTAGCCCTCTGTCAAACTATGAGATATGCATGTTGCCAACACAAGCACCAGCTTAAAAGGAAAAAGGCTCTCATTGAGAAGGAAAAGAAATAATTGTACATTGAGCCAAAACAGTCAGTGGTGACAAAAAGGAAGGCTGAAGAAATCTTTGCCAAAGCAGCAATAAGAGCTCAGCTGGCATTTCAACAGGTTATGTCCAGTAGAGAAAAAGACGAGTGAATGTATGGGATTATTTGTATATAGTTGGTGTACTTGGATGTTTATTTTACAGATTTGTTATGCTGCAAAAATTGAGAAATTATTGTGACTTAATTATGATGTGAAGACTGACATGCACATGAAATAACTTCAGCATCAGTAGTATTGGAGAACAAATTCATGTGACTATAAATATTGTGAAATTATTGAAGTCAAGTTGAACATTTTTGGTAAATTTATTAGTTTTGCAGATGATTATTTTGGTTTATTTTATAATCATAAGTTGCACCAGGAGCAGTTTTTTATGAGTGTAAAATGTATTTGTGGTCAGGGGCCTTTGGTGGTCCCAGATTGGTGGTTCTGCCCCTCGAGACCCTGGTGGGGGAGGAACCACAAATCCCTGCTTAAAATTTGTTCAGCTTTTTTTATGGAAGACCAAAATCGTGTCTGAATTTTGACTTGATGGTAATAAATTGAGTATTACACCACTCACTTTAATGGCCAGTTGTGTTTTTGAATGCATTTTTTAAATAAATAGCTTAATCATGTAATATTTTCTATGGTATTTGTCTTGCAGCTATTGCTAAATAAGACAGTTCCTCTCTGCTCAGCTCAGTATGAAAGACAGTTCAACACAACGAGGATTCCTGGGATAGAGACAGGTTAGTGATTGTTAAGAGTG
Source organism: Sinohyriopsis cumingii (assembly GCA_028554795.2). Lineage (NCBI taxonomy): Eukaryota > Metazoa > Mollusca > Bivalvia > Unionida > Unionidae > Sinohyriopsis > Sinohyriopsis cumingii. Next base: position 83,723,525 of record CM068835.1, read on the forward strand.
GCAAATATTAGTCACTGATTGTAAGTATTGTAATAAATAATTTTTCTTCAAATTGGCAAAAAAAATCTCTCCTATCACCCTGATGATTATCACTGACAGCGTACACAATTTTTCTTCTTATAAAAAAAAAGTTTTTGCTATTTCAGTTTCCTTGCTAAATAAAACCATAGTATATTTCTGAAAATTTACGATTTATAGTATTCATGAAATTAAGAAGAAAAAAAGTAAACCAAAACAAAAGTCAAAAGTTGATGTAGCTTTGGAAAAGAATGATAGAAAATGTTAGTACTATAAATTTCATTCTGTTTTTGTTTTAGTAAAAGATTTCACTTGAAACTTAATACTTTGAAAATAATATGTATCACATATCAGAGGAAGTCAAAAAAAATTGTTGCAAGTAATTTCCCAAGAATGTATTCTCAACTCGTGTTGAGATTACTATCCCCATACCATGAAAATGGTCCGGATGGTACTTCATTTGCTATGTGTCCTCTTTTTGGTCTGTCATAAAATCTTGGGTGTGCAACCGCTCTTGCAGCTCCAATTTGATGCTTAAATATTTTGATTACTTTGATGTAAATTTTAATCATTTAATTTTACTAGCAAGGGATGGAACATCACCATTTTTTATTTCCACAGCAATTATAAAATGCAAAAGGAGTCTTACAGCTATTCTTGTGGGGTCTCCTTAGTCATTCTTTCTTGAAAATAAATTGCTGGATGTCTGCTGCTACCTTGATAAATTTAAATTGAATTATCCTCAGTTAGATCCCATTTGTTATGCCACATTACAAATATTGGGTGTTATCCTTGCACTGCCTTCAGTTATTCAGTCTTCCACATTACATTTCATCTAGAAGGGTTGCAGTAGTCCAGTTAGATGAGTGTTAGGCTCATAATTAGAGGGTTGCAGATTTTATACATGGCCAGGCCAGTCCAGGTTGGCTGCATTGGCATGTCATTGCCAGTTAGCTCCCATTTCCTCAGCAAGATGTAACCAGAAATGTTTTAGTGTCATTAAAATCAACAAAAATGAAACCTATTCCAACAAACTTTTAGTTTTAGTCTTCTGGTTAATTTTATGTTAGCTGCTTTGTCATGCAGCCTCATTTGCAAATGTGTTTTGATCAGTATTATTGCAAAATTATTATTGTTGTATGAAAACATGTCAGGTTTGAAATTTGAATGCACTTTGGAAAAAGCAGAAAAAGCACTAGTTGTAGAGACATCTTTGTCTTTTTGATGAATTTTGAGGGTGTACACCAGTTATTATGCAGTTATGTTGAAATGATGGTGCAGTTCCATGTAACACCTTTTGCATATTCTGTCAAATCTTATTTATTCTGGTCTCTGCATCAAACCACAGCAAATAATTCTTGCTGGGAGTGATATGAAATGACTATCATTATTCTACTGGCATTAAAACTTCTAGTGGAATTTGTCTCACCCAAATATTATTCTTGAAAATGGTTAACAATTATTGTAAGTTTCACACAATACAGTGTATCTTTGGACAGATATGCATACTCGGCCTAATTTAGCTGGAGTGAAAACTTTTTTATCATGATACTTCAAAAAACAATTGAGAGCTCGTAATGGTGTCTTTGTCTTTCCATAATTTTACCATTTGGGTCGAAATCTGTTTTTGATATGTATAAACATTTGGTTTACTCAGACCATGTTATCATTCTTGCATTGAATTTTTTTACCTCTGTAAGTTTTTATTTATTTAAATTGGTGTTCAGAAAACTGATGAAATGTTGCATTGCTTTTCATAACACAGATTTCTCCGAAAACAAATACCAGCATACAATCAGCCTCAATCAGCTCTGCTAGCATGTATTATTGGACAAGGTACTTGCCTCAACATGTAACACATTAATAATGTTGCTGTGGGGTAAAACATCCCACGGATGACATTGTTGATAAAATTAGGGTGATAAAATTATGGATAGTATTGGCTGTTGTTTTTCTCTCTGATTTTGATTGATCTGGAATGAATAGTATTATAAATTTACACACATAGCAAAAGTAAACATTCATTTTCTTATAAATTCCTTTCACAGATCAAATAGTCCATTACAAGGATAGTAAACATATTGTTGTTTACCACAGAGGACGATTTTTCAAAGTATACATTCATTTCAAAGGGAGACTACTTAAGCCATGTGAATTGGAGAGGTAAGTTCATCCGCAAGTATGATAATACATTGATATTTCATTGATTCTTTTAAGTAATTGCATCAACATCTCATCTGCTTGATTATGAAATACACTTCTGTATATCACTGTTCTTTGCCACAGATATTTTAGTGTCCAGGTGAGTTTCTTTTAATAACAAATTTGTTTTTTTTTTTTTTTTTGAAATTTACTGAATATTTAGATTTCTTTAGAATTGCAGAGACATTTGCAGCACAATGGTTTGTGATCATAAAGAACCACGTTTGGACATTTTTTTGAAAAAGTTCATAATTTGATATAAGGCTGGTCCAAGACTGGAAATATAGCAGGAATATATGTATTTCAGAACCTGAGTTTATGCAGAATTTGCACGTCCTTGTATTTCTTTTTAATATCATATTACTGTTACTTCAGATAAACAGACAAAAATTTAAAAAATTTATTTTAATCTTGAAATTGCTAAAGGATGTGAGCTAACATACCTGGTTGAAATTTTTATTTCTTACAGTGATTAAATATTTTATAGTTAACATGGTGTAGAAATAGTTTGCTCTTTATGTTAAGTGTGAATCAAACATGTTCATATGCACTGTATATTGTTACTAGGCAAAGTGTTATTTGTATGTGCAGTAGTAGAGTATTACCAGTACTACTGGATACATTATTGACCAGCTGCCAGTACTACTGGATACATTATTGACCAGCTGCTAATACTACTACTGGATACATTATTGACCAGCTGCCAGTACTACTGGATACATTACTGACCAGTTGCCAGTACTACTACTGGATACATTATTGACCAGCTGCCAGTACTACTGGATACATTATTGACCAGCTGCCAGTACTACTGGATACATTATTGACCAGCTGCCAGTACCACTGGATACATTATTGACCAGCTACCAGTACTACTGGATACATTATTGACCAGCTGCAAATTGCCACTCGTACAAATGTGCTTGACCAATCAGTGCACATGAAAGTTACGTGCCTTCAGTCAGTTTGTCAGCAGCCATTTTACTCTGACAGATTAGTAACACAATACATCAACAGTGGGAAATTCTTTAGTTCAATTGAGTTAAACTGTTGTTAGCTTGAAACAGGTGATAATGTGTGCTCTGGGTACAGTAGACACTTGGGTGAACTCACTTATGGTATGAAATTTATTCCATTCCCAAAAATTCATTCAAGTCTGCAGAAAAGCCAGAGATGGATCAACATTTGTGGCTGATCCCATGATAAGGTGAATTTCAGAATGCTAAATGAATATTACTAATTGTTTGTATGAATTAGTCCATTCAAAATGGCAGAGAGAAATGTACATAAATTAATCTTTAAACATGTATTTTAAACCTAATCAATTATGGCGATTTTTAGGTTGTTTTGTGGTTATTACCAAACTGGCAAAAATTAAGTGCCAAGTTCATCACTAACAGCTTTAAAAACATATAAGTGGATATCCAAATGTTTGATATATCCTGATGCTTTGAGATTATTAAGCCACTTTTACTATAAATCTAGAAAAATTAATAAATAGGAAGTATTCAATGAATTAATGATCAGATAAGTGAACTTGATTAATTAATGAACAGATAAATAAACAATCAAGAAAAATTGATTAATTGATTATATGTTTAATTCATCCATACTATGAATTGTACAGTCAGTGATACAGAATACATTAAGAATGAATGACAAAATAGTTTTGCAGTAATTTGAAAGAGACAATATAAAATATACAAAATACCCATGTTAACAAAGTTGAACTTTTGCTGCACATCCAGCATGAAAGTTACCAAAAAAGATATTTAGTTGGGAAATTATGAATATACACATCATTATTCTACATCTTGAAGATGTAAAAAGAGCTAAAGACATAAGTATATAAAAGGCATAATTAAGCTCAACATATACATTTGAAAAAAATAAAAGAAATAACTAACATCAGATGTCACTTAGATGTAGTGGCAAACTTTAAGTATACTCCACTTGGAAGCAGTGGTAGAGATACACTAAGTGATGGAAAATATTGATTTGATTATTACAAATACAGATATTTAATTGGTGGGAATCATTCGCTAAAGAGTTCCTTTTTTTAATATTGCTGGTGATTTATTTTGCACTTTTTCTAGACAGTAAAATCACAAAGGATTACTTGTGTGCTAGAATACGAACAGTTCAGTAAGACAATCACACAGAATTTAGATCATCATTGAAAGATGGTACATTGGAATTGATAATGATTGGAAAAAAGAACAAGGTGTGGAAAAGGCTCTTATAAACAGCATGGGTCTGAGGGTGATGTACTCTTGCGCCTTCTGAATGGGCACCTGAATGAAACATGTTTAGGTTGATGTTATTTAGACCACTTGTTTAATAAATAATAAAATTGTATCCAGTAATACCATGATAACTTTTGGATTTGTGAGTAGATCATGTATGAAAATGCACTGAAGTATAAATTACCATATATACATGCTTATAAGTCAAGCCTAACTGCAGACAACATAGACCCTAATTTGAGTTACACTGGAAGATCAGGGTCTATTGCATTTGTTCTATTTGCTACTCCAAACAAACTTCATGAAGCCAGATTTTCTGGTGTATTATGTTTTGACAGGTCAAAGTCATTGAAGTTTGCAGTTGGACTTAGCAGTAACGCTAAAGAGTCCTGGGTATTCATAAAATAAATATCAGACAGTAAATTTAAGTATATGCGTCGATAAATAATGAATTTGTTAATAATATGGCTTTTTCATTGATAAGAAAAAATAGATAAAGGGGTGAAATCTCATCAAATATAAATGGACAGATCTTATTCCAGCTAGAGTACATTTTAGAATTAAAGAATGATATATGTACAATTAGCTTTTGTGATTTTTGCTGCTCTGATGTATGCATGGTCAAGAGTACTTTGTATGATACCTAGGATTTGCATTGACTTTAAAATATTCGGGCAGGAATGTTGACCTTTTTATCTCCAACTTTAGAATTTATCCCAGAGTTGATATATACAGTGTTGCTATATAAAGTGGAAAATTCACAACTAAATAATTGGGAAGAAGATTTAGTCCAGATAGTGTCACAGAGTTCGGCAAGTAGCTTGTTTCACTTGTGCAGAACCACATGATTAGCTAGCATAGTTATATTTTCATTTTGCATCTGCTCAGTTGACCAGAAGGTCTGGAAAAGTCTGAAAATTTAGTGTTTCTTGATATGGAACAGAATAAAACTTCTGTGTATTAACATAAAAGTTTTGGCAAGTAGCATATTTTACTTGCCCAGCAATTTTTTTTGGGCAGGGGGATACCAACTACCATATTATTGAATATACTCTCAGAATGTGTTGCCCAGCACAGAAAGAAAATGGTTTATAAGAAAAATAATTATATATTTATTGCCTATAACTCCAGAACATTCCAGAAAATTCTGGATGACCCAAGCAACCCAACTGAAGGGGAAGAGCGGCTAGCTGCCCTTACTGCAGGGGAAAGAATGCACTGGGCAAAGACCAGGAAGGATTTCTTCACCACAGGGAAGAACAAGGCCTCCCTTGATGCCATAGAAAAGGTAATTATGACTGAGTTTGTGATAAGTAGCAAATAGGAATGTTGTATGCATTATTCTTCATTAGCTGGACAAACTGTTGGGAGTACGACCACTGCCTCAAAAATCCAGCCCTCCCAAGTATAGAAAGATGATCACCATGTCTTGTGACTTGTTTGCGCAACGAAAGTTCTCTGTCAATACTGGACAAGAATGATTTCCCCTTTAGCGGGATTGGTACCAAATTTTGTCATTTGCTACTTTGTGCTGCTGGTGCAGCTCTCACTTCAATTCTAGTGGTAGTTTAGTGGTATATAGCATGACAGAAGTAGGCTATAAGATAAATTATTTATGTATGTACATAAAGTGGTTCATGATAAATGAGTAGTATAAAAGCAAACAAAACATTGAAATGTTGAGGATAATATACAAAGGTCAATGGGTAATGTAAAGGTATGTATAAGGATAATTATTAGATAATAAAAGATATTTAGGGTGATCGACAGTTCACATAATGGTTAAGAATACTCAAGGGATTTAGGTTGCATGCAAGCTGTATTTTAGAATACTTGTTAATTTCCTTCAAGAAATTGAGGACTCCATCAGATCACTGAAGGGGTACCTAAGTAGACTGGGCCACTCAGATGAAAGTGTTCTTGCTTGTTTCTACCACTTTGACAGGATGATATTTCACTCAGGCTCTGTCATCTTGGATATATTGGGTTATCAGCACCATCTACAAAGGAACTCATCCAGACCATTTGAATTTCTTAATCATATTGGCTCACAAAGTTAGAGCAGTTGCCACCAGCATGGTATTTTTCAAGTGTATCTATTCCCATACTGATATATGCAGGCCATAAGACAGAAGTTTGAGATGACATTTTCCAGCTTTTACATTTGATATTTCTCATCCTAGAGGGCTCATTTTGAACTGGTTGGACCTATATTGATAACACAAGAGGCTACCTTGCCAGGTCACTTCTGGTGGATTTGTTATAGTGCATTTTTGTTCTTCTTTTAACTATGTACATATATATATACCAGGTGCTAACTCAAGTCCTTATTTGACCCAAGACTTTAGCAGCTTCATCTGTATGAGGAGACTTACAGGGCCCTCTCTTGGATAATGGGATGTAACTCCCTATGCTTCTTACCTTTTGTCCTAATCCATTATGATCATCTTGCATATTTGATGAAGAATCTCATTTTGGAGTAAAATATATTTCTTCACTAATACCCTATCCAAATACACCCTTCAAGCCCTCCTTAAAGTGTCATGCCTGGAAGAAAGTGCATAACAATTCCAGAATAACTTGATGCTTGATTGGATTTTGGCACCATTTGTGAGGTAGAGCAGTACTCATAATGTATTATGATTGGGTAAGTGTTGTACAAAAGAATGCACATTACTGCAAAAATCTGTTTTCCTTTAGAATATATGGTATGATTATTTTGCATTTATGGAAATTTTTTAAATCTAAATTCTATTTACACTGTCAATTTACAGAATTAAAATGCATTTTATTCTTTTTCGTTTAGGCTGCCTTCTTCCTGACTTTTGATGATGAACCTCAGGAATTTGATATAGTAAGTCTATGAATCATATTTTTCTGCAGGGTTTCGTTTTCCTTGTTTTTTTCTCAGATTCAGAATCTTACTGTCTCGTATCTTTTAAAAACCTTTGGCATCTTTTTCCTTTTATCTTTTATCTTGTAACGGAAAATATTTACTTTATAAGGAAGGCATTATCTTCCCAAAATTTGAGCAATTTTCAGCCTTTATATTTTGACAACCTTTTTAATATATTGGCCATTTATCTTGAAGGATGGTAATTTCCATAGATTATGGCCTTTAGGTTAATGCTGGTGGATTTTTTTGGGCACTCTTAAATCTGTAGGAGTAATAACATAATCAAAAATTGAGTAAACAATTTCTGTTTTTCAGACAAGTAGGAGTAATAACATAAACAAAAATTGAGTAAACGATTTTTGTTGTTCAGAAAACTTGTATTAAAAGGTATACTCGGATATCTTTAACTTTCAGGGTTCAGAATGAGTATGTATAGTATTTATATTTGGTGTTGCACTTGCATAGTTGAGCAAAACTTTAAATTTATGTGATGATTCAGAGTACAAGACTAGTTCACTCTTGGTTGTCCCCCCCCCCCGATCATTTCCTTCCTCCTGTTCTGTATCAGTGTGGTCTACTTGTTGTCAGTGGCTACGTTCTTGGAAAAAAGAAATGCCAGTGCATATGATATACTGTATACACCATTACTACATTATTGTGGAATGTTTCACACAGAAAAAATTAATAAGTCTATAATCAAGTTACAGGACATGCCTATGATTCAGAGAGTGTTATCACTTTAGTTTTTTCTCTGTATTGTAATCGTTCATAACAGTAGGTATGTTGATGGTATATACAGTATCTATGTAGTCTTTTTTTCCTATAATTTGTGCAAGAGTCTATGTCACAACAATTGGTCATTCTGTATATTAGTCTGTTCTGTCTCCTAAAAGATCGGTTTGATATGGCTCTTGATGAATCTGATTCTGATTATGGAAGTCAAATGCTTCCATGATCGGAACAAGGTTTGTTAATATTAATGAATGTGACAGGTTTGTCATGTTTATGGAAATTTTCATGATTGTCATGTGCTCACTCAGTTTTAAGTAGGGGGTGTATTAAATTTCAGGGAATTCATGCAGTTGCATTCCAGCAGAAATCTATACACATTTGTACAGATTTTCACCATTGTTTGTCAGCCATATTTGAGCTAGTGAGATTTGACTAATATATATCAAAATTATTTTAAAATGAAATATATTCCAGGAGAAGGTATAGAAATTCATCTAAATAGCCATTGCTTAGATTTAGCTTTTATTTGTTCTTCCAAAATTTAGCAAAGTTTATTTCACTGCATTCCCCCCCCCCAAATTTCACGCATTGTAATTTCTATTGCTTCTTATAATTGTCATTTTTGATACATCTTTTAAAGATCACAGCAACATTGGGTTTGCAGCAAGTTTTCAATTTAGACATGCCCTTGGCTTTCCATTTCAGAAAGACCCATCCAGTTTTGATCGGTTTGGTCATTGCATGCTTCATGGCAAAGGATATGACAGATGGTTTGACAAGTCCTTCAGCCTTGTCGTCACTTCAAATGGAAGGGTGAGTCCTAAGTACATTTTGCAGTAGCCATGGAATTTCTTCTTAGGCAAATAAAATAATAAAATACTGGTAGCTTCCTTTGAGTGTTGTGTTTACCACGTAAAAGAGATACAGAATTATAAACTGCTACAGTGGCCTAATGGTTAGAGCGTTTGCCTCAGATGCAGGAGGTCGTGGGTTTGATCATCGGCCGAAACATACCAAAGACTTATAAAAATGGTACTAACAGTTGCTTGGCGCTCAGCAATAAGAGGGTAGTGTTAGGACTGGTCTTCCTGGTGTCAGATAATGTGACTGGGTGTTACATCATGCTACATGTCTGCGGCATCATGCCCCAGTGCTTAGACATCACTATAAACTGTCACACTGTAGACATTGTAGTTATATGACTGAAAAATTGTTAAAGCTATGTTAAAAACCCAAATAATACACAGAGAGAAGTATATATGTGTGTCTATATGTATATATGTATACACACACACACACATATACATGGAACATTTTTTGAGTCAAAGCAGAATCATATTGATGTTGCAGTGTGATAAATATTTACAGGACATGGCTTTGTAGTATAGTTTGATAACGTTGTAATCACCATGTAATATATTCATGCCCCTGTGTTTCCAGAACGTTTTCAGGCAAATTATATTTCTTTTGTTGAATGCTATGTTTTTGGTACTTTATCTGTTAATTCCACTTTAACACCTGATTTAAAAAAAAAAAAATTGTATATGTTAGTAACACTTGACAGTGCACCTGTACACCAGCTGCATATTTTGTCAGAGTAGTATTATTCATGTGTTTTTTCATTTTCCCTTGAAGATATTAATACTTACACATGTATTAAAAGGTTGTGTGATTACCCGTCACATTAACATTACGAATTACTTTTTGCTTTCTCTTAATCCAGCCCACATGAAAGATGTCTTCCCATCTTGTAGAGCATATAGATGAAGGCAAGTAACTGTAACAAAACATCGCTTAATGCTGCTAGGTGGTCATCCACGTTCATGAAGTTACTAGTTTAAACTTAAGCTTGCAAACGTGAAAAGTGCCTCCATGCATTTCCTCTTCCTTGTACTTATGTTGGTAAAGTTAATGTGATCGGGTAATTTAATTTGGAGAAAGTATATTTTCTTGATGTCATTGTTGTGGGCATAACACCAACTTTAAGCACAAGATAGGGTACACATGAACATCTGTATAACTGGTTGAGGAAGAAAATTTAAAAACCCTGGATAGGACTACCGACCCATGGGATGTAAATGTAAATTTTTTGTGAACTATGTTTCTCACGAAAATGCTAATCTGATCAATCCCTCCCACCCTTTCTAGCAAATATGCACGTTATGTTGTAGGTTTTGGTAGAGCTTGAACTGATAACATCCAGGATACAGGTGGCTATCAGTGGAAGTGAATCTGTAAGAGTTGTTTCCTGAGAGAGAGTGAGGCAGGAAGATGGGTTTCTTATTTCTTTGATTTAAGGCTGGATTCAGAGGTAGCAGAGAGTAGTTTCTGTTGTTATTGTAGTAAATATTTTCAATGAAACATAATTTACTAAAGAAATTTCCTTTCTTATGCCGATTATTCCTTTTCAGATTGGATTTAATGCAGAACATTCCTGGTAAGTACTGTGCTGAGGGTGAAGAAGTATTTCAGTCTTAATAGTAGAGTGTACTTCAGTCATAGCCATTTTATTTAGCTTGTGTATGGTATATAGCTGTAATTGAGGATCTTATTGTGAATAGCTATGATAAAATTAGTGAGAACATGTACAGTGTAATGCTGTAATTAACATTAGCGAGGCCTGTAAGGTGTATAGCAGTAATTAAAATTAGTGAGGACCTGTACAAAATGTTACGTAAAGTTGTAGCAGATACATGAAAATAATTATTTGGAAACTTGGCTTTTGATTGCATTTATTGCTACATCTTTTCCACAACCTACTCACCCCACCTCACCCGGTGGGAGGATAAATTGAAGGTGTATACATGTATTTAATGCTTTGTTCACCACATTTAATCCAAAACTTAAATACTATAAAATTGCAAAACTAGAAGTGCTGCAAACCAAAAGTATTTAAAAAAAGGTTTTGGTTTTGAGTTATTAAAGTTTTAGGCAGTATATGACTTTACCGTAGAACAGATCATGTCTTCAGAGGAAATGCCATGTACATGGATGATGGGATCATTGCTTTAGTAAATGTCATACAGATCATGTAGGTGTTGCATTACGATCTATTTCAGTAATGATGTAATTATTTAGCATTTTATTACACATATCTTTAAATCGTGAATATTCACTTTATTACAATCATTATAAATCCATAATCTTTGAATTAGACACAACTTCCTTGACACAGTTTAGTACCTAGTCACCATTATAAAAGTCTATAGCAATAATAATTTTCATCTAGAAAGTTCTTTGATGACAGTTACAGTGCAGTGCATTAGGCAATCAGGATTGAATAGATTTTATTTAAACTACATTAATAGTATTTTAAGTTGAGTAAATATGCCTACACAAACTTCTTGAAGTACACTTTAGCTTCATTCCAAATCCTATAAATATGTAGCTAGCTGATTAATATTCAGAGCAAGTGCCTTCCTGCAGATGAAGGAATTATGTCCTGCAACAAGCAAAATCAGTTAACCAGATAAGCAGTTAATATAACAACTTTTATAACATCCAAATGCTTTGATTGGAATAAAAGCACATTTGAATGTCTCAAGGGAAAATCTTAATGTGCAGTGTCATGCAAAAGGCAAATATGAACATTCCCAGTTTTCTACCGTGGTAAATGTAATGAGTAATCTGATTGGATAAGTTAGATAAGTTTCTTTTCCATATGTACAATCAGTTAATGGGTGGCAGATCCTATATTTGCAGCTACATATACCATCTGTCAGGGTGGAATGAAGTGACTCATTAATCATTGGCTTCTGATTGTTTGTGTAATCAGAAATTTACTGGTATTCTACAGCCTCAGTGACCACCCTTATACCATGGCCACTTCTTTTAAAACAGGGTCTGCAGTGGACCTCAGAAACCTCAAAAGCCTAAAATACTTTATGAGTGCTTAAAAAGACTAGGAAATCTAAATAAAAAAACATAAAATTAGAAACAATCATGAATTGCTTGACCTTAAAGCTTAATGTCCTAATCAAACTTTGATGGTGAGTACTTAAATATACATCTGTTATACTGGAAGGTCACTGAAAAAGTTAGATTCAGCATTTTTGATCAGTTGGAGAAAAGTGTGTTCATAACCTGACTTACCACCATGCAACACTGAAGTAAAAATTATGCCTAATTCAAAAAATGGAAGTAGTTGTAATTTTGATAACTAATTTTCTGTGTTTGTGGTGGTAGCTCTGTTATGTTATTCCATATAAAGTTGAGTACATTAGAATTTTCAGTTATATTCTTTTCAGTCATATTGCTAGTCAGACAAGAGCAACATTAATAGAAACGATTTATTGATGGACAACGTGTCATTTAGCCTTAGTTTATAGCCTCATTGACTAGAGAGATCTCTTTTATTCATGTTAGATGTTATATAATTTTGAAATTAGCAAGTGCATACATATGATTATTATTGATATCTGTTGAATGTTTTATTATTTGTTCAAGTTTTCATCCATTGGCATTTTGAGCTTTTTGTAACTATAATGCAGAGTCTTGTGCTTTTAATTAACAAGAAATAGTGTGTTTATGCCCAAATTGCTTGCAGCCTGGGCATCTACATTTGTTCCTGTCTACCATTCTGTCTGTCCATATGTCTGTCCACACATTCATCTGTCCATCCTGAGTAGTTTCTTTGGCATTTATGGCTTTATTATGCAAAAACTGTGCAGTGAAGATGTATGAACCTGTGCAGGCCTATTTGTATGCATATTAAATGACCTGATCAGATTTTGATACCATTACTAGAAAGTGGAAAATTAGTCTCTGCAAAATAACATTAGCTCTATATCAATACATGGACCAAAGATTGTGGAAGGTTTGCACTTGGGGTAAATTAGAGTCTTGTCATTTGTAGGTCATTAGGTCAAAGGTCGAGGTTACTGACAGAATAAGGAAAAAGAGTAAGCTATAATCCTTATGATTTTTGAGCAGAAAGGTCCAAGGAATTGCACTCAAGTTATGGATGACACCTATTGACTTCGGGATATAGAAGTCAAGGCCATTGTGACACAAGAAAAATGGGTTTCATAAAATAACTTTTAGAATAAGTTCCTTGACTGAAAATTTGGGGATGACTTATACTTAGGGTAATAAGCAAATATTGGTCTTTGCACATTAGGTAAAATTAAACACTCCATATTTTGACCAAAGGAAATATTCATTGCTACACGTTGGTCAATAATTTTCAGAGTCAGAGTCAATCATGTACTTTAAGTGCCTGCATGGAAGGCTGTTTAACATGTTGTGGGCTTGTAGTCTACTATTCACAGTACTCCTGCTACTAGTTTTTGAACTTTCTGATCTGCTGTGGAACTCCTATTTAACTCTCTTACATATTGGTTGTAAAAAATGTTGTTTATGTTTGGGCTCAAAAGGTCAAAGGTAAAGGTCACTGAATGAAAGAAGCTCTAGACCAGAGCTTGTAAAGGCTTGAACTTAAGGTATGGAAGAGGACTATTGATTTGGAGATATAGGTCATGGTCATTGTAAGTCAGATAAGAAAATAATTGTTTCTGCACATTAAGTTTATATAAAGATTCCACACCAAAGGTCAGGGCCATTGGGACCCTTTGGTTAGTGATCTCCAAACTCAGCCTGCTAGTGCCATTAAACTGTTAAGTATTATAATTATTATCTTGTTTCCATTGCTTTGAAATTTAATAACTTCCATAGACCAACAAGCACATTGCACATTAGAAAAAGAGTAGTGGCTTTGATTGAATCACATAATATGATGTATGGTTTTAGCTGTGCAGCTTGAATAATTGTTATGCAGTGAAACTTTCCCAAACAGGCCCATATTTAATTCTGTTTCTTCTGTAAAACATTTTGTTCCCAATAAGGTTCTAATGCAAACCAAATCTTTGTGTACTGGTTGTCTCCATTAATTTGTCAGAAGTTTGTCCCACTAGAGTCTTGATTAGGAAAGTTTCACTTGTAAATACATTTGTTTTTAGTCATGATAAATGGCAAGCTTGGTTCTTATTTGAGACAAATAGAGACCAATTGAAAAATGGATAACCATAAACTTGTTGTTTACTGCAAACTTAATAGAAAGAAAGGAGAATTAAATGTGCATATATATATATATATATATATATATATATATATATATATATATATATATATATATATATTTGCTTACAGTTTAAAAGAAAGGGTATCACAATTTAAAGTTAGGGATGTTTATTCAGTGTGAATTACACCTTTTTTGTTTCTAGTCTCAGATGGTAGTCCAAGTCTAATAGGTCAAATCTATTGCTCTGAAAGGATGATAAAGTAATTAATGAAATGGAAGTTTCATGCATTCTGCAAAGATTTGTCTGTATATTCCCTGAAACTTTATAAGCAGGAGTCTCAGACTTGAGGTCATAGTCTAAAAATATGTTTGCATTTGTAATTCTGTTTAAAATGATGATAGGACCATGGAATTTAAGAATTTCTCAGCTTTGGTTCACTTTTATTTTCCTGCTAAATTTCAGAATTATATATTTTAGCAGTTTCAAGCTTTTGCTTGAATTATGTGCATTTTTGCAACAAAAAAAGGACCTGTATTTGCCATTGTGTTATGCAGAAACAGATCGTCAGCTTTAGTTTATTTGAAGTATCATTTAATTACTGCATTTACCCTGGTTTTATTGATCATTTTGCATGATCATTTTAGGATTTAGATTATCCCATTTTGCTGATGATGCTTTTGCTGTACAGTGAATTTGCTGCAAGCAGTTTTTACTGTTTGGGCCAAAACAAAATCAGTCTTGACTTGAATCAAGCAGTTTGTTCGGATTAAATTTGATTATGTGCCAAATGCATTACCCAGTCACATTAATGATCATAAATAAACTTCTTCCTATCGAGCCCCTCTGAAACAAAAGAAAAATTCATGTTTAACAGAAAGATAAAGGAATGAAACTCCTTAGATTACCATCTCTTGCTGCAGCTAGTTGTATTCCTCTATACCATATGCATTCCAGTTAAAGCTTTTGCTCAGTACTGTCAGTTACCATTCAAGGCACCTTTTGAATTTATTTCAGATCTGCAACACTTTCAAGCCATCTGTTTACAGAGTTTGTGGAGTTAAACATTTTCGTTTTTGCTACACTATGAAGGAAATTTATTTAAATTTTTGTTGTGAAATTTCTTGTATTTTTGAGTGGATTTCTTTTCAACTATTAAGTTAGACATGTCAGTTTTGTTTACCTTTGTGTTTTGATGAATTATCTGTGGGCACTGTGATTTATTCAAACATTAATCGTTTTGGTGATCCAAGATGTTTGATACATTTGTCTTCTAGTGCTTATCTAAGGGATTGCCATATTTATGAAATGCTGGTATCTGGTATTTTTTTATGATGCTTTCATCTCACCTTAATACAGGTGAGTTTGAGAATATGGGAGATAATACTCCCCAATTTGGCAGCCCACTGGTTATTAAGTCCCCCTGCATAGCCTTCATGTCTGTAAGTATAAGTGCTTTGGGATTGAATTCCATTCTCAATGGCCTTTACTGAACCAAGCATATTTTGTCATTCTGGTTCCAACCAGCCAGACCAACCTTCCGACTGGTCAGTCTGCATGTTTTATGACCAGAGATCAATGGTTATCAAACAGTAATTTGGTTAACAGCTCCATTTGCTCTGATCATTTGTCTAATCATGTGGAATATTTGCCTAGCCACACAGACCTTGTTAGTATAATCCAACCATCTGCTCTGCATCAACATTTACCATCTGAGCCACACACTGAAATGGTCACTGAAATGATCACAGAAGGCCCAGATTTTATGGTTTACCCAATTTTCAGGTACATCACTTTACATGGGTATCGTCACTTCCATTTAGAATACTGTACTTAAACATGGAAAGGATACATGATGAATACATCTCTATTGAAGGCAGGAACATCTTCAGTTTGCTGTCACATTCCAGTCTAGTTATGGAATGGACAGAGTTTAACTTAAAGGCCTATAAAGTCAAATCTTTGGTTCATTTGCTGAAATGGAAGATGAAAACCCCCTCTTTCAGAATTCTCCCACATTCACTATAAAATATAGAGATTGTTGCAAAACATGGGGGCGGGGTGTAGGGTAAATCCATTTGTGCTTCAAAAAGCATAGAATAAGATTGCAGAGCAATCCTAATTGTCTCTCTTCGATGGGACACATCCAAGGCCAGTAATATACTCAGCCTCATAATAGACATTCCCAGGAAAATAATGGCAAATTACTCAAGTGTGAGCCTTGCACTGGATGGTATTCAGCTCATCAGTTGTGGAGAAGGCCATGACAGCTCAAAGGGCCTCCACTTTAAAGGCATATGTGGAAAAGTTCCACACTATTTCCATCTTATTTTGAGACATCACCCCTCTTGTAGCAACTAATCATCAAGTAGCTTACTTTGCAAAATAAGAAATTGGACTCCATCACTATGAAAGGTTATTGGTTCATGATTGTTAGCATGTGCAGACATTATGAGAGGGATTATATTGGTCACTTCTGTGATCTGTCCTACCATTTGTCCAATTTTCGACCTGTCCAACTTCACTCAATCAGCATCCCAAATTGAACCTCTTATGCATTTTGACTCAACGTACCTCATATTGAATCCCAGTCTTTGGACGTGATAAAGCCTGGTTAGTTCTAAATGAAAATGGGGTTGATTTGATGTCCAATATGGCTGTCATAGTGGCTCTCATAAAAATGGTATCATTATTTCTCTATAAAAATGGGTTTTTACTAAAAGACTTATTGCATCAAATTGGTCCTAAATTAAATGATGCCACTCTGAAGTATGGCTGCTGCATTGGATATCTCAAAAACTGTCTTATGGTGTCTAGGTGTTCATAAATGAAAAGGGGACCAATCTGATGCCAATTTGGCCACCAGAGTAGCAATCTTGAAAATCCGCCTGAATTAAAAGGTATATTGACATGGATTCTCACCAGAAGACTTCTTATGTTGGTCCAGAATGAAAATTGAGATAGTCTGATGATCAATATGACCAATATATTTGCTTGAAAATTTTGTTATTATTAATACTTGGGTGAAATGTTTGATGGAGAAGAGGAATATTTTGGTACATTTATATTTCTACATGAATACTTACCTGATCATGTTACAATTAACTGATGCACCCATCCCTACCAATCAGAGAATCCTTTCTGTTGATTTTGATTCAGCTTAAATTTGAGTACATCCAGTATGCACAACCAGTTTTTTTCAAGGGGAGGTAATCTGTTGGAGTTTCTTTCCATGTTCCAAAGGTTAAATAGATGGGAAAAGACTAATTCTTCATACTTTTGTGATGGATGGGGTTTGGAAGGTAGCAGAGTTTATTTCTTAATGTTTTTGTGATCAGGTTTGTATTATTCAAGAGCCCTAATTTACTGTAAAAAGTTCTCATTCAACTTTCAGTTAATGTTTGACCAATCGGATGTTCCAGTATAGAGTTACAAGACTTGTTTTTCGAACTGTGGTCAAATACCAGTAATCTGTTCATTGGAAGAACTAGGTGGACAACTTGGAAAGAAAACAAATAAATTTGTAACATGATTAATTACCATTACTGTTTGTTGTTTCCAGGGCAGATGCTCCCATAATGGCTCACCTGTGGGAGTACAGTGTAACAGATGATCACCAACTCCTTGGGTAGGAGATTGACTACAGAGCAAATTCTGCCACAATTTTGGGGATTTTTTTTATTGCTAACTTCTAGCTGGCTTTGTTATCATTTTTCTAAACATGATCAGAATATAGGATCTGACAGAAACTACATAGAGAACCAAGCAGTCACTGTCTGGATAGGCAACATCTTGATATGCCCCATATGCATGAGTTAATGTTGGCAAGATAGGAATTCAAATTTTAAAGAAGCTGCATTCTTTGTATGAACTATGCCAATTATACTTCATCAACTCATCCACCAGCTTGCTTCTTTAGTATCTTTCAGGTCCTATATTTGATCTCCACTACTATGCATGTGTTTCTTTTTATGTTGCTGCAGGTTTGCATGACTTTTAATAGAGGCAGAGTTAGAGTCCGACATGGACTTGCCAATGTGTAAACCCATGTGTCACTCCAAAAATTCAGTTCTGATGGAATTTTCCATACAGTAATCTTGTAGATGATGATTTGTGTATTCAGTAAGTCTTTTGGTTCCCATTTTCAGATGTTTGTTTAATGGTAAAGCCCAGGTTTGATAAATCAGGCACTCCAAACTTCTGTTGGTGCATTGTTGGTGTGAGGTCTTGCCTGCTTATAAAACATTGTGAATATTGCACACAGATTTTTTTAATGACAATCATTTTTGGACACTAACTAGTATTTCTTTTGGCACTTATGGTCTGGTGAAGGGTTTTTTCAGCAATCTGTACATCATATTTCTGTATTGGATCCTATGTTTGACAGTTTGGAAACCCATGTGGAACAACACAACCCTGGTGCCCATCATCATTTTGAATTACTGGGCTACCACAGTGGATAATTGACATTGCATAAATGTTGAGTGACTGATCAAATGTAACTATGCAGATTCTAAGGTAATTTGATTGTTTTAATCAGTTTTGATCTCTTCTGTGGATACTTTACAGATCAAGTCAAAATAATGAATTTTGAAAATGGCTAAATAAGCTTTGGGCATGTGACATGCAGAGCTCTAGATTTTTGTGTATTAACATCTTGATGATTAAGACTCAATCTTGTAGTGTAAGATTTGTTTGCTGTGTACATAAATTACACAACTGAATTTTAAAAAAACTAGTTGTTGTAGGGTTTAACGCCATTTTTCAGCACACGATAGGTTATACATGGCGGTCAGTATTAATGGTGGAGGAAGAACCCAGGAAAACCCAGGAAAGAACCACAGACCCATGAGAAGCTACTGACAAGCTTTCTCACATATCCAAATTAGCCGAATCTGAGACTCAGACCCACGCAGACAGAGGTGAGATGGCATTGATCCATAACAGAGAGTGCTTTAGACCACTTGGCCACTCGGGGCCCCTAAAAAATACTAGTACAAAACCCAATGAAATACACCACTAAAGTTTTAAAACATTTGTTCAAAACCCAATTTAAATAGTTTAAATTTGAATAGATAGTTTGAAAACAGCTTAATGATGTTCCTGTTTGACATAGTCTATTAAGTGAAAGCAGAATCAAAATCCCAACTGGCTCATTTATTTTGTATAAACCAGTTGGCTTTCACATACTGTAAATACTTGCTTATAAGTTGACATCCCCCCCCTTTTTTTTTTAGAGCTACAAAATTCTATTTCCCATTGACTCTTCTTTAAGTCGGGGTGTATTTTGCAAGTCAGATCCATCTGAAGGGGTGGCTTGTCGTAAGTGAATCAAGAGTTGCTTATTGAAAAAACAAAACAATTCCAACTGGATAGATAGAAAAAATAATCACTAAACACTTTTATTATGAGTGAAATCAGTAACAAATAAATTGACAACTTACAGTTCTAATTAAATCCAATAAATTCGACAAAGCCTGACATTTTAAATCCATTTATATAATAAATCCATGAATTTAAATTTTAGGTCACAGCGATATAAAAATAGTTCTGAATGATCCGATTCACAATATTCTGTTATTGTTAATTCCATGTGTCTTACAGCATTCTATACTAGATTTAATGTTATCTGGTACAAAGCCCAAGAATTCATCCTCGTCTGATAAAGTTCTGAAACCTTCCATCATGATCTAGTCATCATAAATATCATCCGATTCAGTTTTGTAGCTTTACTGTAATATGCAGGTGCTTTTTGTAGAGACTGAGCTTGGTTTCTGTAAATAACACTTTGACCATACAGTGTGTGAAATCAGTGGAATAAAGACTGCAACTGAACATATCTCCGTTGTGTGACAGAGTTCAAATAACCACCCTGTGTTAATTGAAATTGAGCAATATTACAAAATAAACAACACCAACACATAAAATGTGTAACTAGTTTTGCTTTATTGCTTCTCAGACTGAATTCAGTATTATTGTTTAAGTCCTTAAATATATTCAGTTTCAGTGTCATGAAAGAACAGCTGCTTTGCTAGGCACTCTGCATTAAAATGTTAGCGTTAGGACTGGTCAGCCAGGTGTTGGGATAATGTGACTCGGTGGGACATCATGCCCCAGTGCTAGATATCACAGTAAACTTCAACACTGCGGACATCCAAGCGATGACTTAAATTTTTTTAAAGCTACGTTACAAATCCAAATCACACTGTGATCAATGATGTAAACAACATGACATGAAGATGATGACGTCATAACTTAAAACCATTCTCATACATTCTTGTCATAATTTTAAATGCATGATTGGCATGAGTAAAAAAATGCATTTATAGTATGGATAAATGACATTTAGATACATAAAAATACATAAAACTGGATCATAAAGATACAAATATCTCTTTAAATTACATGAATGGACAGAACTGAGAAAATAGAGATAAATAGTTTTCTTACTTTTTTATGACTGCTTTGGTGGCCTAGTGATCATGGCATCCGCCTCGGGTGTATGAGGTCGCAGGTTCTAACCCCGGCTGAGTCATACCAAAGATGTGTACAAATGCTAACAGCTGTGTCGCTAGGCACTCAGTATTAGGAGGTTGGTGTTAGGACTGGTCGGCCTGGCGTCAGGATAAAGTGACTGGGTGGGACATGATGCTTCATGTCTGTGGCATGATGCCCCAGTGATAGACATCACTATAAACTGCCACCTTGCAGACATCGTAGCAATAAGACAAATAATTTGTTAAATCTACATTAAAAATACAGATCACACACAAATACACATTACTTTTTTATTATGTATAATGTGTTTTTTATAATTTATTTTGAATTGATAAAATAATGAAGATTGTTCATTATCTTTTAGATTCCAATTTTTTAAAAAAAATTTTATTTATCTGTCAGTATCTAATTAGTAAATGCAAAATATGTTCTTTAAACTGTTAATTTAAAGACTGAAATTTGAATTATGTCCTAATGCACAAGTATTTAACAAGAATTCAGTATTGTTCTAATTATGAAAATAAACTTAATCAAAAAGCAATAAAAGCAGTATCATAAGAATTTGTTTTTAATAGCATGGTTAATAAATAACATGAATAAATTTAAAATTAATTGTTTTTCTTAGAATACTTTATTTATATTTATGTCAGTATTATGCAAACAAAAATTAAAGTGATATAATTTGGGTTACAGTGGAATAAACATATACTGCCATGTTGGCCAGTTCTGCGTGTCAGGTAATTCTGTGCAATGATATGTCATTCCTGTGAACATTGGATCACGTGTTATTTTGGGTCAAAAATTCATTTTGTATCAACGATCACAATTTAATTGAGAAAAGTGATATTCATAAAGTGTACAAAAATATCTGGTATTTCGACTTGAAATGCATATGATGGCTAGAGCGTCTGCCTCGGATGCAGGAGGTCGTGGGTTCAATCCCCGGCCAAGTCATACAAAAGACTTACAAAAATGGTACTAACAGCTGCCTCACTTGGCACTCAGCATTAAGAGGTTAGTGTTAGGACTGGTCTGCCTGGTGTCAGGATAATGTGACTGGTTGGGACATCATGCTACATGTCTGTGGCATGATGCCTCAGTGCTAGACATCACTATAAACTGCCACACTGCAGACATCGTAGCGATATGACTGAAAAAATTGTTAAAGCTACGTTAAAAATCCAAATCACATCACACATCACATCGAAATGCATTTGAAAATGTGATTATAAATGTCAGTGTGAAGACCCACTCTATGGCCTTCTTGAACTGGTAAACCAGAAAATCCGATTTACTATGTATCTTTTAGAATCATAAAAATAAATACATTATATTAAAGATGAAAATGTATACCTTAAAACAATACTACATTTTAATCCAAGTTACCATTTTTGCAAGGAGTTGTCCCACATGTACAAAATCATCTGCTACCCAACATGTCAACTTGCCGCTAGAATGTAAATTCTCAAGAAATTCACTAGTGTATAGTCTGTTTCTAAATTCTTTAGTAATTTTTCCCCATCAGAAAGATATAAACACATTACATCCTATTCATTGTTGTTTCTCTTCCACATAATAGATTATTTTTTTAAATAAAATATTGAACTTTACTAACTCTTTTACAAGATCGGTTTTGTTTGCCTAATATATCTTGCCATTTATTGGAATTATTATGTTGAATTTTGTAAAACTAGCTATAAACCTGACCTAATTATTTGACTGAAATACTGACAGAAACAGTCCAAAGTAATGCATTTCGTTTCTGTTGCCCGATTAATAATTATTACATCTTTTCAATGCTGTAAGCAGAATAGGCCGACATATCGCGAGTCAGGAAAACATGGGGGTGGTATCCCTGTGTCCAAAAGTAATATTATTTTGAATAGAATATTCTGGTGACAATTGCCTCTTTTCAAATGGTAAGCATTGCTGTATTTTATTTTTGTGAATCGGTTGAATTCAGTATGCATTTTGCTTCAATATTGGAGATGGAAACCTTAAGTGTGCAGAAATGCCTGGCAGCATTGTATAATTCTCATTATAAACATGAACACACAAACACAAGAAAACAAAATACCTTTTGAATTTATTTATTAATGAATGTGATACAAAATGTTTGAATTTAGACCTTTTGGATATATTGTATTAAGACAGTGAATCCAGTACGTTTCCTTTAACAGACATTCCATCTCCAAATTAACAATATCAGAATCATTTCAGGAACATAATGAGTGACTTTCACTATAGTTTGTAAAAAAAAAAAAAGTATAAAGTAGGCATATGTAATCTTTTTAAGCTACTGTATTGCAGTTGAAAACAAAATTATTCATCATAAAATGAAATGACATAACTGGGAAGATATTCTTTTGAAATTTCAATCTTGACTTATTTTTACAACAAAATATAAATTTACCGCCATCTCAGATTATTGTTATTTAAGCATCTAGTGATGACACAGGTGTATATAAAATTTAATTTTTAATTAGATGTTCTTTTGAATTTCATCTTGAAAATTGTGGTTCCAATTACATTTTTGGGGGGCTGGTGATTACATATTTTCAGGAACGTGGTTCAGCAATGCACCAGTTTACATGGATTACTTGATAATGTTCTGAGCAATTTGGGTTATGGTGTAAAATTAATTTGTCAGTTTTTTTACTTTGGCATGTTTTTACTGTGTTAATAGTCACATGGTGACATTTATCACATGACATTTGCGTAACAAATCTACAGCTCATGTCACATGACCAGAACAACCAAAATACTTTTGAATCATTGAAAAATAAATCTAAAGCTTGATTTGTGCACTTCTGAGCTGCAAACAAATCTGTCCACATTACTTGAAAAGTTTTATGAAATTGGGTGAGATCATTCTAAAAACTGCCAAAATAATAATACATGTCTGGTGGCTGATTTTTTGGACTAGCAAAATACTTGAAACAGACACACAGTTTAGGAATCTCATAGTGCCTTGATCTTGATTAGTTTGCTGATACACCACAATGACGTTAATGCAATGTGCAGCATCAAAAGTTGTTTCAGAAAACATTGGATCATATTAATTTTGTAAAAATGTCAATTTGTTTTTCCAAAGAGTCATCAGTTGCAAATAAATAAATCTTTGATGGTTCTGAGGGGGAAAAACTAAATTTGTAATGCTCAGTTCAAACCTATCTGGTTGAGATATTCATGCTGATTTCTGTAGGTTCTTTTTGTCTTGATGAGCTTGTAACAGAGGATATTTGCAGTTTTATGCCATCATAAGAAAGCAGTAATTTTGTCTTCATCTGTTTCTGCTTATTTAGTATCTTTCATATGTGGAGTAATACCAAGTGAATCTTTTTTGTGGCTGTTGATGCATTTCCGGAATGGTTTTGAATCTGAAGTTAGGGTACAAGTTGTATTTTTGAAATAGTTAATACAGTGAGATTAAATTTCTTGTTCTTCATCATATTCAGCCAGTACTTTTGGCCACAGAGCAAGTTTTGTTTCTTGTTTTCTGAACTACCTAACAATAGCCAGTGGTAATTGGCACAGTTCTTTTAATAAAGATTAGCCAGCTGTTTTAGATGGCATCTATGTTAGGTATCTCATGAAGTATAAATTATGCTGATCTAAGTTTATGAATTATTCAAATAAATACAAACAAATCAAAGTTCAGATGCTTGTATTTAAATCAGATGACTATACTAAGCAGTTTCTAACTAGTTCTTGTATTTCAGGATCAGCTCTTACTAATAGTGCAGCATGGGTTTTGCATATTGGCTTCTACTCTGCTTCTTTCATCAGTTGCATGGTATTTTAACATAGCTGCTAATTTTGTTTATTAACCATGTTATTTTTGTTTTATAAAGCTTAATATCACTGCATATCTTATGTTATCCACTTTTCCTTTTTTGTCCAGAAAACTAATTTCCATTAATCCACCATGCATGCGGGTGTTGTACATAGATATTTGTAGACTTACCTTATTGTCAACTTTTATTTCACATTTGGATAATGTTGCATAACTATCACGGTTTTTATTATCATTGGCTGATTCAGGGCTGATGCTCCAATCATGGCACACCTGTGGGAGTACCTTGTGGCAGATGAAGTGCAACCACGGTAATAAAGACTGTTTCAAAAGCACTAATGCTGCATCTTATCTGTCACTTGATAAGATCAGACAGAAGAACCTGATAGAAGAATGATAATTTTTCACTCATTCATTCAACAAAATTTTCTGTATAGAGATAATGGTCTAGGTAATAATTTGCAAGTTTTCATTCTTCTCAGTCATTCAACAACATTTTTTTTTTTGTAGAGATAGGGAGCTAGGCGGTGATTAGTAAATTTAGTCAGAATGAAGGAGCTTATTTTAAAAAAAATAGCTTTACTGGTTTTAGAGCAGATCTTGTGTGATGGGCAGCTGTCAGTCATCTGTTGTCTGTCAATTGTCTGACAGCCATCTGTCCATTAGCAAGAGTTTGTTGTTGCTATTCCTCCTAAAGTACTTAAAGAATTTCCATGGAATTTTACACACAAGGTCTAGTTGGTCCCAAATGAAAATGATTCTGCTCAGACATCCATTGAGGCTGCCATAGAAGTCATCTTGAAAATCTTACTGCTACTCATCCTGAATGGATGGTAATATCAACATGTGATTTCTCTAAAAGACTTGTTATGATGTCTAGTTGTTGTTAAATGAAATTGGCACTGATCAGTGTGATCTTCACACGAACCATCTTGAAAATCTTGTCACTACTACTGAAAAGAAAGTCATTATGACCTGAAGTTTTCACCAAAAGATACAATATCATGTTTAGTTGGTCCTACATAAAAATGGGTATGCTTGGACATCCAATGCTGCTGCAGGTTTTCATTTTGAAAATCAGCATGGGGTTTTCTCTGAAAAATTTCTTATAATGTCTTGTTCTAAAATGGTACTAATATGACACTAGTGGTCATCTTGAAAATCTTATTGTTGCTACTGGTCCTAAACAAAATTATACCAGCATGGGGTTTTCAACAGAAGACTTAATATGATGTCTAGTTTGTCTTAAATAAAATAAATTGTGCCAATCTGATATCTATTATGGCTGCCACTGTGGTCATCTTGAAATCCTATCACTACAACTATTTGATTAAATGTCATATTGACATTTGGGTTTTCATGAGAAGACCTCTTATAGTGTCTGGTTGGTACTAAATGAAATGGTGCAAGTCTGGTATCCAGCATAGCCACCTTGAAAATCTCCTAAATAGTTTATCATATTGAAATGGAGTTTTCACATGAAAATTAATTATAAAATTTTGTTGGTCCTTTATGAAAATGGTGAAGATCTGACCTCAAATATGGGCAGCATGTAGCCAAGTTAAATCTTTACGTACTCCTGAAAGAAAGTCATATTTTCAGCTGAAGACTTATTACAGAAGCTGTTTGTTCCTGAATGAAAATAATGCTGATCTGACATCCAATATGGCCACAATGGCAGCCATCTTGATTATATTGTCACTAATCATATCAGCATAGGGTTTTCACCACAGGATTTCTTATAATGTCTGATCATTGAAAATGGTGCTAATCCAATGATCAGAATGACAGTGGCATTTATCTTGTGAATCTTGCCAATACTCCTAAATGGAAAGCCTAATTGTTAGCAGTTTTTAGCAATAAAGAAAAGCTAAGTATACCTATATTGGTGTGAGTCAGAAAAGAGTGATTGCCCCTTAGAAAGGGGGATAGGTGCTGAATACCATGCGTACTTCAGTTCCTACTTGCATGCGGTTCTAATGACCTCATTTTTAAGGTTTTGCTTTTTTCATATTAGTAGTGATTCTGAGGATTTTTCCTTCTTGTCTAGCAAAGACAAAGATTGTCACTTACTGTTTGTCAAAGGATTCATGTCGGTGACATTTTAGTTACCTGCCCAACAGTCATGGGCATGTGTTCATTCCAATAATTCGTACTTTACCTAGTATGTAACTTTTCTAATGATGTCTAATATAGCATATGGTCCAGTTGTTCATATAAAATATTGCAGACATTTGTGTTCATCACTAGTGCACTCTTCAAAGAAAATTCATTTGACACTTAGCTATTTTCACATGTTTAGGATATCAGTTTGCTTCCTGTATTTGCTGGTGTCACCACAATAAGTAGGACTAATATACAGAGTTCAGATGTCATGGAAGATAACCATCCCACATGTCTGTAATGTATTGGGTGCGATTTGAGTTGTACATGTAAAATTTACACTTAGTGGTTGAATCTGTGGATAACCATCTTTCCAAACTCGAGCTAATGAAAAGGTGAAGAAATGCACATTCAGGAATTAGGACACCATATGCATTACTGCCACTTTTAAGAAATTTAAATTAGCAATATCATCACTGGCATCACATACAGCCTTGCTGTCACCTCCACAATCAAACTGATTTTATCTGCATTTATGATATGATCAGTTTCAACTTTGTAGGTTTTGGATCATCTAGGCAAGTGATGGCATCCCAGGCTGATCAGTTTTGTTTAATATCAGCTGTGACACATTCTCAACTGATGCAATGAGGGTTAGTTTATGGTTATCCTGTACCCTGTTCAGGCACCATTGTACCAAAACCAGAATGGAATTAGTATGGTTGCTTTTGTCACAGCTAGACTTAGCAATCCGTGGTGGAGCAAATATGGTCAATACAGATTCTGTTTTGTACCTCATTGAATACAGATTCTATCTTGTACCACAATTGATTCCAGGAGGGATCAGTTATAATGATCAAATATTATATATCCCATCTTGGCAGAATAATGCCTGGTGCCACAAGGTACTCAATTTGGCACACTGTCAAAAATCTAAGATGTATACTTGTAGACCTAGTTTATTGACATCAGCAAGCCATGTTAAAGACCTATGTCAGTCCATTGTCATCATAGAACTAGGTCCATTCAGGTCTCTGAACAATTTCAGCATAGCATGTCATGGCTTACCAACCCAGTACCGGTTAATGGCAAACATCCAATCCTGAATGCCAGTATTATCTTTGGACCATTGACAGTTTACACAAAGAACAGATTGGTGCATGCTTTGCAGGAGGTTTCATGACATCCCCCATTCATTGGTGTTCTAGGACTTGCGCTTACAGGCTCCAGCATCATTATTCAATCCGTCAAGGTCCAGAGAAGAATTGGTTTCTGTGCATCAGCTGAGAAAGTTTTCTGGCTTTTGCCACTAAAGGTTTGCTCCTTCAGCTCCATCAATATTGATGTGCAAGTTCCCACATCTGTGGATCTGTTAGCCAAGAAGACCAGCCATAGTTCAAACACCTACACAGTTTGATTGAGTTACTAATTTTTTACAGTGTGTACAAAGGCAGCTCAAGACCAAGCTTCTCATTTCACCATCATGACTTCACATAGCTTTTAAAAACACATGTAAGATGAATATGCCTGGTTTTTTAATTCAGGGCACTCACTTTTGGTCTGAGCATCTGCCTTCAGTAGAATTATGTACTATGTTATATGGAGCTTCAGGATCACTTCATATCTTGGACAGTCATCTACCTAGACAATATTATGCAAAAGCACCATGTGCATTATGTTTTATGTCAGAGCATGATATCCCTTTGATCTCCTACGATTCTTCTTGTCTACCTTGTTAACAATGACAAAACTTATGGTACAATCTGGAGTTCAAAATGCATGTGAACAGGGTTTGTCCTCTTCAAGAATGTGCCTTAAATAATCGTGATGGTCTGGTTTTTATGGTGAAAGTAATTGAAAGATTGTATATATCTATAGCCAGATCATTTTCAAACAATTGGGTTTATGTAGAGATGGGATCAGAATGAAATTCTAGGAATTAATGGCACAGTATGGCACACAAAAAGCTTTACCAAAATATGTCACGATTTTTTGGACACTTGTTTTTAGAAATTTGGGAGATAAAAGTGTTTCTTCTGATCATTGGTTTATGGACTTAATTGATCCTCCACCTTTCAGATTCAGAATTGTTGTAACTGATCTATTTTTGTTCCCACTAGATGGATGATAGGTCAGGAACAAGATAGCATTAATTATATTAACAAACATATTGTTAAGTTATTTTCACAGCACAGGGTCTGTTGTTTATCACTAGAATTTTGCTGCATAAAGATTTTTCAGTGCTGCCTTGTTGTGACTTAGGGAAATTAGACTCCAGCAAAGTAATCTAATTGTTTTATTCAGCAAATGAGTACAGCATTTCAGTCAAGTTAATTTATGTCTCAGAGATAAGAAGTTGCAGGCCTTGCCTACTGTCAATATAAGCTTTCTGTACTTTGCAAAACTTGAAGTGTATTAAGGACTTTCAGGAAAGTTACATTTAATTGCTTGAGTGGTGTAACTGTGGAATCGGTAGTATAAATGTAAGAAAGAGATTATTTGTTAACAATCTTTTTTTAGGTGCATGTAGAAATAAGCAAATTTGTCAGTGGCATCCTTAGTAGAAATAGGAATTACTGGAGTAAAATAAATTTAATTTAAAACTTTTATTAATTTATTTATTTTATTGCTTAGTTGAATATGCTAGCTTTTGGAAGTTAATAACAGGGAGGTCATTGTATTCTGTTGCATTTGCATTCAAGTGGGGATTCTGCAAGAAAATACTACAGGCTACAGTCTTCAACAGTGCTTGTTACTAACTGGCATGTAGTACTAACAGTAATTCCTTTTTTATGTCATAGAGTTGCAGCATAAACTGTGTCTTTCTTGCTGATCTGTTAATGATAAAAAATTCATTCACATTTGCAAACTTAAAAACGTGGCATAGAGTAATCATGATTTTATATACTTGTACAATAATTTTTTACTTTAAATGTCGCATTAAAAAACAAAAGAACTTTCATTTACAAGTCTAAAGTAAGTTTTAACAATTTTGTTGTTAAATTCTGCTTATCAGACAGTTTGTATAATCATTTAATCATCATGTCAGAAATCAATGTTCTTACTTTTGGAAACAGTATTGGCATCCATTGTATTTTTGTTGACAGATATAGTCCTGACGGTCACACTCTGGGAGAGCCTGAGATGATTCCACCAAATCCCATCAGACTAGATTGGGAGCTGGGCAGACCTGTGAGTTATCTAGAGTCTTTATCTATACTTCATTTTTATTTAAAGTTTAAACTTTATACTACATACATTTTGTAGTAAGCTCTCACAGATTAAAAATTACACCATGTCAGTCAATCATGCTTACCATGACCTTATCACTTCACCAGTGACTATTAGCAGGGTCAACAGTTATTATCTGGCATAAGTGATTGCATAATATTGCATAATACGGAGGTAATCATGTGGAGTGAGAACTGGCGAAGTTCCACAAAGTAGACTAAAATGTGGAGACAGTATGATAAATTTGAGCCATGGATAACTGATTGATTAGAACCGCTCTGGTGGTCTATTGGTTAGAGCATCTATCTCGGATGCACAAGGTCACGGGTTGAAACCCCAGCCGAGTCATAGCAACGGCTTATAAAAATGGTACTAATAGCAGCCTTGCTAGGTGCTCAGCATTAAGAGGTTAGTGTTAGGACTGGTCTGCCTGGTGTCGAATAATATGACTGGGTGGGACATGATGCTACATGTCTGCGGCATTATGCCCCAATACTAGACATCACTATAAACTGCCACACTGCAGACATCATAGCAAAATTACTAAAGAAATTGTTAAAGCTATGTTAAACATTAAAATCACACACACACACACACAGACAGATTGATTAGATTTATCTCAACTCATTAACTTAGTTTATTTTTTATGTAAAATTTGACAATAATAATGATGTTACTATGCCAGTGAGAATCAGTGGGGATTAATGTTTGCTTTGGTGTTTTTAGACACAGCAACACAAGTAGGTTATTTAGTACCAATATGATTGGAATAAAGTGCTTTTTCTAAGGACTTACCCTAGTATCCCTTCTTGGCTGATTGTAAGATTAAAACCCATACCCATTTGGCATGAATTCAGGATGCTAACCATGGAGCCATTAATTCCCATAGACAGAGCTTAGGGCAAACAGTGGAACAGCTTATTACATTTTAGTTTCTTTGTTACTCAGATTGAGGCACATCATGGTCTTGAGAATCTGAAATAATTACCAACTTGGAATTGGTGACCTCTCACTTTTGCATATGCCACAGATTGGGATTGAACCTAGGATGGCATTGATGGAAACTGAAGGTTTACCATTGAACCTCAGTGCCTCAAGTCTCAAAGGGTACTTTTATAATCTGTATTGTCTTTTATCCTCCATAATTTATCTAGTTTCATAGACAAGGGTCCATTGGATGATATATCAATCAGTGTGTAGAAGAATGGGTCAGACAATTTTTTTCATGTGCATATATTTTGAAGAAAGAAAGCATGAACATTTCAACTTGTCATTTTTAATGGAAGGAATAATTTTATGGTCATTTGGGTCAAGTTTTATTTTCTCCAAAATTATATTTAGTTTTTGTATAAACTCCCCCTCAGGTCTTTATTTGTTGAATGACACCCATTACACAACATTATATAAATGGATATATATTTTGACCACAGTGCATCCAGGCAATTGAGAGCAGCTACCAGGTGGCCAAGCAGCTTCTGGAGGATGTGGATTTGCGGCTTCTGATGTTTAACAGTTATGGCAAAGGTTTTATGAAGAAGTGTAAGACTAGCCCAGATGCCTACATCCAGATGGCCTTGCAGTTGACCTATTATAGAGTGAGTAAACTACAGTCTCTTAATACCTGTTTATTTCATATGTAGGAATCACTCAGTCTTTGAAATGTCTATTAAGTATGGAAAACATAATAAATGAACATTGGGCATTTTTGCAAGTTTGTGAAATTAATTGTAATTGAAAAATAACCTGGAACAATGTGAAAAAAATCTTGAAATACTGTCATTAGATGTTAACAACTGATATGACATTGGTATGTTGGTCATCTGTACTACTGGTCTCCAGAGTGGGTATTTGATGTCACCAATGTGCATAACAGGCAGTATTGTTCTTTTTTCTACAGAATATTTGCCCGCATAATGCAGTTAAATATAACACCATTATTGACTCTGCCATTTAAGTGTTTCTGTTTAATATTTGGGGGAAAATGTCTGAGATTCCCTCATTGGAGCTAGGTGAGAAATAGCAGTCATAAGTCCAGTCTTGATTCTTATCACACTTGGCATGAATCATTTGGGGTCAAGGTCAGTCACAGAAAATTTGCATCATGGTTTTCATTAAAAGTTTTTCACTTGTATTTCCTAAACCCCTTTATAGATTTTTTTTCATACATGGGTCATTAGGAAGCAAAGATATCTTTTGGTGACAAGCGCACTTGCCCCTTTGACCTTTTATTCAAGGTCATAGTCATAGAAAATATCATGATTTGGATAGATTTTTTTCTCCATACATTGGATCAATCATTATGAAGCCAAGACAGTTCATTGTGACATGCTTCCTCAACCTTTTTACCTGGGTGTCAAGGTCACATATTTCAAGGTAATGCTTAAAACATGCAGGTAGGCCCTGGCCTTATTGTGTTGCTAACTTTTGTTCACTACAGTAATTGGAGCACTGAAACCCGTGCACTTTGTGAGTATTGTGGGTATAGGCCTAGTTCAGACAACTTATTCACCAACTATAAGTATAATAATATTATGATGAAGCACTTTCCCTATCAGTATTAATCACTTGCCCATTTTGACTTGGTCCTTAAGTTCACAGTAATAGAAAATGTCAAGTTCAGCTATGGCTTTCTGAACTTGTTAGATACATTTAGATTATATACCAGTATGTTTTAAACTTTTAAAAGGATGATTGTGCACACATTCTTAGGCTGTGTTCATTAGGGCTAGCATTATAAACGTTTCACAAAGAAGTTAATTTGTCTCTACTTAATGATCTTGCTGTTTTATTGTGATTTTTAACATGGTGTTTCATGCAGAAACCCTACCTTTAGTCTAGAACTACCCGAATGCAATGGTAATGTAAAAATTATTTCTGTCAGCAGCTTTCCATGATATCTTGGGTGAATTTTGCAGTAAAGTAGGCATACCATTTTTCTGTTTGGTATGGAAGTGAATAGACGTAAGCAGAAACGATGCATTTTCTAGTCAACGATGCTTTGGAAGATGTTTCTCATGATACCCTTAAAAGAAAATGTATATTAAGAAGAGTTTCCAACTGAATATACTGCTTTTTCTTTTTGGTAGGATGCTGGAAAGTTTTGCTTGACGTACGAGTCCAGTATGACGCGGCTGTTCCGTGAAGGTCGCACTGAGACGGTCCGCCCCTGCACACTGGAGTCCTGTGAATTTGTTAGGGCTATGGAGGACAAGACCAAAACTGTAAGACGGTGTGATTAATAAATCCAGGCTGTTTATGTAATATTACAATGCGCTTGATGGGTATTGCAGTTTCCATATTTCAAAAACGAATGCTGAAAAAAATATTTTTTCATGTGACCTGCATCTTTAGACAATGATATCTTACCAAAAACAACACCCATCTCTTGCGCAGAATATTACTCTTTTTCACCTATTCTGTCTTATGTCTAGCAGGTTTCTGTAATTGAGTATTGTTTTTTTGTGACTATATTTCTAATTCTGAAACTTTTGTAATTAATATACAGCCTGCAACATGGTCATCTTTGCTAGCCAAAGTTCCGATGAGATAACCCTATCTACATTTGGCATATCTAGTGGATATTTCTCCGCTTCGAGTCTGTGAATTTCATTGGATGCAACGGCAAGCCACCACATCCAGTCAAAATAAAGTCGTTCAGATTTGAACACTTTTTCTACATGATCGAGACAAAGAGAGCACAAAGCTTGAATGGACTGATAAATAAGCAATTTTCCAGTGCTGTTCAGTGTTTACACAAATACCTTTCACTCAAATGCACCTGTAATGGCTTCCGTCTGGTACATAGTCATACTTTCGATGTGCAACTACCAAAGTATCCTTTTTAGGTGGAATGCTCCCACCATTTTCGGCTAATGTACAATGCATATCATATCGGAACATTGGCAAGTGAAGATGCCATGATTGCATTGCATACGGATAACAAGTGTATCAAAATACACTGTGCTTTATAACTTGCTCCTTTCTGGGTACTAATTTTTGTAGATTTTGTGGCTTTTACAAATAACAACTTAAAAGATGCAACAAACTGATCCATCTATGAAGACGATAGGATCCCCCCACCATCAGAGAGCTATCCATCAATTTAAGCACTGATGAAAATATTGTTTTGTTGAACCCACCTAGACAGAAGTTTGAAATAGTCCATGTCCGTACATCTGTTCTCAATCCAAACCATACAGTAAGGTCACTGTTAAAGTTTTAGATTAAGCACAATGTTAAAGTGTTTCATTTTCTAGAAAAATACAAGGCAAGCTGGGAAAAAAATGATGTAAATAAAAATTGGATTTATTTCTTTTATGTGATACAGGGATAAACTTAATTATCTAAGTAGAAACTTGTAGAACAGGGGTTAAACAAAAAGTTTACATGGAATGTTTTTCGTTTACCAGGCATTTTGGATACAAGAATTATGTTATAGGATTAATGTTAACTTGAACTGTAATGATGTAAGCTCAGATGAAAATAACGTATATCACAGATTATTCAACAATTTTGATTACATCAATCTTTCTGCAGTTGCAGTAAATTATTGGTTAACCAGAACAGTTTGCTGAGCAAAGTTTTTCAAAGCTGCTTCCCCATGAACAACCATGGATTTTAAAAACATTTCTCACCCTGTAGAGAAATATAATTTGATGGTAATAAAATTAAAACATGCAATACCTCTTTTTTTTTTATTCGCATACAGAAGAACTACAACCCAAAACTTTGTAATATTTGATGGATTTGTTGATATTAGTGATTGCCAAATTTGTCATTGGTGATCAGTAATTTTTGTATGGTGATTTGTCAGGAAGAACATCATATTTACTTGGCCATTGAAAATTGGGGCTTGTTTTGTTTTCTGCAGCATTTTACACAATAAACAAAAAGTATTTTAGAGGTTGTATACATGATGTTACATAAAAAATTTGATGAAGAAACATGCATAAATACATAATTCAGGAATAAATCCAGCTTTTATTTGTTTGAAAATAAAACTGTCAGAGAAAATATCAGTTAATAATGGGTAACAAAAAGGTCTGCATTGGAAAATTCCATAGTGCAAGCCATTTCTGGTACACTAGATAATTGTACATAAATAATTTTGAAGGACTAATGTGGAAATTGTATTGATGGAAGATGTTTTTGTTTTGTAGGATGCTGAGAGAATTGCAGCTTTGACTAAAGCTGCTGATCAGCATCAGATGGCTTACCGTGATACAATGACAGGAGCTGGAATTGATCGCCATCTCTTCTGTCTTTATGTGGTGTCCAAGTATGTTGGGATCGACTCTCCTTTCCTGACAGAGGTTTTGAGTGAGCCATGGAGGCTGTCTACGAGTCAGGTACTTATGTACTTGTATTGTCACTATGTTTTAGATCATTGAAAAATTTGTTTGTTGTCCTGTGACCAACCCATCAAAACTATTGTCAGAGACTTTTTACCCCATGAGTGAAGTGAACTTTTCATAATCATCGGCACAGAATGTTTACAGTTGTCTGAGAACTTACCTAACTTACCAGACTGTCCTTACTGAAATGTTAGGGATAATAAATGTTTTAGACTATATTCAGAAGAAAATATTACACTTCTGTTAGGGGAAACATTATATAATCTCTTATCTGTATTTGCATATAGGAAGACATAGATTATTTACTGATGGCATTGGGTTGAGTGTTTGAAGCATTGTTGTCATCAACAATTTTAAGACAAAAGATTTCAAAGGTCATATAACATGTGCCTTAATACTGTAATTGGACAAAATATTTTCTTACTGAATTCCCATGTTATAACTAACTATTTTGGCATAGAGGGATTTTAGTTCATCTGTGTGTGCGACATTATGTTGATTTTCTTTATCAGATAACGTCTGTGTTACTAATAGTAACAAAGTTTATTATCTTGCTAAAATTAGTGTCATAGTATATTTCCACTGGTCTTCTCAAGGGAGACAATTCAGATATAGGTAAATGATTGGGTTCATGTCTATTGTTCCAATGATTCCACTACTTTAAATAGTAGTAGTTTTTAATTTATTATATGACATTTTTAATGCATTATTGGTTAGATCATGCAGAAGAAATGAGAGCTAAGTGCCTTTTCCAAAGGATACACTGAGGCAGCCAACCTGGGCTGGGTTCAACAAAAGTAGCAGATATTTTGAAAAAAAGAATGGCCACAATAAAATTTATATACAGTATAAATTTTCAAATGACATGCACAGATAATAACATCTGGAGTATTATCTTTATGACGGTAAACAGGGCCATGAGTAGCAGTATCTCTCTTTTGTCAGATCATACATGAATTAGGATGACTTCAACCCTCCAAGCCATCGGTTATTTCAGTACTTTGATTATATAATCACAAAAAAGATTATGTTTGTGTGCCATTTAAGACCCTCATTAACATCTACCAAGCTTCAGAAATGAGATACTTGTCCTTTTTCCAACTTCTTTATAAAATGTTGTGCACTAATAGTAAAAAATGACAGTGATGCAGTTGTTTTTGTTAGTAGATTGTACTGCTGCAGGTTCTCATGTTTAACCAGTCATATAAGTGTCTTGATTGTAGACATGTTAGAATAACAAATATAAACTTCGTTTACTTACTTCTTTAGACACCACACCAGCAGACTGACAAATTGGACTTAGTCAAGCACCCAGAACACATCTCTGGTGGTGGTGGCTTTGGGCCTGTTGCAGATGACGGATATGGTGTATCTTACATCATTGCTGGAGAGGATGTAATTTTCTTCCATGTTTCCTGCAAGAAGTCATGTCCGACAACAGTAAGTTCTGGCTGTTATAGTATTTAATGACCACTTTTGCCTTTCTATATTTGACAGATTTATAATATTTACCTAGTGGTTAGTCCATATTTGATATTGAGCCCACCCCAGATTTTTTCTACAAATTTGGTAAATATTGACTTGGGATTGTTTGTCTTATAAATAGTCAACCCCTGCATTGTGGTAGATTTATCAGGCCCCTTGGTCCTATCATGTGAGAAATTTCTTTTTTATTTGTTTGTTTGTTGAGCTAGAGTCCTTTCTTTTTTCTGATCGGATTTCAGCATCTTGATTTGTTCAAAAAATGGTGATTCAAATATATGTGAGTGAATACCAGCCTTTCATTTTCTGATATTTACTACAAATCATGACCTGTGACTACACCTCTGTTTTTCCACATCCCTGTCATTTACTGTAAGAAGTTAGCTAATTTTAGATGTGAAAACTTGAATAGAGACATGACCTTTACAAGTTCCTGTAAACTTGCTCTGCATAGTGGGCTGTGAAAGACAATTAGACGAGACTGGTTGTAAAAATAGTATAATCCTTTGAATCCTGTTCAGGTGCTTTGTTTTGGAAACCAGTTTCGTGCATTTGTTCAACACATGATACTGTGCATGTTATCAAATAGTGATCAATTTATCAAAGCTTAGAAAGTCTAAGATTTAACATTTTTTAATTAAGGACACAGTGGATGATGCCATCTCGCAAATTTTCTCACATGTCCGCATTGGAAAATGACTTGTCTTGGACATCAGATCATTACTATTTTCAGCTCCTGAATTTCCATCAATGATTTTATTATCTTCCTTTCCTTGGTAAATTGCAATAGAATCATATTGTTTATGCTCTGAAGTCCTATTTCAACCATATTTGACAACTAGATATCTCATATGAGAGCAGAGCATATATTATAGTGTCAGC
The DNA here is from genome assembly GCA_028554795.2 of Sinohyriopsis cumingii. Taxonomy (NCBI): domain Eukaryota; kingdom Metazoa; phylum Mollusca; class Bivalvia; order Unionida; family Unionidae; genus Sinohyriopsis; species Sinohyriopsis cumingii. Next base: position 83,760,982 of record CM068835.1, read on the forward strand.
CCATCTGTCTTTATCAATATGCATCCATCTGTTACCTTTTTCAGTCTGCACGAAAACTTTAAATTTTACACTGTCTACCTTTACCAGAGTGTGGGTGGCTTGCACTTGGAGTAAGAAAGAAACCTATTGATTTTAGGATCAGAAGTTAAAAGCTCAATGTATTGTGTCTGTAAGATGAAAAATGGTTTCTGCACAATATCATTAGTTAAACATCACAAACCTGTACTAAACTTTACAACTGGCTTTGCACATGGAGTAAGAAAGATACTGATTGATTTTGAGGTTAATGAGTCAAATGTCATGATCACTGGCTGGAAAATGAAAAATGGTTACTGTACAGAAACTTACATTCTCAACCACGCATTGTCAGCAAAGTTTGTGGGTGGTTTTCACTTTCACTTTGGGTAAGAAACAAGACTTGATTTATGGGGTTGGGGTGGGCTAGGTCAAGGTTATTTGGCTGAAAGGAAAAAAATGGTTTTTACGTAATTACCCTACTTTAGACCTTATACCTTCACCAAAATTTGTGGAGTACTAGCACTCACGGTAACAAATAGGCCGATTTGATCTTGGGGTTAAAATGTCAAAGGTCAAGTCATTGTGACTCAAAGAAAATATATCTTTTGTCAGATGATAAATAGCTGTGCCTACCGAATTGCGTGACATGCTGACCTGTAACTCCAACAAACATTCAGTATTTGGCAAAGATATGTTTTACTTTCAGTGATATGTTTATTAAAAATTATTTGTAATATTCTTAAAAATATAAAATTACCATGCTGCATACATTATACTGCAGTAGACAGTATTTATATCTGTATTTTAAGTTTGTATAGTTATATATACATATTTTACTTCAGTAAATAACGAATTCAGATTTAAAGCAGCTTGAGAATATATTGATGTAAAAGGAAATTCACTCCAAAAAATGTTAATGCATTTAGTAGTCTTGTCCTATTAATTCGACCTGACTTGTCTTCATGCAGCCTTTGAGGTAAATAAATTAAAAATTTATAACAAAAGCATATTTAATTACTGTTTTGAATTGTACTGTTGTACACATTAAAGGTTAGTTGGTTTCTAGACCAAGTGGTGATAGGTGAGTTGGTTTCTAGACCAAAAAAATAAGTTGCATGACCAAGCTTTGTAGATGACTTTTACTTAATAAAGAAATGAAACCTTTAGATTTTGGGTTCTGAATATTGAGGCCAAGGTCATGATAAATCTAATAAGAAAAGAATTCTTTTTGCACATTATGTTTAATTGAAGACTGCATCTTCACCAGTGGTCAAGATTGTTGAGACCAACTTTATCTGATGAAATTTTGAGTGATGTATGCTGATGCAAACATGTAAAATATATGCTTAAGATATCAGGAGATGAATATTTTGAAACCATTGGTTTCGAATTTATTTATTATTAATAATTTTCATCTACCACCCAGTTCAATGTCTGAAGGTAAAGAATCACTCAAGTGTCTAAACGATTGTGATGATGAAGCATTTTTTGAGGGATAAGCCAACATTAAAGAGTACATTTTTTAACTTTAAAATAATGCAACCAATGCTTCACTGCTTTCTAAAGAAGAAACACTATCCAGACCCTCTGGGTATGGACTTAAATCATCAAGACCTCATTGACTTTTTTTTCACCATTATCAATCACAAAATTGACAAACCATTGCAAAATTTGTAACCATTTAATTAACGATAACCATTTTATTGTTGCAACAGTCAGCTTATTGTAGGAAAATGGCAGACATAAATGATACCTGGAGGGGTGTCTAATTTACACTTGCCAATTGGGTAATCAAACAGCATGTTTGACAAGTGGTGATAAGTCATTTGGTTTCAAGACCAAGAAAAAAAAAGTTGCATGACCAAGCTTTGTAGATGACTTTTACTTTTAGATTTTGGATTCTGAATATCGAGGCCAAGGTCATGATAAATCCAATAAGAAAAGAATTCTTTTTGCACATTATGTTTAATTGAGGATCACATCTTCACCATTGGTCAAGATCACTGAGACCAATTGGTCAGTGATCAGTAGCATCAATATTGTTCTACTATTGTGTACATAGAGGAGTATTTAATATGTGGAGGGTATGTAATGTACCAATCTCAGTTACTGTGTTTTCACATGTTCAAGTAAAACATACACCACGAGGGGGGGGGGCACTTTCAAATTCAACCAACCCACAACAGAAGCAATTAAAAAAAAGTATGATCCACCGCCAGATGTTTTAATCGAAAAACACTGCCCCCTACAGATTCTGAAGCATTTTTTTTTTGCATAATTTTCTGGCTCGGGGTTAGTGGGCAGTAGAAGCAATTTCAGTATTAGGTTGGGGACAAGCAATTTAAATGACAGCTTGCTAGAGGTAATCTACTGAATTCTTATAGATCATATAATCTACCGCAGATTTTTATTTGTATTCATTCATTATAATCAGTCTTTTATTCTTTTGTTTGTCTGTCAGCCATGTATGTCTCTGATACTGTGAAATCACAGATTTTCTTGGTGGCTTATTATTTGTAGATGTAATTGATCAGTCACTTAATACCTACTAATTTAATGTCCATGAATATAGATTTTATAATAGGGATTTTTGTTCTGCTACAGAAATCATGAATTTGTATTCTTACTAAACTGTGTTTACTAAAGTGATCACTATGTTTTGCTATTTTTCTTTGATCTCAGACATACTGCATTTGATTAAATTAATAGTTAAATCTTGTTTTGCTTTCAATGTTTGTTCAGATGCTGTGATTCCTTGTTATTATTATTTTCAGTGAATATTTTGGTAAACTTACAATTCATACATGATTTGTTAAAAAAAACAACATTAATGCCTGTGGAAGTGATGTCACATTATTTCTGCCTTCTATCACTAGATCATTTCTTGTAAGAACATGTTTCAGTTACCGACGTCTTATTTTTATGCCTTGTTGCAAGACTAATATAAAGTTAAAAAAAAAAAGAAATATAGCAAGTCAAACATTTTTATATCATAAATTAGATTTTTAAAAATGGATGAAAGTCAATTAATCATTTTTCCCCAGAGTACTCCTAAAATCAATGTCATTGCAGTTAACTGTATTGTTAACAGCATCATCATCATCACTGATGGCCTAGCAGTAACTTTCTGCACTTTCAATCCAGTTGTCACAGTTCTATCTCCTACTTCTAGTTTTACATATGAGACTTGTACCTATAGTCTGTAGGGCTTTCATGGCACAGTGGTATAAGATGCTTGTCTAGTGATACAAATCTGAGGGGCTTCCATGGCAGAGTGGTACAAGATATTGTCATGTGATTACTTACCTCTAATGTGTAAATGAGAATGTTGCCAGTTACTTGTAGAAGGTCATTGGTTCACATAAGTGGTGTTTGGTGTCTCAGAAGTACTTGGATTTTCTTTAGCAGTAAAACTGGCTGCCATATATAGATTCTCTTTATCTGAAAATGGTGTGAAGACCATAATGATCTATCAAAACCCGAGATCTCATGTCCAAATGACTTTGGTTATTGGAGATCAAATCAAGAGAGGCTCCCTGTGCCCAAATGTACTAAGGTGCTTACTTTTACATTACTTGCAAATCTCACAGAGTGATTTTTTTTGTCACAGATCAACCAGTTTGGGTTGGTGGTCTTTTGGGGTTCTTCCTCCACCTAATATATTGTTAACCCCCCCAAAAAAAGAAACAAACCAAACCAAACTAAATCAACCAACTAATCAACGGAGGCAACAGCAGCAAAGGTACTAGTCCATCATTTTTGCCACAGCTGTATGAGTGTATAAATTTTGACTAGTAATTTATGTAGACCTTTAAATATTATCAATTGTGCCTTTCTGACAGTTACATAAAAGTCATCATCATTTGGTACAAATGGATTTTTCATGGTGCATATGAGATGAAGTCTTGAGCAATCCTGCATCACACACTGCCAAAAAGTTTACATTTTAGCTCACTTAAACTTTCTCTAACAGTGTTCATTGTACCAACTAGAAATGTTATAAATTATTCAAGCTGTTTTCACCGATATCTGGAGATGTGCATCAGTAATAAATATTTGTAGCAAAGTATGAGAATGCATCAATGATTTTCAATGATTTATCTGAATTGAGCAACAACCAGAATCAACAAACCAAGAAATGAAATTATTCACATCTCTCAGGTAGAAGTACATTGTTTAATCATTATCTGCCAAATGATTTTTCAATCTTTAAATTTGCCTTTTTTTTTCCCCAACCATATTGATTCAGTGGACATAATCACCAGAATGGACAGAAACAGACCAGAACAGATATAACCAGAACACTAATATCAATTTGATACATCTTTTAAGTAGCTAAATTCACATTGGTTTAGTTAATTGTACACCTTTTATTGTCTTCCCTTTCATGTAATTTCTTACTGAAGCTGAGATAATAATGTTGCACACATCATAAAAGAGGCACATGTCTACTCATTATTGTTGTTATCATGCTTCTCCATTCCAGCCCGTTCTTACGATCTTGTCCCCCACATACTGTTTGTCTTGTTTATGATAGGTATCTAAATTTGTCACTTGCTTTTCCTACTACTATACTAATTATTTGTGAATATACATATCAGTGTGAAATGCAACAGGGTGACTAAATCCAAGATAGAAATCCTCTTCATTTCTGGATGTATTCTGCTTGGATTCCATGTTTCTGCACAAATCAAGAGATCAGGACTCGCTGTACTAATTCATTTCCCATTGTAAACCTGTGGAAACAACATGATATTAGAATTCAATAACTTAAAATTTTGAGTGCTCATGATCAAATTTGTATCAGTATATACACATCTATGACAAGAGCTATTGTGTAAAGAAAACCATAACATCTGCACCGTTTTATGGATCTACACATATTTGAATTGTGTGCTTTCAATACTACACCAAAGAGTCAGCTGCTGATTTCAGTAACAAGTCTTCCAAACTCAGGTCTGTAAAGGAATGGAAATCATATCAATAAAACAATGTCCATGGCTTTTTTTTCAGTTACAAGTAGAACAAGCTCTCAAAAGATTCTTTTTACTAAAATCTTACTTTCATTATCAACCAATCAGGGACATTCCAACCCATATATACCCTATTTTATCTTCACTGATTTGTAGTATGGTTCTCATTCTTTCATATCTGTGGTAATGCGAGTCCTTCAACAGCTCTCAATAGTTGTATGCCTTTTCTGACCATGCTGACTGGACACACTGTAAGATAATGTTCAAGTAACAGAAATACCATGGGATAACCAGAGACCAATAAAATTAAATAAAATAGTCAAGTTTTCTCCCCTGCAGGGACACTGCCAGGCTTTCAGGATTTACTCTAAGTTTTGTGTGTGTGTGACCTCCAGTGAGGAAGTGGTGGCAGGAGGAAAAGCCATTGTTAAATATCCCCTTAACACTGAAATATTTGTCACTCTTTCTTACAGTTCCACTCTGTTTAGGCTCTACTGAAATCAAAATACTCAGATGTCATTTCTAGTTGTATAGCGATTATTACTGTGATGTCATTAAGCATGGTCACATGGTTGTGGTGGGGTCTTGTTTGGGACGGCAGAAAGACCATAGGCTTACTCCATATTTGAAGCTAATTACAATGTTGTCAAGATTTAAAACTTTTCTTACAATTCAGTTGGACTCTAATTATATACTTGATTCATAGTCAATGAACAGGTTCTAAAATTGATGTGTTTATTTTGGAGCCATGTTCCTCCATCCCATTCAAGATTTGAATATACTAAAGTTGAAATTAGTACAGTTGCATCCTAAATTACTATCATGGCTCCTTCAAATGTTATTTAATGTAAGACTTTAATGCCAGAATTCAGTTTTAGTGATGTTTGGGTTGAAAAATGAATTTCTTCTCAAACAACTCAGTTTGGTGCAGATTACATTGTTTCTAAATGATACCGTGAGAATTCTTGATGTTTAAAAATTGGATAAGAAACAAACAACATCAGATCATGAAATTAATACCACTGGGAAAATGCTGATAGGCATATGCAGAAATAATGATATTATTTAAATGGAATATGTGGTCACAATACAAGTGCTGGTTCTACATATTTGCAGAATACATCTCGTACAACTATTCTGTTTCTAACAGCACTGTAATATGGCAATAATTTCTGCACACATGAAGTTGACCCACTTTTTACTTTAGTCCCTTGCTAATTAATAGTTTTAGATTTTACAACAAACCCAAGTGCATTTTACCTTTTGGCAATAATACATGATCACAAATATTTAGATTGCAAGAAAATAGAAGATACAATTTTATTAAAAGTATTGGTACCTGTAAAACTAAAGGAGATGTAAAAAAGAATCAGGATTAACAGATTAGTAGTGTAGTAAAGAATCCATATCTCAGAATGACACCAAGCAATTTTTCATCAATTTCATCATTTTTTAGTTAATGACACTGCTTCAAGATGTTGTGTACTAGATAATAGTAATCCAGTTCATAATACAAATACCAAATGATGGCTTGGAACTAAGTGCCAAAGGGTCTGCAAAAAATATCGCCATGCTCAAAATATACATAGGAATAACCAAGCACAAACAGGACAGATTTTATCCATTTTGCTTTGAGTTTACACAGATCAGTCAGTCTCTTATGTATAATGTAATTTAATTTTTGCATATAGAGAGCATGTACTTAAGTTGGTAATGTACTTCAGTTGGTAATACATCTGCATGATATGAAAGTTAGTCTTGTTATTCTTTAGTTGCCGTTGTTGTTCTGCCAAATAAAGATCTACACAAACACTTAATTATGTTGTATGGGGATTGTCTGATGTTCCCTGTGAGCATTAATCTGTTGATTGTTTCTGAATTTAATATGATCCTCCTCCTCCTCTGTGTACGAATATTATTCTGTGCTGAGAATTCCTTTTCATTGCCTCCTGTCTGAAACACATATAATAACGAGGACTTTGTATAGCGCCTAATCTTTAGAAACTCTAAGCTCTTTACAACATTCAACAACATCTAAAAGATAAAAAACATATATAATGATATGATTACAAAAACAAACACCATGAAATTAGAAAACATAAAAAACATGCTGAGAATATTTATATTTATATGCATAACTAGCTTGAACAAGTTACTGTTCTTTATGCTTGTGCAGTTTTCAACGTCTCACAGCTATGGCCCCATGGGTATTCTCTCTTGATATCTCTCTTCCCAAAAGAAATTTTTTCACTAACATGAACTGTGCCAAAGATTCACTTCCTTGAATCAGTTTTTGCTGCCTGTTATGCCAGATTCTTTCTCTTCCATAATGCTGTATTAGGGTTTTAGTCCAGCATTCCCACAGTCTGCTTGTTCAGACATGGGTATCTTGAATAAATGTAACCGGCATCTTGTCCATCCAACACGTACTCACATAACACGGGTATTTCCAGTGACATTTTCCCAATATCCAACCGACTGATATACGTGAAATTCATTGTCATCATAGCTATCACCAGCCAGTATTTGCTGACTGAAAACATCGTCTGAAGACAAACCCTGTTGTGATTCAGCCATTTTGGTTTCCTGTGTGGCCTTTATTTGAAACACACATTTATAAAACTTTCGTAATGAAAGTAAGGTTACAACTAACATAAAATGCTTGTTCCAGGGCCCAGTGAACCAGTCAAATTTAGAATAACAGCCATTCATATTGAACCAAAGTATCCAACTATTGCCTCTTCCTGAATCTGGATGTTGCATCAAGTGCTGTGAGACCACTACTGGCAGCACAACTTTCTTAGCAAATTGCACTTTTAAAGTTAAAAGTTGAATAAAAATTGCATACTGCACAAAGCACATGTTTTATATCCATGACGTTGACATAATTTGCGAAACGTGTATCACTGCTTTAAAAGTACCCGAATTCATACAAATTAGGTGCATTCATGTGTACTGGCATCATTTTCTGACCCACTATTTTATTCATGTTAGACTGCTAGGAGGGGGTTAGATGTGATTTTAAATATATTTCATTTTTTTATTTTCTTCTGATGACATCACCTTCAATATCTCATTTTGTGAATACAACCCACAATAGAAGTGATTTTTCTAACCAACCTTCCACTGTCACAACCAAAATAGTTTGAAACACAACCTCCTACAGAAGTTTTTTTTTGAAGTGCCATCCCCAGGGGTGATATATGTTTTGCTGGAATAGCCCTAAAATAATAAGCGGTTTGTTCAGTTTTCATCTCCAACTGATGTTTTTTTCTTCTTTTTTACAGGATGCATCTAGATTCTGTGATCAACTAGTCAAGGCATTGGGTGATATCAAAGCACTGTTTGACAAGAAATGATGATAATCCATTTTAGGTGTCAACGTGTATTCACTCCCTCTTTAACCCAAAATCAGCCATTTTTACTGCCAGTTTTGTCAAGCCAGTAAATGTTGGTGTTTGTATATTTATAAAACACACTCATGATAGGGTCTGTATTGATGAAATCACTTCTTGATTGATTTTTATTGTAAAATTATTCCATTTGCTTAAAAATACTGTTTTTTTTCTTCACATGTATGTTTGGACATTTTCAGTATAAACAGGTTGAAATGAACTTATGTAGTTTACGGAATTATATAGTCACATTAAATGGCGTTAGTATTTATTACATTGGATTCAGTTAAAAATTGTTACACAGATATTTTATGTTGAATATGCAACAAGTTTTTGAAAATTTATAATAATACAGTTTATAACATACAAATGACCATATAAAAACATAAGGGGATGCAGAAAAAATGCAATTTGTTTTTAATGTTTACATTTTTCAGTTGAAGATAACTTTAATTTTACTGTAGTGTAATTCATAGTTTTGTTAGTAAATTTATTTTGACCGGTGAGAAGAGAAAATTAAGTAATGTTAACTGAATGGATATTACAGTATTGTATAATTACGTAGTTAATATTCACCATAATGCATTTTAGTCATAATTATTGTGTAGATTTAGATAGCTTAAAATTTAACTTAATTAGTTTGCATTTTCTTTTTTCTTCACGAAATACAAGACAGACTTAATTGCTTTTGTTTGAAGAATTGAAAGAAAACTTTATTCTCATTTGGAGTAAGATATATACTGAAAGTCTTTTTTTAAAAATTCATGAAACAATTTTGGTTGATCTTTCTATTGTAATTAATCAAATATGGAACATATGTTTTCCCTATGAAGATCTTCCAGTGTTACGAAAATACTATTGGAGAATCTGACTATAGTGTTTCAGTTCTTTGATTAGTTGTGAAACATGTATTCATGGCAGAAAGAGGACATTCTAACTTGTTGCTTTGGACGTATCTTTATTGGTCTCTAAATTAAAAAAAAATTTTTTTGTTTAATGCCTTTATGTATATACTTGGCCATAATGGTTTTGCTGGTTATTGGAGGAACACAATATTTGTTTGTTGAATATTACTGGCATGCATTTGCATCTTGTTACTTTCTCAGAAAGCAGTTAACATATCTTGAGCATAGAGATAGTGGTGGCATTGGTGGCATTACTTCTTTTTACCAGTTGGTCATATCATATTTTTGTGGAGGGCACCAGCCTTAGAATTTATATCTTGTCACATAGTTAGTTCCTTCATTTTTTGTTAGATTTAAACTGAATCTTTTTTTAATTTACTCTTTTTTACAATTTCCTAAATTGCACATCTGTTACTAAGAAGTTGATGTATCTGTTTTATCTTTTTTGTTTCAGTAGTTGTGATTTTGCTTTAAGGCCTCATGTTTATAGAATTATACTTAATGGAAAGAGATTCTAATACTCAGAACTTATTGTAATAGGTATGACCTTTGAATAGGTTAATATTTTAAATATTTATTTTATAGATAAGCCGTTGCATTGAAAATTGCCACTTTTCCAGAAGTTGACATCTATTTTATCTGAATGAATGTTATTGACTTTACTGAAATCATTGAGTCATCTTACTCAGTGTGTCCTTTGGAAAAGTTCCTGTTTCCTTGGCTTGATATAGCAATAATGTGTTAAACAGGCCATTAAACATCTACCTCCATGTAGATGCAATTTTTGGGCCAACAAGCTCAGTAGAACTTGACAGCATGTCAGTCAACCTTGCTTAGTACCTACTTATCTAATTATCTTTGGCCAATAACATGATGATCAGCCTGGTGTGAATAGTTGTATCAGGTTACAGGTTGTAGGTTAAAATGAATGAGTACATTTTAGGAAACTTACAGTAATTTTAATTCAAAATATCTCAGAAACACCATTGATTTGACATAAATTTTCCACTTCGTTTTCATAAAGTTCATGTAATGAGTTTGTAAAATGTAATATTTTCTATTCATTAGGAAAGAGTTTCTTGTCAAAAGAGTGCAGGTGTGTGGGATGGAGCATAGATTAAATTTTGGAATGTTCTATAATCTCCAATATGTTCAGTGTATTTGCCTTTGTGTTAGACAAACTTAACTGTAAACAGGTTAGATGCATATCTGCCATACCATAATGAGCCAACAGATAGATTAATATAGACCATTATATGCCATCACAGGTGACTGCAGATATGTTTTTATGCTTTTCACAGCTGGGTGCAAGCTGTATGATTAGGAATGAAGAAGATACATCAATTCAGGCTGCCATTTACTTGCATCTTCTTGGACTGCTTGCAAATTGATCATAGAGAACTAGTTGAAAAAAAGAAAATGGGAAAGTCTAATGAAGTCTTGAATCGTGCTGATTGATTAAGATTTTATTATCAAGAAAATTTGCAATACTCACTACAACTGTTTTTCTGTTTATGCTCAAATCCAATAAATGAGCACAGCTACTTTTGAATCCAGAAATTCAAGGAAAAATGTTTGTGATTGTCATTACAAAATCAAACTTTTCATTCAAAGCCATTCAGTAAAAATTCAGTCATCCTTATAATTAGAATATTAGGTACTATGCCTAACTAGAACTGACATGGAATAAACTTGATATCAAGAACTTTGTTATAGAAAACATTAACAATTGGCCATTTTCAAAATTGAGAAGTGCAGTCAACTCTGTAACAAACATGGCCGTTTTGTTGTAGTGAAAGAAACCTTGGCTATAAAAATCATTTTACCTTTTCTTAATTGTGATCAAAACAACAGATATTAGAGTCAGAAATTTAAATAAATACTTAATATCCAAGATTATGGTAGTTATTATCTAAATCTTTTACACATATTCCCATATTTAAATGTAATTTTTTTAATGTTTAAATTCTATGACTTGACTGACTCCCAATAAATAAAAAAATCCCTATCATTATGGGGAACAAAATATATAATAAAATGTGCATGTTATTGCTGGGAATTGTCAGATTTGAAAGCGAAACATTTTTTTGTAAAGTAAAAGTTACTACCAAATAACCTTGTTCTCATCAGTTTTTTGTTGGAACCCAAATATTCCATTGTAATGAAAATCTTTGTAATGAGAGTTTAATGTATAAATGAAGTTAGCCACAGTGATGCCAGGTTTGACCTAACTGTGGTATTAGCCAAAGCAAACCACCAATATGGTCATTTGGTGAATAGCTTACAGTTAACCTAGAACCAACACAGATAAAACCACATCCACTCATTAGCATAGCATTTCATATCGAATCAGTTTTTTCAACGTCTCAGTACATAATAAAATTTTATTTAAAAAAAGAAATCGTGGAAAATGTTGAAATTGTTTATGACTTAACAGTGATCTTCAGCTAAGTGAAGGACAGCAACCTTGAATATTTGACAAACCTTCTTTGTGCCTGTTGGTAAATAATGCCTCACACCTTTGCCAGCAGCAGTATTTGTTGGTGGTCCATAGATACAGGCAAATTTTAGAATAGACAAACGTGTTATAAATGGATTAATTCTGAGTCATTTTGGAAACCGTCCACAAAATAATTGAGTTTTATTTTTTGGACATATTAAGTTTTGTCCTTTGAGCCAAAAGCTGCATTTATGCTCAGGCAATATGTGCATTTACTGTATTATTTTCATTTCATTTGTAGAATTGAACTAATAGTCGGCTTTCTTTCACTGTATGTACAGTATTGTGATGTGTTGATTGAAGTGCATCTAAGTATACTAGCAAATAATTCTTCAGCTATTCTTTTAACAGTTAAACCAATACCAAAATCTGCTGAATAGGAGGAAAATTTCACTCTTTCTGACATGCTATCATTGCACTCTATATATACATACATTTCAGAGAAGTATTTGTACATATTCACTTCTTAGTTGTTTCACTCTTTTATTGAAATTGTATTAATTGACATTTTAGTGTCTACATTCTTTTATATAATTTTCCTTAGATTTTGACCAAATCTGTATGCAGCTTTGCATTAGTATTAGCTCAGGTAGAACATTTGGCAGATTGCTTTTTCTTATCAGTAATATTTCATATGCCTTTAATAATACTATTCAGACTTTGAAAATTGTTAGTTTTACATGCCATTATATGGTGGATTGTATGCTGGTATAATGTCCATCCATCCATCTGTCCCCTTTTCTCTTTCAAGTTAACTATCAGTTACTGTTACTAGACTTTATAAGTTGCTTACATTAAGGCAAAGAAGAACCCTTTTTTGATTTGGGGCTCGAAATGTTGTGGGGAAACCATAGTTACTGTGACCTTAACCCCAACATCCATACAGGCCCTATCTCAAATCTGAGTCATTTACAAAGTTTGGTCAAGACATCAATAATATCCTTTTACCTTGACATTTTGAGCCCTTTACTCCCTTATAAGTCTGATCCATCTGCATAAAACAGATTTTGAAGTGCTGTTGGAGATCAGGTTCTGTGTTATTCTGTTGATTACTCCTAACTACATAAACATATCAGCTGGAACATTATGCAAAAACAGATCTGTGTCAGTGCCGTTTGCAGTGGGTCTGAATTATGCGTATATATGATATATTTTTTAAGCTTTATTGGATATAGTTATGGATGTTACAAGATTGCAGATTTATGAAAAACTTTCATATTGTTGATTTTCCTTTTTGGCTTGTATCTTTAGGAAAATAAACTGAATCAGTAAGGATCAAGGAAGCAGACAATCATTTATCATGCTTCCAAAATTGAAACCACATCTCCAGCCTACTGGGTGAATTGCATAAATTGAAAGCTCGTCACCATAAGCACACACTGATGATGTGATAGTGTCCCCATCTAGCATCTGTACATACTAGAAGAATTTGATCCCTTTATCTGTTTAGAGATCTCTATTTTGAAGGTGTATTCTCTCCCTCCCAGTCATTAAAGTACCATGTATGATGTAATTTTGAGACTTGTTTAAATCACATGGCAGTAAGTTCCAAGGAAATAATGATTTTTATAGACAAGTATTGGCATCTTCTTCCCTCTCATGGGGCATGTTGGAATTGAGACATGTATTTGGTAATGCATTTTTATATGCTGTTCTTGGCTAAAGAGATAAGAATATAGTTATTAATTTATAATCTTGCAATGTTTACTACGCTGCTGTTTTGATTTCCATTGTAAATATATTTCATATGTAAGATTTGGCCTCTGTGCACTATGAGAGCATGAACAGAAAATCAGTGTAAAAATAGTATATTTGAAAGGAACATTTATCAATCCTTTTTTAACATGTAGTACAACTAATATTGAGTAATTTTATCTCTGAATGTGTATGCAGGTAAGTAAACTTTCTTGACATAAATGCTTGTTTACATGGAGTCCAACTGCAAACTGCACAAACCTAGATCTGCCATTGCATAGTGCTGTGGCAAATCTGGATCTGCACTTTGTGAGGAATAATCAGTAGAACATAAAACAGAGATCTTTATCTGCCAATACATTTTGTGATGGCAGGTCAGGGTCCATGATATATATAGTTGAACTCGATATACCAGCAAGTATATAAGTATAGTACATTGCAAATTTTCTATACATTATGATCTTAATATTTACATGTTACAGACATGTGGTCAACAAGAAGAAAATGTAAATTTAAAAACTAATACCAGTTTACATGTAACATGTAACACAAGATATTGAACATACATGATTAATACCATCATGAAAATGTGATTAATACCATCATGAAAATGTGATTAATACCATCATAAAAATGTGATTAATACCATCATGAAAATGAGATTGAAATATGTTGTTTACAGCCATGGAAGCTACTGTGATTTTCTTTCCCCTCCATATTCTATTCATCCACATGGTTTGTTGAATCTAGATCAAATCTAATGAGGTCAGATTTTAAAGTCCAGATTTTGACCTCAGAGGCAGTAAATTAATTGTTGAACTGAATAATATAATCTTTGGATTATTTCTTAGAATATAAATCTAGAGATGTTTAGCAAGTTTGATACCAACTCCATACTTTATGTAAAATAAACAAAAGATCAGGGACATTGTATAATTGTTAAATCTCAGGCATGACAGTTGTTTTCAAGTTCTTATGATGCAGTATCAGACATTTATCAGTTGAGAGGGATAAGCATATATATGCATTTTCTTGTCTTGTCTTTTTAAAAAGAACTTGTAATAAAACTTTTGCCCATAACATTATGCATAGCTGCCAACCCTCACGAATTTGGTGTGAATTTCACGACTTTTTCAGTGATTCACGGATTCATGCCGTAAGATAAAAATTCACGAATTTTCCGATCCTCAATTATTTTAAATCTTAATAAAATAATCAATTTCCCGTTAAGCGCTAGTTGTGATATTCGCAGTTGCCAAAACAGTCCGGTACCGCTGGTCACGATATTAGTAGAGCTACAGCCGATTAGTACAGTTGGCCCGGTCGCAAGCATTTTAGCCTATTTTAATCTATACGTATAAGAGTAGTTTTACAAGTGCTTTTGAGAGTAACTAGGGCCTAACCAGAAATTTGCTCTGCGCATGCGTCAAAACACTGATTCGAGTTACCGTTCAGCATTGCATGTAAGATTTTGAAAATGTCTTCACCACCAAGGAAAAAGAAATGTATTACTCAAAAAGTGAAGTTTAATTTGGAATATATCATAAATTGGCCATGCATTCTGCCATTAAACATTGATATTCATTCATGCTTTTTGCACTCAGTGTGCCATCGCAGAGACGATGTGAGGAAGAATGTCGGTTGCAAAAAACAGGTAGAAGTCGGGAAAATTAAGAATTTGCAGATTTCAGCTCTGGAATATTTTAAACCATTGACGGAAGACCCGCAGGCTACCAATGCTTAAGCATTATTTGTGAGTTTTCTTGTGTCAAACACAATCTACCTTTATCAGCTGGAGACCATGCTAAACATTTGTTCTGACATATGTTCCCGGACTCGAAAATTGCTTCCAAATTTTCCTGTGGAAGAACCAAAAATGCTACAGTTCCTGTGCATTCCTCACAGCAACAGTGACAGCGAAAGAGTATTTTCTTTAGTGAGGAAAAAAAAGACAGACTTTAGGACCTCCTTAGCTGCAGAAAATTTGTCAACAATTTTAGTCCCCAAGATCTACCAGCAGGCAAGAAGTCGGAACTGTTTAGAAAACAAATTTATGATCAAGCAGTTGAGGAAGTTCAAGTCTGCGACAGTATCATGTCTTGATAAATAAATATTTCTGCATATATGTAGAGTTTTATTTTTATTTTGTGAATTTGATATAGTGTAGTATTGTCGGTCGAATAGTCAGAGTGGATGGAGTTATTGTCATGGTATTTTTCACAAATTTGTGTCCAAATTCACGACATTTTATCCCTATTTTCACTAATTGTGAGCCTGGAAGGTTGGCAGCTATGCATTATGTTCAGTTTACCTAAATATATTATCAACACTAAAATCTTACTAATAAGATCACTAATAGTATTTAAGAAAAGTCTTTTGTGGGTGGTGCTGGTTGTAAATAATTCGTCTGGAGAATAGTGTTTAGAAACTTTGGTTCCTTTTTGCTTTTCTCAAATCCTATTGAAACTATGATTGTCATAAGGGAGGTTTTACTGTATTTGATAATCCCACATAAAATTAAAAGACAGAATGACTGTGTGCATTTTGATTCATATTTTTACTCATACTGTGCCTATTTTTACCTGTTATTAAATATCCCCACCAATGGTATGATTTGGGAAGGGTAGGTAAATTCCATATTTGTCCTAAGATTTGGCTTTTCGATGTATGTAATTTTATGGCAGCCTGATTTACTTTGGACATGATGCTTGATGAAGCATTCAATTTATTAAATCCTTTGTTAGCATAAACGCACAAGGCATGTAAATATTACATGATCAAAAAAACCATCTCGGCAGAGAGAGACATATATATGCTTTCATTGTTTGCATGAACGTACAAGTAACTGTATATATTAAATAAATTTTTATTAGGATTACATCATATGTCACCTGATAGTTTTATATTGAGCTAAAAAAATAAAATACCCACTAGTTTAAGTGCTTATGATCATAGAACAGAAGAGCTTATGGGATGGTCTGTTTTCCGTCATCCATTTTCCATCATCCAACTGTTCTTGAGCACAAATTTATTATCGCTACTCCTAATAAACTACTTGGAGGATTACCATGAAACTTTACACACAAATTAATCCCATGATCTGGTTAGTCCTAATTGAAAATGATGCCATTCAGAACGGCCACCACAGAAGTTATCTTGAAAATCTTGTTTCTCCTGAATAGAGAGTCTTATCAACAAGAGGTTTTTGACTCAAAGACTTGTGATGTCATAAATGAAAATGTTTGTTGACCTGATTCCATACAATATAATCTTGTATTATTCTACTCCACCTAAATGGAAAGTAATATCAGCATTGTGTTTTAACCACAAGATGGTCCTAAATGAAAATAGTGCCAAGCTGATATCAAAATATGGTTGCTACATCGTTGTTTTTGAAAATCGTGCTATTATTTCTGCTCCTGAATGGATGGTCATATCATGATGCAGTCTTCATTTAAAGACTTCTTATGATGTCTTCTTGGCTCAAATTGAAAATGGATCTGATCTGATGTCCAAAAAGCCACCACAGTGGCATAAAAAAATTAATCATATTTTTTGCATTTGCAAGATTACAGTGATATCTCACTTTTAAGCATCTCATTATCAAACAGTCCCAGATATAACATGGCTAATATCATGGTTCCTATTTGAGTAGTTGAATAAGGTTTGGTGCATAATGTACATCAGTATAATATGGTCTCAGATATTACACAGCTAAGTGTTCCCCTGAGAGTGGTTGAGTAAGGCTTTGTACATAATGTAAGACTTGGTATAATAGGGTCACTTGAAACATGGATATGGTCATGGTTCCCATATAAATGGGTGATTATGGCTTTGTGTATAATGTATTCCACCAGTACAGGACTTCACAATGTAACATGGTCCCTGATATAACATGAATATGGACATGGTTCCCATATAAATGGCTGAATAGGGCTTTACACATAATGGACTTCTCAATATACCATGGTCCCTGATATGACATGGATATGGTCCTGGTTTTCATCTAAATGGGTGAATAATGCTGTATTCATAATTATCTTTATAAGACATCTTGGTATAACATGGTCCCAAATATAACACAGATTCAAGTATGGTTGAGGTGAGTGACTTTCTAAATGTCTAAACTTTTAAGAATTTGTCTAATAATGCAATAAATGATGTGTTTCTCACAGGGGTTTAGTAGTTGAAGATTTTTGGTTAGTTAAATCCATTCTCATCTATACATATCAACAGAATGAGAAGAAAACAATCTTTTCTGCTGGTGTTTTTATTTATAGTTTTGTTGTAGCATAGCTTTTTGAAGAGGCAAATTTTGTTTGACATGGGAAAGCAGCTGCCAGATTTTCCTGCACAAAGACAAAGTTATGACTAATGAGCCTCTCAGTTTCCTACTACTGCTTTATGAAAAATAGCCAGTTAATATTTTTGAGATATATTAAAGATTTTGTGTTGACATTTATGTTCTTTTTTTTACAGTAGAAAGTAAACCATTTGATTTACTTGCACTATGGTCAATGTAATTGTCAGGAAAAGATTTACCATTTATTCTTCTTTATAAATTGGGTCCAGCTATCAACAACATAGACTCTGATCTTGGGCTGTCTTGTTTGCTCTATTGATTAGTCCTAACAAACTGCATATGCCCTGATCTGCCAGTGTATTATACATCTGTCGATGCAGTTTCCACTTGGATCCAACTTGTTAGTGAATATATATAGTGTGTGCCTGGATTGGCTCATATAGATTACATTGCTTTTAGTTACTCAGTAAGACATGATTTGAGCATATACTGTTAGTGTTTACATGTTTGTAACTGTACTTGCCTTAAAGTCAGTATAGATTGTATAATGGTTCTACAGTATTCATCTGCCTCCTGTCTACATTCATTTTAATATGACAATTCGAACAAATATTTATAAATTAAAGTTTGTATATGGGCACATCTGGACAATATCTTGGATATGTTCAATAACTGACCTAAATGCCATGACCTTGATATAAAATACTGACATAAACTTAATATCCTTCAGGAACCCCAACATACCAAATGTGGTCAAAATCCATATAATATGTTCCACCTGAAATATTAAAAACTAATGTCATCCACAACTGATCACTCAACTCATCTTTGATATTGTCAAGAGTCACCTACCTATGTGCCAGATTTGTTAAAATATATGAACATTATTTGTTCTTTATTGTATTTAGAAGCCTTTATAGTTAAGCTGGC
Source organism: Sinohyriopsis cumingii (assembly GCA_028554795.2). NCBI lineage: Eukaryota > Metazoa > Mollusca > Bivalvia > Unionida > Unionidae > Sinohyriopsis > Sinohyriopsis cumingii. The sequence continues at coordinate 83,779,701 of CM068835.1, forward strand.
TGTCACACAAGTATTTACTGCATTCATTTAAAGTATAACCTAAAGCAAGGCTGGTAAAAACGTTTTAGCCTGGTGTTTCACCTGCAACAATGGATCCCCTCCACGCCACCACTTAACATTTTTTTTAACACTAAACTTAACATTAACAACACCATCGATGCTGATGCTGGGAACATAATGTCTCTGTCTCGCTGTTTACACAGGTCATACAAATCCATTCATATTTGCACTACAATATTCACAATCCATCACACTTCAAAAGATTGGGTTGTGACCTTTCAACCTAAAACACTGCTACACGGGTATGACCATCGAAAACCTCTTGTTGAAATTGAACTTTTTTTTACCCAAAGGCATTGTGTTCACAGGAATTGTTGTGTTCATATGCCCTGTGAAGATTTTTTTTATTATTATGAAGTGACTTATAATAATGATACCAAGGTTATGGATAATTGGTTATCGAATTTGATTAAGAGAGTGTAAACGTATATCAAAATACCAAATTTGATCACACATTCCTATTTATTCACGTAACAGTGTTTGCAATAAATTAAAAATTAATTGGGCCACTGATCTTGTGAAATTCTGATTATGGAACTTTTTATGTTCAACATGTGAGATGTACCCATGGATACTAAGTATGGTCAAGATCTTTATCTGTATGTTCACCTTGTTCACAAACTATATTATGCAAATTTTAGTGTTTAACGAGAGAGAGATTCTACTGAAAAAAAACCTCATATTTCCAGACATTTTTAAGTACAGTGGTTTTATCTGGATCATTAATGAACAGACACTTTAAAAATTCCATAAATAATAATAATAATAATGAGGACTTTGTATAGCACCTAATATTTAGAAGCTCTAAGCGCTTTACAACATTAGACAACACCTATAAGATAAAAAACAATATTATTATAAAAACAACACCACGAAATTAGAAAAAGATTAAAAAATAAAAAACATGCTGAGAATATTTCAGGTAGGAAACATTATTAGGTCTTTAAGTTTGTTCTTGCAGTCAAAATAAGTGAGTTTTGAGAGCCCTCTTGAATGTGATCACTGTCTTTGTGTCTAAGTTCAGTGGGCAATTCATTCCACGTTGCTGGGCCCTGGTGTGCAAAAGAACGCTGTCCATATGAACTTGGTTTTCATAGTGGGAATAATGAGTATACGATTGTCAGAAGAGGAGTGTAAGTATCTTGCTGGTGTGTACACATGGGTGAAGTCAGATAGGTATGTTGGACTAGAGTCCGACAGTGAAACGTAGCACAGAGAACAAATTTTGTGTTTGATTCTGGATCGAATGGATAGCCAGTGTACGGTACAGAGCGGTGGGGAGTTGTGCTCTGATCGTGGTACTCTAAGTATGATCCGAGCAGCTGTGTTTTGAACTTTTTGAAGTATCTGGAGCAGATATTGAGATGAACCAGACAGAATTACGTTACAATAGTCCAGTCTTGAATGTACTAATGAACACACACGTGTTTTAATGGCATCAACTGAAAGATATTTGCGAATTGAGCTGATGCGTCTCAGCTCAAGATATGCAGCCTTGCATATGTTCATGACATGTTGGTGCAATGTGAGAGTACTGTCCAGAGTAACACCTAGGTTTCGTACTGATTGTGTGAATTTAATGTTGGCGTTGCTGATATTTATTGTATGAGGTAAAGGATGTGAATGAGAAAGTCTTTGTTATGATCAGAATGGCCTCAGTTTTATCATCATTCATCTGCAGCTTGTTACATGTCATCCATGATTTCACATTAGAAATGCACCTCTCTACACCTTGGATGGTAGCATCAACTTCAGTTGGGTGGCTAGATTTGTATATTTGGGTGTCATCAGCGTACAATTGGTGAGACACTGGATGATGATCTATGACACTTGAGAGCGACTGAGTGTACAGAAAGAAGAGAACAAGGCTAAGAACAGACCCCTGTGGAACACCACAACATAGATTAACTGTACTGGAGTGTATTCCATTTGCAGATACAATTTGTGTCCTGTTGACCAAGTAGGACTTGAACCACAGTAAGGCTGTATCATGAATGCCAAATACATGCTGGAGACGGTGAAGTAATATATCGTGGTCTATTGTGTCAAATGCTGCAGACAAATCAAGGATAGTTATGACTGTAATCTTTCTGCTATCCAACGCAGAGAGAATGTCATTTACTACTTTTAGAAGAGTAGTTTCAGTACTCTGGCAAGGGCGATATGCAGATTGTACATTGCTAAAAAGACTGTTTGAATTTAGATGAGATACAAGCTGGGATAGAACAATCTTTTCTAAGATCTTTTATATGAATGGGAGATTAGAAACTGGGTGTTAGTTCTTTAAATCATTATGGTCTAGTGTTGGTTTCTTCAGCAGAGGCTTTACAATGGCTGTTTTGAAAAATGATGGGAATTCCCCGGATGAGAGAGAGGTATTAATAACATCAGTTAGTGAAGGCAATACTGGACCTAAGCACTCAAGCAGCAGTGATGTTGGAATTGGATCAAGTTCACATGACTTTGGTGCACTCTTCATCACGATTGTACGTACGAAATCCATACAGACAGGGTCAAATGCTGCTAATGGTTGCCGCTCAAATTCTGTATCCCAACTGTATGGTGACGACGAGTCAATTGAAATTGTGGTGTCAAGCTTATCTCTAATGGTTTGTATTTTGTCATGGATGAAATTTGCAAACATTTCCGGAAGGTCGACTGGAGAGAAGGTTGTTGGAAGTGGTAATTTGGCTTTATTTAAACCAAATTGTGCAACTTTTTATCCCATCGACATTTCACATTGTCTCATTCAGACACTAATCGTATTACTGTGAGAGCATGACATTATACAAAGAGTGGAAGAACTTTTATTTTAAAATTGCACATCTGGGAGTCAATTTATTATTGAAATGCAAGTGGTGGAATTCTTCAATCCTTTATTTTTTCTCGTAAATAAAATGCTACTATTCTCAGAATAGTGCAGTATAGTATGCCTGTATTTTAAGCTTTGAAGCCGGATTGGAATTAAGTGAAAAATTCATAGTTAGAAACCAGTCAATATTAGACAATGAAACGCTTAATTCCAGGAATAAGTCGAGATGCTTAGTGAAACTGGGGCCCTAATTTAGTCACATAAAAATACCAAGTCCATCAGAATTATTCTCCAAACTGTCAACGTGACAACGAACAGTGCAAAGCTAATTTTTGACTAGCCTTAGCGCTTTCGATTCACATTGAGTCTTTGTCAAAGAAAAATAAGGCAGGCAAAAAATACAGAAAGCATCGAAATTACAAAGATTATGACTTTTTCAGTAAATGAGTTCAGGACTTTAGTTATAAGAGTTTAATCATACATATTCTGCGTCTGTTGTGGAAGAAAACTGAATAGACCAGCAAGACTTTTTCCACATAAAAATTGGTTTCTATAATTACTGGCCTTGGCGAAGAACAATTGTACAACAGCAGATTCAGTACAATCTAAGGCAAGTTGAATAGGTCTTTTATTAATGCAATATGTCTAATTTCGAAATAGCAGGGAAGGCAGATCTCTTCAGTCATTGTTGACCATCTGCCTAGGATGGGGAATCTCCAATATAAAACCTACGGCCTTCGGACCTCGCTGTCACCGTCTGGCTTGCTGGGCCATAGCAGATGAAACCCAGGTTTAAAGGGTGGGGCCAGCTTGTGCAGACTGCACCCCACCTAAAAGCTCCATTGAGCAGGCATGTTTACATTCGACTCTATCAAGCCCTGCAGCGATGGGAAAGGGGCGAAAGCGGCAGGTGAAAGATGTCACTGGAAGCCGCAGTCCCAATCCTGCATGCAGGCGACACGGGCCTTTGAACGTCTGGTGTTGATCCGGAGACGACACCATCACCCGACAGCAACTTGAGTGAACCAGCAGCCTTTTCTAGGGACAGAACTGCTTGCTCCGCATGGAGAGGGGCCTAGAAAAGGTGGCCTAACCAAAGCTCGTCTCCTTACCCCCCCCCCCCCCCCCCAGTTGGCCTGCCGCAGCCAACGGGCATCTTCCAACGTGGTCAAAACTTAACAGAAAAAGCAAGACCTGCCCCACCTGATTCACATCGTGGCAAAAGAGTAAAACTGGCTTGTTGGAACATCAGAAAAATGCTAGACTCAACCGACAGCAACAGACCAGAACGACGCTCTTCTTTAATCGCACACGAACTCTCTCGCCTTACTGTTGACATTGCTGCACTTAGCGAAGTCCGCCTTTTAGAGGAGGAAAGTTTGAGAGAACTCGGCGCTGGATACACCCTGTACTGGTCAGGAAAACAAAAACTGAAAAAACTACTTTCGGGAGTCGGTTTCATGGTCAAGGACACAATCACCACTAAGTTAACAGACCTTCCCACTGGTGACAACGACCGCATCATGTCCATGCGTTTCCCGTGAGGGAACTAACACAACGCCACACTCTTCAGTGTATATGCTCCAACACTCCAAGCAGATCCTTCTGAAAAGGATAAATTCTACGCTGACCTGCGCAGACTTATCAAGAGCGTCCCAGAGAGCGACAAAATAATCATCATTGGGAAACATGGCGTGGGTGGCTGAAATGACAATGGGCGTCTGTTTCTTGAATTTTGCGCAGAATTACAGCTCATCATCACAAACACCGTATTTCAGCAGAAAGACAGCCTGAAAACTACCTGGATGCATTCTAGATCAAAACACTGGCACCTAATCGATTACATCATAGTACGCCAGAGGGACTTAAAAGATGTCTTTCATACCAGAGTGATGCCCAGTGCAGAGTGCCACACAGATCATCGTCTTGTCCAATGCAAGCTCGACTTCCAATTCAAGCCCAGGCCCAAACAACAAGGAGGTACCCCGAAAAGGAAGCTCCAGATAAAAAACCTGTTGTCTGAAGACGTCAAGGCAGATTTTCAAGAGAGCCTGCAGTCTAGACTTGAAGAACTTAATTGTCCGCCCGATCTACCTCCGGAAGATATGTGGGATCACATCACGGCTGCCATTCTGCAGACCTCAGAAGAAATCCATGGATTCACCACGAAGAAAAACAAAGACTGGTTTGATGAAACCAACCAAGAAATCCAAGAACTGCTTGCCAAAAAGTGATCAGCGTACCACGCCCATCTCGCACAACCATCATGTCCACAGAAGAGAGCAGCCTTCCGCCTTATCTGCAGCTCCCTCCAGTGCAGTTTCCGAGACATATAAAATGAATGGTGGACAAAGCTTGCAGAAAGAACCCAGCTGTACGCTGACACTGGTGACTACAAGGGGTTCTATGAAGCGCTGAAATCAGTGTATGGTCCTTTCTTCCAAATACAGAGCCCCTGACGAAGTGCAGATGGCCAAGAGCTACTCACTGACAGGGAATCTATCCTGAACCGCTAGTCAGAGCACTTTCACACCCTCTTCAGCACTAGCCGTACAGTACAGGAGGCAGCTATTGATCGCATCCCACAACAGCCACCTAAGATGGAACTTGAATAGGCACCCACACTGCAAGAGAATGTAAAAGCCATAGAACAACTGAAGACAGGAAAGGCTGCAAGAAAAGATGGTATCCTGCCAGAGATATGGAATAGAGAAGGCCTAGCATTGCACACCAAACTCCAAGAGTTCTTCGTTTGCTGCTGGGAGCGAGGGAAACCTCCACAAGACTTCCGAGATGTAGTCATCATCACCTTGTACAAAAACAAGGGGGAAAAGTCAGACTGCTCAAACTACAGTGGGATAACTCTGCTCTCCATTGCAGTCAAAATCCTTGCTAGAGTATTGCTAAACAGACTGGTGACCACCGTTGCAGAAGAACATGCTCCAGAGAGTCATTGTGGCTTCAGAGCCAATAAGGACACAACTGACATGGTGTTCTTCCTGAGACAGATCCAGGAAAAATGCAGAGAACAAAACAAAGGACTGTATATCACATTTGTGGACCTGACGAATGCATTTGGTACGGTGAGCAGAACTGTACTGTGGAAAATCCTTGAAAAGTTCGGCTGTCCTCCTAAATTCCTTACCATGGTCATCCAACTACATGAAGACCAGCTTGGTCAGGTCAGAAACAATAACGACCTGTCACAAACCTTCCCCATTGCAAATGGCGTGAAACAGGGCTGCGTTTTAGCCCCCACACTGTTCTCAATCTTCACCATGATGCTCCAAACAGCAACAGAAGACCTTGATGACGAAGATGGCATTTATATCCAATTTCGGACTGATGGCAACCTTTTCAACTTAAGGCGACTTCTTGCCCACACCAAGACCTTGGAAAAACTGATTAGAGAACTTTCTTCGCAGACGACGACGCCCTTGCTGCCCACACGAAAGCTGCCTTACAGCGCGTAACATTCTGCTTTGCAGAAGCTTGCCAGCTCTTTGGTCTTGATGTCAACCTAACGAAAACTGAGGTACTTCACCAACCTGCTCCGAAGGAAGAGTATCGACCACCAAGCATCTTCATTCATCAAACAGAGCTGAACGTAGTCCACCAGTTCACCTACCTGGTCTGTGTGATATCCTTTGATGCCAAGATTGACAAAGAAATAGACAACAGACTGGCCAAGGCAAACAGCGCCCTCGGCAGACTCTATAAACGAGTCTGGCACAACGCCAGTCTCCAGAGAGATACAAAGATAAGAGTCTACAGAGCTGTCGTACTGACCACCCTCTTACATGGCGCCGAATCCTTGGTCACCTACATGCGTCACCTCCCCCTCCTTGAACGCTTCCATCAGCGCTGCATCAACACCATCCTCAACATCCACTGGAGTGACTTTGTCACCAACAATGAAGTCCTCAAACAAGCAGGGATCGCCAGCGTTGAGGCCACGCTCATGAAGATGCAGCTTCGCTGGGCAGGGCACGTGTCCAGGACGGAGGATCATCGCCTGCCAAAGATCGCACTGTATGGTGAGCTGTCAACTGGCCACCGTGGTAGAGGGGCACATTGAAAGAGATATAAAGACACCTTGAAAAAGACCCTCACCACCTGTTGCATCGATCACCGCCAATGGGCATCACAAGCTGCTGACCGTGAAAGCTGGCGACGTACAGTTCACCAGGCCGCTGACACTTTTGAGCAAAATAGACGGACCATCTTGGAGGAAAAACGATGGCGAAGAAAAAACCGGGAACCATCGGCAGCATTCACCACAACCCAGATATTCCTCTGCAGCCACTGTGGACGGACGTGCCTGTCACGTATAGGGCTCGTCAGCCACCAGCGCGCGTGCAATAGACATGGAAATTGCCCTATCCTAATCTTCGCAAGCGAAGTCAAGCCAACAACAATGTCTAATTTATATAGGCAATCCCTTTCAGAATCGGCAACACATATGTCCACGGGTAGAGTAACTCCTTTTCGAACGGTTAAGGCATCCACATAGAATGTCCATAGAAGAAGTTTAGGCTGTTAGGTTCTTCTCCGTCACGCAAACAAAATGTCAGAAAATAATATAAAAGTGACTGAGAACAACAATAAATGAACAGTAATGCAAACATCAGATATAAACATTTCTCCGATGCAAGATATTGTTTAACGTGATGAGCACATATATGGTTAAAAACAGAGATAATTATGTGAAATGATATAAAAAATATTCTGATGTCTCAAACATGTATCCATGCCTTCTACAACGCCAAAAAGTCGTTAATGACATAATGGGTTCTTATTACAATCGCATAAAATAGAGAACTATGATATTGGCGTATGAAAACTTGGCTTCACATCAGCTATGTGAGAAATAACCATAGTAAATTTGTGTAAATGTTGACTGCAAACGACAATTGAGCATGGAAAACAGACGAACTTGAAAATTGCTTTTTTCACCGTCTCAACTCGACACTTGTGTCATGAAAAACGAAAGAGAAATTTTTATGTATCTTTCTTCCTTTCTGTAAATATTTTGTATTTTCATTACCATGATTCACTTAAAAAGAGATTTGTTCGATAATAAGTAATTACACAGCGCATAATTTTATATTCAACCAATTACTGGTATTTAATAATGTTACAACACATAGAACAATACCAAAATCTGGTTCAGTTCATGGCTGAATTATAAATGACTAGATGTTACAATTAAAGACAAATATATTTAATTATTAAATAAAATACTAGTTTAATATTTAATTTTTGGTTTATTTTTTAATTTTTTAAAATTGGATTTGCGATAAAGTCATCGTTCAGTTTGTATGAGCCAACACAGATATGATCAGAGCTTAAAGCCGAAAAACTCAGACATTATTATTATTATTATTATTATTATTATTATCATCATTATTAAGGAGAAGAAGAAGAAGAAAGGAATGAATACGTGAACGAAAGAATTTACCTTGTATGTGATGTGTATCAGCAGATGAAATTAAAACAAGTACACAGACAAGAGCCTGAAAAAGTTGCGTTTATACACAAAAATACGAAAGAAAAATAACGTGGTATAGAAAAGCATACGCATGTATTAACCTTAGGGTCTCAATCAAATACAAAGATATTGGGTTGATAGTTCCATTATTGACTTCGCTCGGCACGGATATGGCATAATAAACCTAATACACATTCGGGATTTATGTTCTTTTGTTTTAAAACAAAAAGTGGGGACTAGCCCAGCGATTCTTTGTTGTTGTTTTGGCCAGCTAGAGAGCGGAATCCTTATTTCCTTAAATAAAATGACATATATAATGTGCTAATTCAGCGTAAAGATAATGACCCGTCCAGAGCGGAATCTGAATCTCCGGCAGCATATTCTTTATCAACAGTGGAAAATATACGGGTGAAGTGAGAAATGACCGTGACACTAAGCAAAGCCCTCGTTATGGATATACGTAAAAATGTGTTCATGAAGCCAGAACTCTTTACCATAGTACCAACATCTTGACCTTGTTGTAGAACTTACAATGAATGGACGCGACAGACATACAATTGTAACTCTTTATGTCATTATCATATTTCTGGAAAGGCATACAAACAGGACTACGAAGAAAGATCGTCAAAGGAGGCATAAAGGCAAAACGTGCACTGGGTGGTGAATAAAGTCAACTCACTGGAGTCAAAGCTCCAATATAACAACCATGATCACGAAATGCGTAGCTCTGAGTGGATCAAATCTGCGATATAGAACAGTACGCGCGATTATTGGAAGCAAAGCAGCCGTTGGTAAGTTAGCAAGAGCGGCACAGGTCACTCACGGGGTCGTTAGCTATAGCAGATATCGGTACCGGATTTGCTAAAACAACAATCCTAGGGTATACGGTGGTTGTTTAAATTAAGTCGGTGTTTATTTATTGATGTAATTCATCGTCTTTTATTGCTTGTTTTATCAAGAGTTTTAAAATTAAAATTTACTCGGGTTTCTTCATAATATTTCTCTCATCATGGCAGTGATTACTATGAGGATGCGGTGAGTATAAACTGTTTGCCTGAATTATTACATCATATGAAAATAAATCACCGTGAACATATTGAATAGGCCATGATTGTAACACATATGAATATCTGTCGTTGACAATGACGTTGAAAATGCAACAGATTCGCATTTAAAACTGGATATTGTAGAAATCATAAAGGTGATTACTCTAGGTTCATTGAGTCACCTTACTATTGGTTGTCCACTAGGACATGGGTTAATACAGTTTCAACAACCCCAAGTGATAACTACGCAGTGTACATAACCACCTATAACTCTTTGTTGATAGGATTCAATAACCGGAGATCTATACAACCTCCACCAAATCTAATATCTTGTGAATCAAGCATGAAGTGTACACCTTTTTCAAAACCAGTAATAATTATGGTATTGATTTCGTTTGCCATTATTTGCTGAAACTTTGATATAAATAAAAGCATTTCTGCAAATTGATTTGCATGGTTATTTCCATACCTATATTTAAACCGCTTTTTCTTTTTGAGGTTAATTATCAGATTAAGAAATTTAAAAACAGAAATCGTAGGGTATACTTCTGGATACATCAATCCGAAACATAAGGCAACAACTATACCACTTATTAATCAATATATTATAATTTATTTATTTGTCTGATATCGAGTTATTTCAGTTATAATCTGTTTTATCTTTCTCTTGTATTAATTTCCTTGCCTTAGGATTTTCAATATTTTGTGAACATTTTTCAAGTTGTTTTCCAAATTCAACTCTAAGCACATCCTTCTTTATTTGTAAAGTTATGCTAACTGGTTGTTCTCTAACCGTAAATATTTCCTCAGTTTATCCCCTTCCGCCTTCGTTTTGCAACACGATAAACAGCTGACATCATCGGCAAACCCTATTTACACGAATTCGATTTTAAACATAGTTTCAAATAATTCAACACCATCTTTTAACTAGATTTTATTCAACTTGAGTTCATTTTCATACATATTAGCCTTTTGAAAATCATTCTGAAATCAGTTAGTACAATTTGTATTGTACCATCTAATTGAAAACAAATAAGTGTAAAGTAAATTGAAAAAGACATGTCCAAAATGCAACACGAAAAGTTCATTTAAAAAAAGTGTCGATATTGCAAACCCTGTATAAAGATGTATGTAAATATTGGGTTATAAATCTTAACCTGAATGAGAGAAATCCAGTAAAATATACATTATTCCATTTGTTATCCTCCAATTTTGTTTTAATTCGGTCTGAAAGTCTTTCTATTGATCAATTACAAGAAATGTACTCATCAGATACACCATTTCTATTATTACTACAAGAAATCTACTCATCAGAGATACTTCTCGTATTACTACAAGAAATGTACTTATCCGAGGCACCACTTTTAGTATTACTACAAGAAATCTACTCATCAGAGATACTTCTAGTATTACTACAAGTCATATACTCATCAGATATACCATATCTAGTATTACTACAAGAAATGTACTCATCCAAGACACCACTTCTAGTATTACTACAAGAAATGTTCTCATCAGAGACACCACTTCTAGTATTACTTACAAGAAATGTATTCATCAGACATACTTCTAGTATTACTACAAGACATATACTCATCAGAGATACCATTTCTAGTATTACTGCAAGAAATGTACTCATCAGAGATACAATTTATAGTATTACTACTATAAATGTACTCATCAGAGATACCGCTTATAGCATTACTGTATCTGACAATAACTTTGATGTTTTAGCTGATCTTACATTTACAAAATCTTTGTTTGCTTTTTAAAATTTGTTTTCCATCCATTTTTACAAATCGTGTCAGTTGAATGTTTATGTCATATCCTTACAAATATATTCCATTTGCTATATTGATTTTTAATTCCTGCTTGTAATTTTCATCTTCATTGCTACTAACTTGCTTGCTTTTGTAATTTCTCTTGAAGTTACTGCTGTCTTTCATATTCTGTAAAATCTAGTTCTCTTATAGACTATTTTTGGCCCATTTAAATTGTGTAGAATGGCAAACGTTGGTGGAGTGGAATTTGAGTGAAGATTGTAATGACCTTTATGATAAAGAGTATTCTGACGAAAAAACTACGGGTATACTACTTAATGAATCGTATATTGATAACTGATATAATGGGGGATTTGAAACAAGTAAAAATGTAGGAATTAAATAAATTTTATAATTATTTCACCAATAATTTTCTATATTTCATGTTCAAGCATATAATAAATATGTATTCTAGCTTACTGGTTAATACACTAATCATGTACTGAAGACTGATTTCATATTCAAGCATATAATAAATATGTATTCTAGCTTACTGGTTAATACACTAATCATGTACTGAAGACTGATTTCATGTTCAAGCATATAATAAATATGTATTCTAGCTTACTGGTTAATACACTAATCATGTACTGAAGACTGATTTCATATTCAAGCATATAATAAATATGTATTCTAGCTTACTGGTTAATACACTAATCATGTACTGAAGACTGATTTCATGTTCAAGCATATAATAAATATGTATTCTAGCTTACTGGTTAATACACTAATCATGTACTGAAGACTGATTTCATATTCAAGCATATAATAAATATGTATTCTAGCTTACTGGTTAATACACTAATCATGTACTGAAGACTGATTTCATATTCAAGCATATAATAAATATGTATTCTAGCTTACTGGTTAATACACTAATCATGTACTGAAGACTGATTTCATGTTCAAGCATATAATAAATATGTATTCTAGCTTACTGGTTAATACACTAATCATGTACTGAAGACTGATTTCATATTCAAGCATATAATAAATATGTATTCTAGCTTACTGGTTAATACACTAATCATGTACTGAAGACTGATTTCATGTTCAAGCATATAATAAATATGTATTCTAGCTTACTGGTTAATACACTAATCATGTACTGAAGACTGATTTCATATTCAAGCATATAATAAATATGTATTCTAGCTTACTGGTTAATACACTAATCATGTACTGAAGACTGAATTAAAGAGCGACGGCTGTGAAGCGGCCTTACGCGAACCGCTTCTGGTTTTGAAAAGTAAAAACAAAGGTAGTGATCTTGGGTTCAATGTTATTAATTATTGTTGTGTCTCGTGGTTGATGGAACGGTATTGACTTTTAAAATGAAAGTTTTGTGTTGAAGCCAGGACTAAATACGACTATACTGCTGGAAAAATATAATGTGACTTTGAAAAAAATATTTTGTTTTGTACATTGCCAAGTGGTATACACTTTCTCCCCCAGTAATATGTTGTTTGAGGAATCTTGTGGTCAGATACTTTCATTTTGTCCCAACACATCGAATTGTGGTCCTTCGGCAAACATCTTACAATCTCTTTTGTCTACTATCTACATTTGATAAAAGAAATCTCACAGATCAGATTTACATGTCGACTCCAACAGATGGTGACAGTGGCTTTTCAAGGGGAGTCGGGAGAACGATGATGTTTGGTTCCACATTCCAAATTTCCCGCGCATACTCCGCAACCGTTCTGTCGCTCGAGAATTTACCAGAAGCTGCAACGTTGCGCAGACTCAGCTGAGCCCATTCCATAGGCCTCTGATACAGGTCACTGATGCGTTTCTGAGTGTCAACATAAGACACAAAATCGGCGAGGATGCAGTAACTGCAGAAAAAAGAGAAAATAGAGACACTGAAATGAGGTTTAAGAAGCAAATATTCCCTAAATAGTAGTTAATATGGTATGCTTATCCGCTGAATAGATCAAATTTGTTATCTGTGCGTATACAAGTATACAAAGATGGGTGTTTGATTTAACGTAGCTTTAATAATTTTTCAGTCATATCGCTACGATGTCTGCAGTGTGACAGTTTATAGTGATGTCTAGCACTGGGGCATCATGCCGCAGACATGTAACATGATGTCCCACCCAGTCACATTATCCTGACACCAGGCCGACCAGTCCTAACACTAACCTCTTAATGTTGAGCGCCAAGCGAAGCAACTGTTAGTACCATTTGTATAAGTCTTTGGTATGACTCGGCCGGGGATCGAACCCACGACCTCCAGAATACGAGGCGGACGCTCTAACCACTAGGCCACCGGAGCGGTCTACAAAGATGGAAATGCAAATAAAGATGTATATAAAGCTGAAGTAATACGTAAGTAGTACAAGTGCTGTATAATAAATTGCCTAGGGTTAAATCCACATCTTATGTCACGAGAATGGTAATTTAGTTGGTTTGTTTGTTGCTCTTAACGGTACAAAGCACGTAAGGTTATATTGGGCAAAGGCAATCGAAGTAAAGCACCTTGCCCACTGACACAGAGCGGTGGCCGATCGGGCCTGGTAAGGGCAGGATTCGAACCCTACAGTATAAAACACCTGCAACAAGAACAAAATAACCGCGAATTATTACGGCCTTCATAGATATAAATAGCATATGAATCTTTTAAATATGTCATCTAATCAATGTTTATGTACATTTTGTCATATTTTTCTTCAATTATCATAGAGGCATTTTTTAGTGTCTTGTCAAACTAATTTTCTCACATTTTCTCTTCGACTTAAGTCGAGAAAAAGACGATATACATAAATTTAAATTTAAATTTGTTGAAAATATGTTTATAAAGTTATATACTGGTCATTAGAAACAAGGTTGTTGAAGATGTTTCTAAACTGCATCGGGTCATCTGAAGAAAAGAATCCATCCCTTATCTGGTCTAAGGCCTTTTTCAGATCCGGGTTCGTGAAGTAGTAGCTGTACGGGTTGTAGCAAGAAGTTTTCAGTTTCCTAACTTCATCCACTGTCATACCGAAGATAAAAATGTTATCCTGACCAACTTCTTCCAAGATCTCGGCATTAGCGCCATCTAGTGTACCCACAGTGAGTGCGCCATTCAGCATGAATTTCATATTTCCTGTTCCAGATGCCTCAGTGCCAGCCGTTGAAATTTGCTCACTTAAATCCGCAGCGGGAATGATGATCTCGGCTAAAGACACACGGTAGTTCTCCAAGAATACGAGTTTCAGTTTGTCTCCCACCTCCGGATCGTTGTTCACTACTCGGGCCACATTACAGATAAGCTAAAATAGAAGCAAATTTGATTAATTAACCTGACAGACTGTTTTGATTTTGAACTACACACATGTTGCCATTTTCATCTTTGTAACAACAATAAACAAGAAATAAGGAACGGGTTACAGTACGTGTTTTTACAAAATTATTAACTTTGTTTTACGCACTACTGCATCCTTCTTACAATATTTGATGGAATTAATCCCGTAAAGAATATATAGGCTTTATAAAACATCTGTAGGTTTCCTTGAGCGGAATTGTAGGATTATTTCGTGCAAGAAGCGAGTGGGCAACAGTTTTTTTTTCCTTCAAACTAAGCGTATCGATTTCCACCAAGTGAGGTAAAAGTTTATTTTGGTGATTTGCCACTAAAGAAAATTATAGACATTCTACCTCAATATACTTTATATAGAAAGTATTTAAATAGTCAAAATTGTTTTTTTTACCCTATTTTGTATTTTCCAAATTTTTTTATGAGCATATAACTTTTTAATTTGATCTTTTTTATTTTAAACAATGTTTATTCTTTTTGTAGTAGTTTTTCTTCCTAAAGAAAAAAAAAAAAACTTTAACATATTTATTACATTTTTATACTCGGCACTATATGGGCAGAATTGTGCTGATGTGCCGTTAAAGCCTTTGAACATACATATTAAGGTACTTACATACATACTTTAATTTTGTACTGAAAAACACGAATAATAAACAAGAGTCAATTGCGATATAAAATGATTTGTGAACGAATTTCTTATTTACTTTTGTTTTTGAGATTATCATGAATAATTTCAGTCAGCAGGACAGTAAGTTACAACGCTGCAGCTATCACTAATTATAGTTATTATTTCATACAATAAATTAGTATCCGTAGTTTTCTCATTTAGAAAGATCGCTTCCACCGGAATATTATTGCATTGCCAGATTGAAGAATATAAAGTACAACATACGGAACAAATATGTGTAGGAGACATATAAAGTGAATAGATCTCTACCTTGATAATCTGCTTGGCCAAAAAGTAACCCGGCGCTGCTTTGCCACCGATTATAACGGTTCTTGGAGTGAAGTACCCGTTCGGGTTACTTTTGATTTGGTTGTAAAGAGTGATAACATGGAGACAGTTTAGCAGCTGACGCTTATACTCGTGAATCCGCTTCACCTGGATGTCAAACATGGAGTCGACGTTGACGCAGACACTTTGCTTCTCCTTCAAGTAGTTAGCCAGACGCACCTTATTATTCCTCTTGACGGCCAGCAACTCCTTCAATAACTCTGGGTCTGTCGCATATTTCTCCTTTACAGACGATTAAAAAAAAGTTGGTAAGTGAGAGAAAGAAATTGAACTCCATTATACATCAGTGTACAACGGAAGGTAGTTATGGAACAAAGGATAAATAGCATTAAAGGGAAAGAAAGAAAGACGGAAAGAGGTACTCTGTAAGTAGAAGTAATAATATCAGCAACAGAAGCAGTAGTTGTAGTAGTAGTAATAGCAGTAATAGTAGATAAGGAAGAGTTTGCGGAAGACGATGAGACAGATGCATAATAAAATAATGTAGTGGCATTAGAAAAAGTGAACTACGGAGGTGGCAAATGAAGAAAGAACAATAATAAAATTAAAGGGCAGAAGAAACACGGAGGTATTAAGGTAGTTTTGTTTCAAATGCAGCTATATTCGCAGTTGGAGTCAACCATTTATTTATTTACATGGTTTTTGCAATGCTTATTAACGTACAAAATGTAAAATCTTTTTAGAAACTTGGAGGAAACATTTTTATCTATTCTTTTATGGTGTTATGTGCTATGAAATTCCAAGACTTTTTCTCTTGAGCAAAATTTTACGAATGAATGGGGTTAGGGGGAAGAAACTGGTCGTATGAAATAGTGGGGCGTGAGAATTAAAACACGATAGGTTTATCTACCGGTGATCGAAGAAACACCTCGGAAATAATGAGGTCAACCCAAAGGACCTATCTTGATGGCATGTCGATAACTGTAGACCGACCATCTCGACTATTTACTAAACACAGAGTGACCGAGAAGTCACGAAAGCATGGAACTATCTTTAACCATGTAACTTCTCGGTCTATTCCGCAATCAAGCCAATCATAAAAATAGCTGAGATAGTCCGAGTAGATTGGTGTCTTTGTTTTTTGAGAGGATTCTGGCGAAAAAAATGGATATCCGCAAATCACTGAGCAGACATACATCCGTGGAATACTTTATCTCGCAGAAACATTCCGACTGCCTGGAGATACTACAGAAAGCCGCCAATGCATGTTGATGCAACATTGTTTACCAAATGATAATGTAGACTCCACATACCATCTAATCGTCCATTATTATAATACATTTGCTCCTCTTTCGAAATGCAACAGCCACTAGTCCAGTTTAACCGTGAGATATTTGATATACGGTCTAGTATAAGAAACGAGGTTTTCTTCTAACGTCAGATCGAGGTTTTCCCCAAAATGTTTTTTTTTTCATAAAAAAATAAAAACAAATTTCAATGGATGATGATATCAGGTGATGTTTCATGTAATTATGATGGCACTATGAAGTAAGACCGCAGTGAATGTCACAAAATTGTGTATGATTTATATCAGTATGTATCTGTGATCAAAAATGTACTTGGGTTTCGTTGCCGCGTACAGCATCACCCGAGGGTAGTTTATTTTTTTCGGCTCTAGTTATTTCGAAATACTGAGCGCAACTCAACCCATGCTGCATGTGCAAATTGCATGCAGTGAAAACCTAAGTACCTAGCTGAGCATATCTGTCACAGCTAGTATTCCTATAAAGCAAATTCTCAATAAAAAAATTACACTACGACGAGTTTTGTCTGAAAGCTTACCTCTTTGCTAGAGTAAATCTTCAGCTGTAGAGGTATTGAAATTTAAGATTGTATTCTTTACCACCATTCGGTTTTATGACAGAATTGTTTCATATATTAGATGTTTTAGAATTTATTCTAAATTCTACAGAGGCCGAGTGGTCTAAAGCGCTCTCCGTTATGGATCACTGCCATCTCACCTGTCTGTGTGGGTTCGAGTCTAGGATTCAGCCAATGTGTGTATGTGATTTGTTCATATTTAATTTGCGTTTATAAATAAACATCTTATTAACGCAGTTGCTTTCGGTGTCTTCACTAATCCAGTCCCAACCCAGCTTCATCTTGTAACAGTGAACTCATAAATTTAATAATAGTGGAAGTACTGAATCTCTCATCCGCATCTTGGAGGTCTATCCAACGGATCATACCACGAACATATGCCAGTATCTGCCATTCTGACCACCTCGGCTATTTACGAAACAAAGATTTATCGAGAAATTGCCAATGCATCTGTTTTTTCATTTGTAACAGTTCGTTCAATATTGCAGTCATTTCCGCACTCTGCTGCATCATTGCTCATTAAGAGCATCTGCAATCTGGCAATTTCATATCCAGTTTTGATATTATCACTAAACCAGCCACTAGCTCAGCAGACACGTATTTATATTAAGAGTTCCAACATAAAAGTTCCAAACACTAGACCTATTTTCTTTGTTGTCATTATGAATTACTAGCTTTAATCTATGTATTGATTTTAATTTGAACTTCGTAAAATTCCTCCTAAAAGTAAGGTAACGTGTTCTTGCAAAACGTAAAACTGTTCAAGCTAAAAGGAGCATTTCCATTGTCAAATCTTCATTTCCACTGGTGCGCATTCTTTGCAGTTTGTCAGGTTCCTCAACTTTGGACGTAAGTAGATTTTGCATGTAGTCTGCAATCCCATGATGCCTAAATGGATGTGATCGGTCTGAAAATAGAACAAAACAAAACAACAACAACCCCTACCTCGCAACAACAACATCTGAAGTTTGCTATTTTATTTGTAAATTTAGAAGTGGTGGTCTGAATAGATTGCGGTTTTAATTTCCAGCACAGAAATTTCCGGCGAGCAAATTATATGATTTTATTTAAATTAATACGACAATTTTACTAGTTACTGACCCATGATTTTGGCTTGCCAATTGAGGCAGTTCATGAGCTGAATTGCAGTTAAAATTGTTGTTTTATTGCTAAAAGATTTATTCCATATTCTATTGAACTCTGATTATAGTGATATAATTTAATTCGTTTAAACTTATTTTAGTGTCAACCATTACTGTATGTTGTTGTCTGTTGCTAGATTTTTTCGTTTCCATGTAAAGACAGGTTTATGATATATAAGTAAACATTATGTCGTCACGAATGAAAACGATTTGCATTCATCTAATCAGAGCAAAGGATACACATAGAGGGTCTGCCCACGTGTCCGTATACTATGTGCACATCGCTCGTATACACCTTTCTATTTTTGTTTCCGTAGGCGCGACCATAGTTGTGTGACGTGACCGTCCACCATTAAAGTACTGATTCACCTCTGTGGCTTGCCTGAGGTGGCGCTATACAGTTTCGCATTTTGCATAGTTTTATGATTTTAAAGAAAAAGAATATCCCTGGCTTTCCTCACTGGTTCTACTGGCTATTTAAAAAAGACCTTGTATATCTTAGGTATAATGCAAAGAACCTTTAATTCCCTTTATTTTGGTGTATGATTGATGGGTGTACTATGGGTTATAGAGTATACAGCTTGGCCTTACTTCAAATGCGCATCTTTCAAAAAAGTGCTAGCTCTACTTGGTCATTTTCACTTCCTGAACTTCAGAGGTAAATTGTATAAAAAAAGAGCCGATAACTTTTTTTACATTTTATATAGTTGATAATTCATTCATTGCACTTTCAGAAGCTGGTACTGTCTAGTCTGGCAAAATTCATTTCCCCTATTTTAATAGCTGCTATGTATAGTGTACTTTAGACTAATTCAGACTGATTTTTTAACACAAGGGATCAGTCATTTTAGTTAGCAGTGTGCTTAAATCATGTAAAATTTCCAAAAGTACAACATCCAAAAGAAATATCATCCACATTAAATTAATGTAGCATAGAGGTATGGAAACATTCTCTCCACTGTGCATGTTTTAAATGCGAACTACTTCACCTTACATACGTCACTCTCTCAAAAGTACATATTATCTGGTGAGCGCCACCTGAGAGACGATAATTTCCTACGTGTTGATTCTCAATACAAATGATTATCTCATGTAGTCTTGTCAACAGAAAAGCTTATGTGCGAAGATAAGTGATGTTTTATAGTAAAACGGATCAAAGTAATTCCAAATTACAAACGATTAGCATTGTTGTTTTTTAGTTTAATTATAGTGGCGTGAGCACAATTGACCTTACGCCGAAAACGTAGATCGCTCCGCCTACCGAGCACGTGACTTGACAACGTCTTAACCTCCGACAAACATTCTGTGAAAATAGCGTGCGTGATGACATTAAAAGATTTACCAGACGATATCGGTGAGCAATATTTGCCATATGAAACAACATTGAGACAGAGACAGAAAGCGAGAGCATTTATCCATCGCTTGCACTTCTCTAAGTTACGTCGGTATGCGGAGAACTCGCCCCCACGGATCTGGAGAAGTCGCCCCAGAGTGGTTGGAGATGTAGCCCCAATTGGTTGGAGAAGTCATCACAAAGCTTGTCACCCAAATAACCTTTTATAACACAATTAAGTCATCTTTTACGTGATTCATATATATATATATATATATATATATATATATATATATATATATATATATATATATATATATATATATATATATATATATATATATATATATATCACACGAGATCACACAAGAGATATTAACTAAATTA
Organism: Sinohyriopsis cumingii; assembly: GCA_028554795.2. NCBI lineage: Eukaryota > Metazoa > Mollusca > Bivalvia > Unionida > Unionidae > Sinohyriopsis > Sinohyriopsis cumingii. Next base: position 83,799,932 of record CM068835.1, read on the forward strand.
AAGCAATGTCATAGTAATATTTATAAGGAGGAAATTAAGTCTGTATATAATCTAATGAATGACGACAGTATAGTGATTAAAAAGGATGATAAGTCAAACACTATTATTATTGTGAATCAAGATGATTATGTTAAAGAAGTTGAACGTCAATTAGAAATTAAATAAAAAATTTCAACATGCATTAATGAGATCGCTAAAAATAATAATTCCGTATGTGAGGAATTTTATACTTTCCTTCTCAACATACGTACACCTCAAAAATAATAATTCCGTATATGAGGAATTTGATACTATCCCTCTTAGCATACGTACACCTCAATTCTACATATTACCCAAAACTCATAAATTTAATAAGTTATTAAGTTGAAGAAAAACAACAATAAATAAAGCCTTAAACATTTGGCTATATCTCAGAATTCCTATATATGATCCTTGGGGCAACTTCTCCAGACGAAGTGGGGCGACTTCTCCGAACCGTTGTGAATTTACCTTTAAATTTTCGAGGACGACCCATTATATCAGGTTGTAATTCATATATTGAAAACCTATCCAAATTTATTGATTCATACATTAAAGATACAACTACTTTCATTAAAAAGTCGAAGTATATTAAACATCTATCTGATAATTTAAAACCTGGTGTCATTAGATGTAACATCACTATATACCAACATTCCGCATGCAGATGGTATTGAAGCGTGCAAAATATTTTCTTGATAACAATAATAATAATAGCACACTATCTAGCGATGATATTTGTAAAATAATAAAAACTTATCTTGGAAAATAATTAATTTCAATTTAATAATACGAATTACATACAGATAATGGGTATTAATATGGCTCATATATACTCTTCCCTTTCATGGGTGAATTAGAAAAGGATTTTATTCAAAACGAAAAGTTTAATCTATCTCTTTGGTTCAGATTTTTAGATGACATGTTTTTGATCTGGAAGCATTCAACTGAAGAACTAAAAAAAATGATTGATCGCCTAAATCATTTTCACCCGACGACTAAAATTTAGTTATACTGCATCTAGTACGCATGTTTCATTTTTAGATGTAAATGTAATAAAAAAAAAATATTGATAACACTATCTCTACAAATATTATTAAAATGCATCTAATGATTTGAAAAGCAGATCAAAAGGGACAGATACCACTTATTTTTCGTTAAGTACAGAAACGGAGTTGATCAAACGGAAAAGTTGAAAAATTACAAATTTTATAAATTTAATAAGTTATTAAGTTGAAGAAAAACAACAATAAATAAAGCCTTAAACATTTGGCTATATCTCAGAATTACTATATATGATCCTTGGGGCAACTTCTCCAGACGAAGTGGGGCGACTTCTCCAAACCGTTGCGAAATTTGTAAATATATATAACAGCCGAGTCGATATCGACAGAAGCAGCTTGTCGGAGAAAATGGCGGACGTAAACAGTGTCTGGAGGTGTGTATAATAGCGCTCATTGATTGGTCAATCAAGCAGAATGATTGACAACTGGCGATAGGTCAATTGTGCATGTGCCACTTTTTTTTCTGACTGCACCGCAGCGTGCTAGTTGTTCCCGGGGAAGGGAATGGTGCCACCTCTCCCAAGCTTTTATGGATTCAAGGAACCCTGATAGTTTGGTTTCAATCTGTGGGTCCATAAATGTCCCTTACAATTGAATGGTTGGCTGTCATTAGTGGGAAGGAGAGCTCGGGAACGGTCCTGCTTGCTTGACATCGCTGGTTTCTTGTTGCATTTGCCTGATGTTTCTTGCGATTCTTTTTTCGATTTTTTTTCTTCTTCAAATTGTTCTTAAAAAAAGGGGGGGGGATGTTCTATGCTGTTTATAGAGGTTCTTAGTAGAAATCATATATGAAGAAACGATTAGCATGATCAGAAAGTTAATAATATATAATCCCTGGGTAATGCCGATTAAGACTTCTTCCCAGTTATTCACATTTCAGTAGACCAGATCGAGTCCGGTCCTTAAATTTCAGACATGATCAAATGCTTTTAAAAAACAATCGAATCACTGAACGATAATAGGAGCTACTTTTAGATAAAAAACAAAAACAAAATGATAACCTATATATCTTCAGTTGCTAAATGCCGAATAGTTTTGACACAAGCTCCAGCTACTAAAATCATCAGTCAGTTTGGTCTTTCAGATAAAGTACACATAACACTTAAACTTGAGTATGGTGCAGTTGTAGTGATCTGACAAGAGAAAACTTTAAAGTATTTTTTTTATATAAAACTCCTGAATTATGTTGTTTTTTTTTAAAGTCTTCTTAAAATGTATGTATTAGGACCATGGTTTATTGGTCCTATTATATCTAGTACTCGTACAAAAATACCTTTATACCTTCTAAATTCTTGTCCAAACCCACCATTTCCTGCGTACAATATAATATGATAACGAGAGACAAGATATTTGCTTCTATCATGCATATCCTGTTTACTCAGTAATTAAAGTAACAAACCATGCCACCAATTTAAATATTCTTATCAACATCACCCCTTCCTCTATAACACCTTCTCTGAAAAGCAAACCAAAACTATCGATTGCTAAGTTATTGTAAAAACTACTGCATTGTGTCAAACTTGATTATTTAATTGTTATTTCCGTGTGTAATATTTGTATCAATTAGAATATTGAGCGAGTATCATACGTCTGTGTAATTATGATCATTGAGGAAAAAGTGAATGGAAGAGAGAATGAAGTAGATGAATGTTAATCTTTTATAGTGCAGATTTTACGCATAGATAATTCCAGTAAACAACTGTAATAAAACATATTATAGTTTATTGATTTATCCATCACAGTTTATGGTATTTGTTTTGATATATCTATTAATAGTATCACACCATAAATATTTAAATTAATTTATTCCTTTTAGACACACACAGCTTGACGTTAAACTCTTTATAACACTAAGTTATTACAATTACAGAATCTCCAGAGAGTTGGTCTCTCAATAGAGGACAAAGAGTCATACATAAAATTTATCAATTTGTGCATTACGAATCTGCTTTTAAATGACACTCGGATCGTATTGGTTGTGTTAGTTACATGAGATGAATTATTAAGTAATTTGAAATAAGTGTGTAAGATTAACAGATCTGTTATCATAACTAGTCAAAAGTACAAAAATTACATTCTCGGTAACCAGGCTTTGTCAGCACCCTAATGGCCGACGCTATTGCTGACACCTATCGGCATCTCACCTCTGTCTAAGTGGGTTCGAGTCTCAGGTTCGGCCAATGTGGGTATGTGAGAAAGCTTGCCAGTAGCTTCTCGTGGGTCGGTATTTTTTTCTCTCCGGGGTTTCCCGGGTTCTTCCTCCACCATTTATACTGGCCACCATGTATAGCCTATCTTGCGTTGAAAAATGGCGTTAAACCCTACAACAGCAACAACACTTATCGGCTAGGAGGAGAAAACTATGTAAGCACTGTCTACAGGAAAGGTCTATAGGTGACAGTGTTAAATACTTTTAAGTTTCCAATATTGTTTTAGACCGAATCATTGCAGAAAAGTTCCTTCTGTCAGTAGCATAATGAAATCAAATGAAATAGTTTACCAGACTTGCGTATTGTACAGCCCTCATGAAGTCACGCGAAGATCTTTTCGAATGAGACTACACTTTAACTACAAGTTGAAATCAGCTACTCTCGCATTTACCCCATTTCAAGGGATTCTCAAAATGTGACCAAAAATGTAGGAACTCTAAGTCTTCAGCCAGCAACTCTAGTTATTGTTGACAATGCATCTTTCATTCTGGAAACCAAATGCAAACTCGACTGAAATGACGACTAAAACGAGTCCGTGCAGATAGTGGCATTATTTGATTACTTTCACAGGGTAGCATCGTGTCCGACAATTTATCGATTGAAATGATTTATTCTTGGTCGAAACATTTTCAACTTGCTTTCTTCAAGCATGAGCTTATTAGAGAACTTCGTTTTTTTTATTGCACTTGTGCAAATAATTTGAAATCGCACCAAAATGCTTTGGCATGGTTCTATTTTGCCAATCGTACTTCAGCATATGACTGAGTTTTCGCCATGTTTCGACGATTTCCCCCATTTTTACTCTGTAGTACGCCATACAGGTATTGCAGAAGTGGAGTTTTATAGAAAAGCCACAAAATGTTCCAACAGAATAACTGATGTTGATTACGACAAAATATATGCTATTAAAAACTTTTCATGTTATCTATACTGGAGAGACAATCGTCTTTTTATTTACGTAGTGTATTTTATTATAGCTATCTTTTTCTACGTTAACGTTACATTGTCAGAATGATGCAGTATTTTTCCATACTGTACTGCTTCATACTGTACGACACGTGTGGCTAAAAATAGAATCTTTTGTTAAGAACTATTTTTGATTGTAAACAATGTACATTCATGTAGGGGATGCAGGAGCTTTTATTTATTATATTTGTCTGTTGATGAACTAAACAAGCTATTTGATCCATTTGAATGTAGAGATGATAGAGTTGACTATGTGGATGAGTTCAATGAGTCACAAAAAATCTTTTTTACCAAGCAAACGAATGAAAGTAATATCCGCAATTTGAGACACGCAGTTTTGAAAATACCATTCTGATCATTTGAAATATTATTATGGGGAAATACTCATAACTAGTCGTAAATTGAATGATTCGAACAATAACCAGTGCTCTCAAGGGTATATAAAATAACATAGAAAGGCATATTAAGGCCTAGGGGTATCACGTCTACCTCAGAAACATACAGTTTTACAAGTAAGTCCAAACACTAAATTCAAAAACAAAATGCAACTGACGAAGGTTTATTCTAGTAGAAAACCAAGAGCCTCAGGCGCATTAAACCAAGAGGAGGAAAGAGTTTTATTTCCGCCGGCGAAATGGACTGTCACACCGCATCCAATGACATTTTTAACCATTTTATGTTTTTGTTACAATGTTTGGATTTATAGTTTCAATAGAAGTCATACAAGGCATGTAAATGGACGGGGTCTCTCCAAAAAAAGAGCATGCAAGTGACAGGGTATAAACATATGTCGACCAAGGGAATTAAAACAAATTTTATAGTTTACTCTGCTTGTTTTGTTAAAGACTATCCCCCCTCCGTAATATATATCATTTCACTAGCAATCCACACTTCTTTTGTCATAGTATACATTTTAAATGTGGCGGAAGTGGCTGGCATCACATGATAGGCACAACACCAAAATAATGTGTGAAATAGACTAAGAAAAAACCCAGATAAATGTTGTCTCCATCATCATACAGTCTATAAAGCTATTATTTCTTTGAAAGTTCGGTGATGGTTCCAAATCAAATGGCCTTACACCTACCAAGAAACCATGACAAGCCATGACATGTCATAACAATTAACCGCATTCAAACTCTTAAATGTAGTGCCAGAACAAGGTTTCAGAATTATGAAAGGTCTTGATACAAATAAATCAACATACCTACTACAATTTTCACATTATGGATACAGATTTATGTTCAAAAATTAGTATACTCTTTAATTCTTCTTTAGACGAATGAAAATTTCCAGAGAGTCGTCGAATCACAGGTAATCACGATATAAAAAGATATGATCATCTGGATAATGGCAACTACATACCAGTACGAATTTTACCTTGCACGTCCAAAAATCTTTGAAAGGCTTCAATGCAATCAACTCAGATTACATTTTGATAATATTTTAAGAACTGATTTTAGAAACGGGTATGGATATCAAGCCACACTAATGCAGCAGGTGGGGGGCTGGATGGGCTCCCTGGACAATGGCTCCAATGTGACTACAATATTAATGGACCTTCCAAGGCCGTTGACACCTTTATCATAAAGAAACTAAGTAAAAGTTACTTTATATTTGAAAACAATGCGTTAATCTATGATCCTCATATATAGTAGCAGCGATAAAGCTTTCAAAGGAATACCACAAGGCTCCATTCTGAAACGTCTTTATAAACTAGTGTCGACTTCACAAAAAGAAGCGGAGCTAGCAGTCTTTCGAAAGATGCACACCTGATGTAAGGTCAATCTGTATACATTTTATCCCATATTACACCCAGCAATCACACACCAAATTAAAATTAAAAGTTACTTTAGCAGTGCCCAAGATATACATGCTTCTTTTTTTAAATAACCAGGATAAAACCAGCGAGGAAACCTGTCAAATACTTTAAAAATCAAACCTTGGACATACCATGACGCGATAGAAACTTTTGTTTCTTTTTTAATAATACAAAACTTAAAGCTTTGTACATTTTTAAAAGTGGTACAAACTATGCTTGGAAAGAAGATGATAATATAAAGGACGAGTACATGTCACATCCTCGGTAAATCATTAGCAATTTACGACCTGCCGTAAATCGGCCTTAAACTCCATCTGTATCAGAATTTCTATTAGAGCTCAATACTAGAATGATAGTAAAAATAATGTACCAACCATCATACATTTTCGTCAATGTATCTGATAAGAGAAATCTGTGACTTTTCATCTGTATAAATTTGGTGACAGGGCAGTGTTTTCTATCCTTTCAAAGTAATAATCCATATTTGGATATATCTATAACACACTACACTATCCCATAAAGTGTTTCGTGATTTTGGATTGCCTGGACGTTTAAAAATATACCAATATTCTTTTTTGAAAAGATAAATGCTTCTATACCAAGTCCAATCGTATGAAATGTCTTTAGTCAAGTATATAGGAAGCACGTACGGTTTGTTGTTGTTGTTGTTGTTGTTGTGGGGTTTAATACCAAGGAGTGCTAGGCGAGTATTTTTGCCGCAGTGTCTTTTCCAGAATGTCACGCAAATGTTTAAAAATAGGCAAGCCAAGTATGATCGTTATACTTATATGATCAAAAAGAAAACAAGTCATCCACAACGGATTTTAAAAACAAAAAGCAATAAATGATACAACAAATGCAATAAACTTAATCATTTCATTGGTCAATTCATAATTTCTAACTTAATTGTCGCCCAGGGTCCCAACTTGTTGACGTTTCGAATCAAACCTGATTTTCATTTTGAAATTGGCCGCCATATTTGCATGGGCGAGTCCACGTTTTGAAGCAACATATGTGACTATTCTCTATCTTTGATAACCTCAATAATTTCGTCAATTTTGGAGTTATATCTCTTGGAACAAACGTGTACAAGAGTTCATCCTTTTTATTTGTTCAAATTATGCTTTCAAAAAATATTAAAACGACAGTAGATTTAGCAAATATTGGACGCAGATGACGCAGTTTTTAACTGCAACGGACTGTTTTAGAAACCCGAAAAGGACAGTGATCAGTCTGTGTGCTTCTTTACATCGAGAGCTTCCGTTTGCTTCGAAACACAAACAAGCTGACAGTATTAGGGAGCACTTGGCAACAATTATGTAATAAATTATAAATTGTTGAGTGGAATTACTATGTTTTATACATTTTTTATATCCATGGTGCTTTTTGTTCTTAATATCGGTAGGGGGTACAAACGGGAAGGTGTGCGAATACAATTGGTGAACAGAATGTACGGATTACTGTATTGGATTTCATGGTATTATGAAATAGGATTCATATTGATTCTAACCGTTAAGTACAGCTGATGAAAAATAATAGTTCCACATATGATGATACGATCATTTAGCTGCACCCTTGAAATGAATTGGTGCAAATATAGCAGCATACAAACTTAAATACTCTTAAGTTTTTCAGTGTAAAGTAATTTACCAACTTCCTGAGGTCCTCCAGATTTTTTATCCAGTTTTCTCCTATCTGATATGTGATGAGTTGGGCCAGGTCAGGATTACACAGCAGCAGCCAGCGGCGAGGGGTGATGCCATTCGTTTTGTTCATAAATCGCTCTGGGAACAGTTCGAAGAAATCTCTGAACGTCTCCGTCTTTAGCAAATGCGAATGGATCTTGGAAACACCGTTCACGGCGTGTGAACCAATTATAGCCAAATGTGCCATGTTGATTTGCTTCACTGGATCCTCTTCTACTATGGACAGATGCTTTAGCTTCTGCATGTCGTTAGGGTACTTGGCTTTTACATCCTCCAAGAAATAATGGTTGATGAGGTAGATTATCTGCAGATGTCGTGGAAGTAGGCGTTGCATTAGCGATACAGGCCAGCGCTCCAGTGCCTCAGGTAGCAGGGTATGATTCGTGTAGCTGCACGTGCGGTACGTGATGTTCCATGCCATTTCCCATGTGAGGCCCTCTTCGTCCACCAATAACCGCATCAGTTCTGGTATGGCAAGAGCAGGATGGGTGTCATTCAGCTGAATAGCGATTTTGTCTGGAAAGTCGGTCATGACCATTTTCTTGCAGATCAAATTTACTGGTTTGTTCGCCTTGTATCGACGAATCATATCTTGAAGAGAGGATGAAACAAGAAAATATTCTTGTTTCAGTCTAAGTTCTTTGCCTTCAAAGTTGTTGTCGTTAGGATAAAGAACCATGGAAATATTCTCTGCTATGTTTCTTTCAATCACAGCATCTAGGTAGGCTCCGTCATTAAATATTTTTAAATTAAAGCAGTCTGGCGCTTTTGCTGACCATAGTCTTGCAACATTGACCACATTGTTTCCGTATCCTGGTACTGGAGTATCGTACGGGACTGCGAGAACTGTTTGTGTATTGACCCATTTGCTTCCCTCTTTCGTCTGCTCCACACTGCCGTAGAACTGAACCTTACGCACGTATTCAGGTCTGGCTACTTCCCACGGGTTACCAAAACGAAGCCATTCGTCCGGTTCTTCTACTTGCCACCCATCAACTATTTTCTGCGTGAATATTCCGTAATCGTATCGGATTCCATATCCGTAGGCAGCGAGACCAAGTGTAGCCATGGAGTCGAGAAAACAAGCTGCCAGCCGACCCAAGCCCCCGTTACCAAGTCCAGCATCTTCTTCCATGGATTGTAGTTCTTCCATTTCCAAACCCATCCTTGCAATTGCAGCGTCACATGAGTTTTTGATTCCCAGATTTATCATCGTATTTGTCAACGATCTTCCTATGTAAAACTCCAGAGACAAATAACATATTCCTTTGGCATGTTTTGAATAATAATGTTGATACGTTCTTATCCATCGTCCAGCAAGATGATCTCTCACAGTATGCGCCAATGCCTGGAAAAAATCTCGGTTCGTGGCACTGTTGCGATCTTTGACGAGAGTGAAATGTAAATGCTTATTGAAACTGTTAATAATATTTTCTTCCTGTTCATTTGGAGCGACTCCTGTTATACTTATGTTCTTACGCTTTTTATCCTCATCTAATAATCTATTATCATTCATCTTATTAATATATTTTCGTTACAAGTCAAAGATGGGACTCGAAAATCACTATTTTGCCTTGTTGGACCTGCTGACGTCACCGTATGACGTGAGCAGTTTGACGTCATGAAAAACTCATTTCAACCACCTTTCGTGCTAAGTGGGTGCTCTGCATATATTTTTAACTTCTGAGAGAGTCACAGTAATCGTCTCTTTTTACAATTTACCTCTAAGTCGAGGAATTGAAAATGACCAAGCGGAACTAGCAATTTTTGTATAGTTGCACATCTGAAGTAAGGCCAAGCTGTATAATTTTATAACCCATATTACACCCATCAATCATGCACCAAAATAAAGGGAATTAAACGTTTATTTTTTTAAAACAAGACTTAGAATGTACCATGTCTTCTTTAAATAGCTAATATAACCAGTGAGGAAACCCGGGTAAATTCCTTTTCTTTAAAAATCTAATCCCATGTAAAATACGAAACTAGATCGCCACCTAAAAAAGCGCTTGTAACTATATTTGTCATTAAACATTATTGATGCATTGACCTTGATACCTTCATCTAAATTTAGTTCCTTCCTTCTTCTTTATCTTTTCTTTGTTTGTTTATGCTCTCAGTTTGTTTTGTTTTTACTACTGAAGTTTATGTTTTAACTGTTTCTGTTACTGTCTTTTAAAGCTTTCATACATTATGCCCTGAATGTCATTTTTCTTTGAAATCTGACGTGTATGTTTTCTAGGAAAAAATCATATTAATTTAAGAGCATTTGATCAGATCTTTGAACTGTTTCTTGTATATGATTAATTCTCTGTAATCAGCTTACCTGAAATTGAAGAAACTTGAAACGTTTATTCACATGTATGCACGAGAGAGAGAGAGAGAGAGAGAGAGAGAGAGACCTAGTCAAGTCGAATATATCTAGGGATATAAACACATAAAATAAACTTTGCCAAGCCTTTTGTCGACTCTAAAACATTTTAAAACATATACAGAAGGCATATAGTTACAGGGAATGTAAGACAAGCTCACTTTTGACACAAAAAGACAGATAAGATAAAACATAGCAAAATGAGGCTCATGAAGCGTTAAAAATATGGGCATTAGTAGTAGTTTGAAACAAGCATACATAATTTATGCAAGCACACACAAACATACAGAATTTATTCAAGCACACACAAACATACAGAAGTTATGCAAGCACACACAAACATACAGACGTTATGCAAGCATACACAAACATACAGAAGTTATGCAAGCACACACAAACATACAGAAGTTATGCAAGCACACACACACAAACAGACGTTATGCAAGCATACACAAACATACATAAGTTATGCAAGCACACACAAACATACAGAAGTTATGCAAGCACACAAACATACAGACGTTATGCAAGCACACAAACATACAGACGTTATGCAAACACACATACAGATGTTATGCAAGCACACAAACATACAGACGTAATGCAAGCACACAAACATACAGACGTTATGCAGGCACACAAACATGCAGACGTTATTCAAGCACACAAGGATACAGAAATTATGCAAGCACACAAACATACAGACGTTATGCAGGCACACAAACATACAGACGTTATGCAAGCACACAAGGATACAAAAATTATGCAAGCACACAAACATACAGACGTTATGCAAACACACAAACATACAGAAGTTATGCAAGCACACACAAACATACAGAAGTTATGCAAGCACATAAACATACAGAAGTTATGCAAGCACACAAACATACAAACGTTATGCAGGTACACAAGCATACAGAAGTTATGCAAGTAAACAAACATACAGAAGTTATGCAAGCACACAAACATACAAAAGTTATGCAAGCAGACACACATACATATGTTATGCAATTACTAAAGTATACAGACGTTTTGCAAGCACACAAACATACAGAAGTTATGCAAGCACACAAACATACAGACGTTATGCAAACACACATACAGACGTTATGCAAGCATACAAACATGCAGACGTTATGCAAGCACACAAACATACAGACATTATGCAAGCACACACAAACATACAGAAGTTATGCAAACACACACAAACATACAGAAGTTATGCAAGCACACAAGCATACAGAAGTTATGCAAGCACATACAAACATACAGAAGTTATGCAAGCACACAAACATACATAAGTTATGCAAGCCCACACAAACATACAGAAGTTATGCAAGCACAAGCAACCAAAGGTAAATAAGACACTTGTATATAACAAGACTGATGCGTGTGCATGTGTGTGTGATTTGGATTTTAACGTAGCCTTAATTTTTATTTTAGTCAGATCGCTACAATGTCTGCAGTGTGGCAATTTATCGCCATGTCTAGTACTGGGGCAACCTGCCGCAGACATGTAGCATGATGTCCAAACAACTCACATTATCCTGATACCAGGCCGACCAGTCATAACACTAACCCTTTAATGCTGAGAGCCTAGCGAGGCAGCTGCTAGTACCACTGTTATAAGACTTTTGTATGACTCGCCGGGTTTCGAACCCGCAACCCCCCGCATCCGAGGCGGACTCTCTACCAATTAGGCCACCTGAGAAATTGAACGTAATATAGTACAAAGAGATTAGTATGTGTAATACTTATCAAACGAAAAGGAGAGTTAACATCCATTACATGACAGTTATATTAATATATTAAGTACAATTTCATACATTTTTATGCAGTTATGTATACTTTATTACTTATGTAATAATTTTCGTAATTTTATTTGCTTCTGATTAGAAAATACTTGTAATCAGGCATTGCTCCGGGAGATTGTTACAGCCTTAGGCACCCAAACGCTTATAGCCAGGTATAGTTTCCAGGCGGCTGTTACAGCCTTGGACACCCAAACGCTTATAGCCAGGTATAGTTTCCAGGCGGCTGTTACAGCCTTGGACACCCAAACGCTTATAGCCAGGTATAGTTTCCAGGCGGCTGTTACAGCCTTGGACACCCAAATACTTATAGCCAGGCATTGTTCATGGCGGTTGTTACAGTTTTAGGCACCAAAAATTTGAAAATGATACAAGTAAAATTACACACTGTTTATGATGTGCGTCCAATAATCACTAAACATTGCTTTCACTGACTCAATAAAAAGTATTAAGACATTTAAAAACGTTTACGTTCGTTTGAGTTGAAATGTAACAGCAAACTCAGGCATAAGCATTTAAAACAAATTTTAAAGTTTAAAAGTTGATTTCTTTGTAACCATTATTTTTAAATGCAGCTAACAAATCCATATTTCTGTAAGGAAAAAGCAGTCAACGAGAATTATGCTGTCTACAAAATTAGTTACCATGTACTTTCGTTGGGTTAATTCGTGTAATAGCTTGGGCTGCCATTACAGTCACGTTAATCTCACCTTGTCCTAAAGTGTGTTTGCTTTTGAACTAATGAAGCATACGTCAAGCATTTTAACGATATAGTAGCATATTCTGGTAGAAATATGCAGTAATATCTCCTGGGATAAATTAAAACAACCTGTCGGATTATAATTGTCTGAACATTGAAAACTAGGATAAAGTTTAATCGCATGACAGTAGTAATGGGGATACCTTAGCGTCAATGGAAATCACAGCCAAAAAGACCATGGGAACGTTTAGTGACAAAACTTTTCAGATCACTCTGGGAACGTTTAGCGTCAAGGGGAATTGATCACAGGTAATGAGAAGTCATCAATTCAATCCTGACTTTTTGCCTGAAAATCTCTGACAAGTGAACGTCTATTAGCTTTGTCTTCGTACTCTGGGCCAAGAGAGCTTAGATGCGACGGCTCTCCAGAGCAGTCGGTGGAGGGAGGAATGATCACGCAGGTCTTTATACCACTGATGAACACTGCTTCTTCCAAGATGAGGCCCCAAGCGTCCTCCAGATACTCGTCTAATTTGTCTTCTTGACTCATCATTAGACATTTATATTGTTGAATTTGACTGCGATGGTCGTTTTTACATCCATATCAATCTTTCTTGCTCAATTCCGAAATTGTATCCGCCATGTGCTTGGCAAATAGGAGACAAAATGTTGTTCTTGTTCTGGCCATCTGGACATGACCACCACATCATTTTCGTCTTTGTCTTTGGGTTCTGTTTTCACGGTATCCTCCCATTCCATTTTCATAGATTCTTCCCATTCAAAGAGGGATAACAATCTTCCATAGTTGTTAATAGTCTAGAATGACTTCTCTCAAACTGTTGATTTATATGGTATTATTGAATGCGGAATACAGGACGACGTTCACCATCTCAGGTAGAGCTTTAGAAAACTGAAGTTCCACACAAATCTGTCCTGATTTTATAAGGTGGAAATGTACGTCGTCTCTGCCTTGGTCTGAAGTGAAATCAAAAGCCCACAAGGCATAGCCTCCTGCATAATCCACGTACGTAATGCCATGACTGGTGTTGGTCCGTGACTGCCCGGTGGCCTCGAACATGGATGAGTACGATCTCAAGTAATTCATCTTGGCACTAAAATCAGGTTTGAAGGGTCTGGTACACAAGGTTTTGCCATCGCGACTGGCTCCATCTTGGACACGTCGTAGTGCTGAATCTCGAAAGGAGTTTGATTGTGGGCTTCGTTGAAGACTGCATTGCTAACGATACCAACGATTAACCGCTTGGTTAAATGTCCTTGGAACAGATGATCTTCGATCTTGGATCGGAATCCAGTGGCAATGGTGAAGGTTTTCACTTCCTCGCGTCGTATCGGATACTTGACGGTCGTTCTACTTAAAGTGTGACTAATGTCATTTCCCAATTTAGGTAACACTTCCACGCGTCGCACATATAATCTGGTTTCCTCGATGTAGGTTTTGTAATCGGTAGAACCAGCCATCAAATGGAAAGTGCTACTGCTCAGATTCAGTCTCAGGCGAACATTCAAGCCCGTATAGCAAATAGTTCTCTTGTAACCACATGTCCAAATGTAAGCGGTCCATCAGTACTAAACTTTGGCTTCCAGCAATTTTCTTTTGACTTGCGTCGAATCCGTTTTTGGTGCAATCTTTATCTGCCATATCATCGAACTTGCCCGTTCTGTCAGGTTTCCATACCATGCATGCATCCAGCTGAGTGTTTTTGGCTTCCTTTCCGTACCTCAAGAGATTTTCCAGGCACGCTCGATAAGGGTAAATATCCATGCTGATGCTGACCAGTTTGTTATTCAAGTACAAATCCACTTCGCTGAACAAGGAATGTTTGAAATTGTTGACGGAGCTACTGCCTCATCGGCGTCTAGATCGCTACCATCCGTTTCGTTCACTTTGACTTTTAAATACAAGTAACAACTGTTCAGATCGATGTAATCTCCGGGCTGTCCTTTGATTTCAAACTCGTTGTGAGCTGATACTGTCAAAGAGGAGATTCGACCCATTGGGATTCTTGCATCGTCATCATGATGGGCGGCATGGCAAACAGATCCAGTTCCGACTTGGAACAAGCGCAAGACTCTCGGTGCATCATTTTCTTGCTTTCTTTCTCTCTTTCTCTCTGTGATATTGTTAATAATCAAAAACGTCTAAGTCTCGAGCACTTATTCTTTTCTTAATCTTTATAGTTTATGAGTGCGAAGTCCTCTGGAAGGGTATCTTCGTCGTCTCGTTCTGCTTTGTCCTTGCTGTGGCGTCAGGGAACCAGGAAGGCCTGACTCAGCAGAGTCTAGGGCATTTAAAGGAGTTTCTCGCTGACCCAAAATCTCTTTACCCGTTTGAATCAAGACATTTTTGGCTGCTCTCAAGAAAGCTTCTTTATGGTTTTGTTTGTCGATGATGACATTTTGGGGAAATTCTTTACCGTGCGACAATGCGACATCTTTCAAGGCGTGTTATCATCGTGTCACCGTCGGTTTCAAAACGGGACCACGAAACGAAAGACCAAGTTCAACATTTCTCCTAAACCATGTCCTCGGTGTCAAGCGACTCCTCGGTACACTGGATACATGACTTACCACTCGTTAGAGAATCGATTTCGTCGTGTCTTTTCCTTTGGAGAATGGAATATTTTGTCCCAGATCTTGTTTTATAGCAGTGTAGAAATTGTCGAAATACGACTTACTGACGGGCAAATAGTGAGGATATACAAAGTCGCGGTGAACATGACAGGTGTTTCCACCTTCCTCGTCAGTGACCGTGGTAGAATCCACCTTGAAAGGAATGACACGCAGTAACGGTACGCATGTGTGTCCCACGACGTTGTACTCCGCCACATCGGAGTATACAAACATAAAATTGAATCCCTCGTTCAGTTCTACAGGGGATCTAAAAGCCCTGTAAAACTCCATATTGCTGTTGATCTTGGGCTCAGATTCTGTGCTACCATCTGTGAATGTCCACCCAAAATATCAAACATACTACCATTAAACGTGATGGAAAACGTTTCGCTATCCTGAAATCTCATCAATAGGCGACGAGTCACTTTATCTTAACACTTTTTTGTCTCTGTTTAGGGCTTTGCCAAACGCTGCCTCGAACCTGTCAGCAACTGTGTCCACCAAATGTTCACCGCTCACATAATAGCTTGACGAAAGTTGCACAGTACTGATGCTTAATAATGGATTGCTTGCTGACTTTGTACCATCTGAAAATCCGATTTTGTTCATCTCTTCCTGCAACAAAACATTCAGGATCTGATCTGGAAAGTGTTTCGAGTTTAAGTGATGTTTTTGATTTGTCTAGCTAAATAACTTCTACCAAAGCCACCTCCCAATGGACATCGTGATCGAATTGGATGGCCAGAGGTTATATGGGCGTGTAACATCAGAAAGTAGTGTTGAGAAACACATCCATGGAATTGTCACTGTGTAACGTTAAGTGAAATTGGTTGTTGTTGTTCATAACTCCAGAGTTCTTCGGCTGTCCGAGGGGTCTCTCAAAGTCAGACGAGTGTCCAAAAGAAAATTGCTGTTGTGGTTATTGTTGGAGTGGTGACTGACGTTGGACACAAGACTCCAATTGTTCCCGTTCGAGGAGTATTTCAGGAAGGATTGGGGACAATTTTTTGTCTCTTTGTTGCAAACTCAAATAGGAAATGGAAGCACCGGTGGCACAATACACCACAAAGATTTGGCAGAAAAAGACGATCCGTGTTTAGGCACACGTTCTCCACACCACACCACACCCACACCCCCAAGGGTAGCTTTTGTGGATTTTACAGAGAAGAAGTGGGTGAAGGGGTGGTCACAGTGCACCTGTGTCTGTGTTGAAGGGCATGATGATCGCTTCTTTTCATAGTCAATGATTGCGAATCGTCGATATAAGAATAAAAACTGGGAGAATATCCTTTCCAATGGACTTTGACTTCTTTGACACTTTTACTGTTCTTCGTTCGAGATTGCTTTCGACGTCGTATACTTTGTCTTCTTCTTTATTCACGCGGATAACTCGGGCAAGTAAAATGGCAGGATGACGGCCAGCCACTCGTCCAGTGATACGAAACAATTCGGTGGTCCAGTTGGGTAAGCAACGTTCGTCGAAAGTGCCTTTGGTTTTGCCAATGTGCACCCAATCTCCTGCTGTCAACATTCCACCTTTCTTGGGGACAGCCAGCGTCGGGGACGTACCAAATAGACGCTCAAAAAACGGTCAATTCTTTCGGAAAGGTTGTTTCAGAAATTCGGTGCCTTTTTCGGTTTGCCATCGAAGAGGGTGACGCCCAGTTTGTTTCAACACCAGCTGGAGGAGGGTTCGCACTAACTCATTGCTCGATTTGGAAGTCAATAGCACAACTCAAATTTGGAAAAGACATCGATGACACAAAACAAGTATTTGTAGCCTTGATTGAAGGTGGCCAAATGAGAGACATCGACTAAATCGGTTTGCCATTGATGATCAATGCCCTCCACTCGTCAAACTGGTTTGTGTAAAGTGTACTGGCTTGTTCTTGTAACCATCGATGCACTTGAGGTAAACGGAGACTTTTCAGTCGAGTTTTGGCAGCACGATACAATTTCTGAACCCCTCCATAACCGGCAGGATTAGATGGATCTTAGTAAATGCTGGCTAACACATTTTCTATTTTTTAATAAGTCACCCACTTTTTGCTGATGCTACTTTGGATGGTGGTTTGGAAAAAGCTTTACGTGTCTGACGTGCCACGGGAATAGAAGTCGAGAGTAGTGGTGGTAGTGGGGGTGGTAATGGGATGGCTTTTTCTCTTCTTTTCCTTTTTTCACGTCTGGTTTCCCTTTTTTCTTTTTCAAGCTGGGCAATGCATCCGTTCTTGTCCTTCGTCAAGAAAGGATTGCGAGGACAAGCATCCCTCACATTTTGATCCACAATGCTTATGCTGCTCTCGATTGTTATAGCCATAGTCACATTTCTCACAGCAATGATCGTATCACAGGAATGCGGCGAAACTGGTAATGGCACCGTGATGATAATCGTGAATGTATTTTCCGTCATTGAAATCTTTGCCTCGTAACAACAGAGGTCCACGCACTTCTTGAGGGTGTACTTTCAAGGTGTGGCGTGGGCCCAAGACGTCAAGCAATTTTCAGGAATGCCGCGGGGGGGGGGGGGGAGGGGATAGCCTAGCTTGCTTTAACATGAGTTCTGCTTCTTTTCGTTGTTGAATAGTTTTCCAGGCTCTTTTCCATTCTACTGTTTCGTTCTTGTCGGCATACGTTCGTCTCACGATTCACGGGCTAAACACATCTTTTCTTGAGGGTTGTTAATTCTGACGAGACTATTTTTGGTGCTGCGAAGGTCGTCCACCAATAACACCTTTTTGCGTCCTGTCCCTTGGTGAAGAGACACGTGGGTCATGAACAGTGTCGCTTTTCGATCAGTGATGTGCAACTTGTTGTTGGATTGTTGCATGTGTTGAATCTTGTCGATGACTTTGGAAGGTGTCATCTCTGACGAGCTGCTAAACTCGATCCAAACGGGGGACTTCAAACTGGCGTGATGAATGAAAATTCTCAAGCGATCATCTTCTTTGGCTTCACGTTGCCGTTTCAGTGTGGTTAACAAAGAATCCTAGGCCTCAGTGATAAACACCTCTGCTTTATCCAACGGTACTTCGGACTTGAAATCTTTAAACCTCACCGTGTTCATGTAAGCCGTAGTTCTAAATTTTCTAGAGGAGCGCTTTTCCGTCTCTCGAATGTAATAGTATGTTTGAGGAGTTAATGGTGGACTTTGGTTGGGTGTAGACTCTCTGGATCTTTTTTCCGGCTCACTCATGTCATCTTCAAAATAACTGGCATGAATTTGAGCCAGGACTTCAACTACTGTGCGAGGCCATAAATCAGGTTTCTGCCTATTACGTTCTTCTCCTTTGTCCACGAAATAATGCAATCGTTTCACCTCGATTGCAAAAAGGTCAAATGACTACATTTTAAACGCCACGGTACCCTATGTCCATGTCAGACCAGTGTCTTACCTATATAAAGGGTCAGTGTCTTCCCTTCCAGTAGTATTTTCACTGTCAAACCGACCAGAACGATTGAAGAGTCCACACAGATCGAACTTCTGATCAGAGTTTTGCGAGGTGTCATAAGAAAGTATGTCCAGACCGTAAAAAAGCAAGACAGGTGTCAGAAGAGATACAAGTCAAGATATCTGTTGCCATTGTCAAGAGAAAGAACATTGGTCTTCAAATGCCGTGAAAGACAACATGAGAAAGACGAAGAGAGGGGTTCAGAACAGGAAGAAGAGGTACTCTCCCAAAAGGAAAAACCTAGACTCGTCCAGAAAGAGAAGAAAGAGAAGAAAAGAAGACGATGAGAAAGTGAGGAAGAAGAGGAGAAAAAACCCGTGAAAGTGAAGAAATTCAACAACAAAAACAGACAGAGTGAACAAACACACAGAAGAAGTCTATGATCTTTTCAAATAGTTGTTTTGTGAATTGGATTGTAAAATTTGTAACAGAATAGACCAGACAGAAAACGTAATTGTCTTTTGGTCTTGATAGTTTAGAATATGGACCTACACTCACGTACTCACTCACAGACGTACATGATGGGCAAAAAAGGGATTTTGCGTTTAATTGATTTGGGCAAAATGAATGCTGTCTGTTTTAGAGAAAGATGAGTGGCCCTGAAAAGGACCGTTGGTTGTTTGTAGTAACAGGGTTGGGTTGTTTGGCTCTGGAAGGTCTTTTCCTCTTGGGTCATAATAAAGAAGTCTGATACATTTTTTCACTGTCCTCCTTCTCTCATTGACCTTGTTTCTTCTCTGTTGCTGCTTCTTCCTGTCGTTTCCTTCTTCTTGCCTCTTGTTCTTGCTGGTGCTGCTGAAGGAGGAAAGCTTGTTCTGCTTCTTTCTGCTGCTGTAAAAATTTCTCCAATTCTTCCTTCTGTCTCTGTTTAAAATCCTCGTTGTGTGGTAAAGAAGAAGGTACGAAGGTGCTGGTACCGGAACAAATTCTTGCGAAGAAGAGAGAAAATCCCCTAAATCGCAATTAAAATCGGTCTCTACTGGAAGTAAGACTGTGTTGACTTCAGTAACCGCTGCTGTGCCATCGCTTCTCGTCTCCACTGCCGGTGCACCCCAATTCAACATATTTTTAGTTTCCGTCATGTTTGAAAACTTTGTTGCATTGATTCACTGCGCACAAACGCTAGCGCATCTATATAGGGAATGTGATGTCTCAGGCAGCTCTCAATGTCAGATGTCAAACCCTGGCACGATTCCGCTAGAAGTCATAAGTTTCCCCTAATTCCGAAGACCTCTGTACAACTACTGTTGTAAACTGTAAAGTCCAGAGTGTCCATTCTATAAATACTATTACTCTGATTAATACAAGACCACATATCTCACAAGTTCCCAATTGTCTATCAAACGCACAACTGCATGGTTTCTCTTCATTAACTTCTCGTAACGCACCGTCAGCATTTCACGCCGGAAAACTATACTACTGTTCCACCTAACACAGGGAACTAATTTTACTACCCCACCTTAGGCCAGTCAAATCATGGTTTTAAGCCACATTTCGCAAGTAACGGAACATTCCCTTCTTATTTATTTCAATGTGTAATTTACCAGTCTCCAGTCATAAATACTGTACCTAGAGAAACACAGTCAATATACACAATTAGATTTTTTTTAATAGGGACTATTGAGCGATAGGGACGTTCATAAGGCTCTGACCTGAATTCATCAAAAGTAAGCCATGGCATCATGGACACTCACTAATACTTCACCCAGTAACGTTTGCTATTAGTATTTGGCTAATTATTTCGGTCTGAGGAATATTTCCCATAATCAAATAATCACAAACATATAAGAAATCCTTAAAACGAGTGATGTAAACAAATGCCCATGCTCCAAATTTATTTCAATATGTATTTGATCGATTACATTTTTGCTGTCAATTCCATTATTACGTTTCAACATTTGACAACAGTGCTCTTATGTATGTGCACCTTCATACTAAAACAATGGATTGGGATAATGAAGAATTCAATTATAGTGGACATCATAATTCAGTTTTTGTAGTGCACTATTGATATGTTTGACGGTAGTTCATCTATTGAAGTAAAGTCGTGCTCTCTCTCTCTCTCTCTCTCTCTCTCTCTCTCTCTCATTTGTGATGATCCATTATATTTTATATCATACACAATTTTACTTTTAGATTTTATTCCCGTTAGGTCGGTATTGTTATCGTTACTTGAAACTATACCGGTAAATACAAGACAATTTTAATTGATTTTCTGTGTATTTTATTGTACTAATTTCTAATTTCAGAACTAGGTTTGACACAACAATCTGACTTCTGAATAAATAATCTAATAACAAAGCCTGTAAATGAAGAATGCATTTACGTAATTCATCAATAAAATTGCATATAATATAAACTTCGCATTTTGAAAATACGTCATCAACAAAATAATGCAATAATCGCCAACACTCTCCGTTTTATCGATAGTGCTTGAAAGAGAAACTTTCATTCGCTCATTCAAATAGTCAGAAAGGTCGTTGTAGGTCGCAATGTCAGGCAGATTTAACTCGCGCTTGCAATGACTGGTTAAGTGGGTTTATGCATATTGATGTGCAAGGAGGAAATCTCCACATAACCTGCCATGAGTGATACAGGAGCGTTGTCAGTTGTCTCCCGTGGCATGCGACGACGGTTTAGGTTCAGTTTCTTGTAAACTGTACCGATTTGTTTCTTGCAAAATCATTTGACCTGTAACAAATTAATAATTGGTGGGAGATCGATAAGATAAATTAGAGGGTAGCAGACAATGTTTCCCAGCGTGTGGTGGAACTGATTAAATTGACAAACGGTTTATTATTTCAGCTAATCCCTCTCCTTTGATAAAATATGTAGACAATCAATAAAATGTGTGCAATTACTGATTTTTCTTGAGGTACCTAAATTTGTCAACATTCATTTTAAAACTCCCTATGCAGCCATGGATCTTTATTTACATGTATCCTTAAAATAGATTTTTGCATAAAAATCGGACTAAGCAAGCTAGTCTAAGGTATTTTGCATAATTTCTCTGCAAGTATTAATTCCATTCTACTAATATATAAGCAATAATTCAATACCTGCAGTGAAGCTTACATAGATTTATGACGGCCACTGGCGCGCCGCGATATTTCCGTGCCATTAACCAAGTAAGTTATACAGAGAAGAAACGTCTCTTGGAGCTGTTGACATCTTACGATATCTGTGACCACTGCGAAACTTAAATTTGAAAAGTAAATAGCGTTTACGACATAGGTCGGAAGGAGGTAAATAGCCTTTACGACATAGGTCAGAAGGAGTATTTATTATTCTATTTATTAATACACCGTTATCAGATTCAGGATAAGAAGTCGAAGAGGTGTTTGACTGGTAAGCTACATGAAAAATATGATGCTTTTTTCACATCTATCTATCTATGTATGTATGTATGTATGTATGCATGTATGTCTAGAAATTTAGAAAAAAATATTTAGAATAATTGATAACACTCGAAAAGGGACGTATTCATTTTGAGATTTCGCGAATAGAGTACGTGATATTTATTTATTTATTTATAACTTACACTTGTTCTGTCGTAATATAACCAAGGACTTCAGACGGTAGCTCAGATAATTATTCCAAAAAGCAGTCATCTAAAGTTAAAAAATATTGGTGAAAAAATTTGACATATCATAATTGTATTAGTATGTTGCGAAGCTGCTAATTCAGCGAATTACCCCCACCCCACAATCAGCTCTGAGGTGGTTGTCAGTTCGTGCTAATTTGAGAAAATGGTCCTGACTGTTCTATCACCACTAGTTGCATATAGTACTTGGCCAAAAATAAGCTTCAATTTGAAAAGATCCCGCGGACTTCTTCAGTCTAGCGAAGGTAATGTTGAAAATATTCATGAAGTGGCATTTTTAGCGGTGCTGTTCAAATTAATGTATTTTTAGTTGTTGCTTGCACTGAATGTTTTGTTATTATTTTCTCCTGATATCAGTAGCTATTGGATACAAAATATCCCATTGAAGAAGGCAATACAAATTGACAGAAGAATTCAAAATCATCATTTTCAAAGGCCAGTGTTCATTTAATATCGTACTTTATACTATTTCGCTACATGATATCGTCACTTCAATCAATTTATCGAGTAGGTCTCCTTCTTTTCAGAAACATCTATGGTTTTTGCACATAATTTACCCCCTCCCACGTAAGTTTTAAAAGAATTGCAGAGTTAATTGACACCCACATTTAGTAAATGTGATCAATACAATGATCAATCTGCAGCAATAAGCATTCAAACGCACGCGTATAATTAAAATAATTAAAGACCAATAGCTGAGCATACCTTTCGTTCCCAGTGTTTGAACCATTTGCCTTCCGTAATTATAAAGTGTTTGACAACAATTACATTGTTATAGGAATTCGCTTTTAACGATTTTATGTCTTTCTTTTTAGTTTAAAGAAATCTCTTTGCCCAAAAATATCAGTTACCAGGTCACACAATAATGACATTATTAAACAAGATTTACAACTTTTAAATGGGCACAACCAATGTAGCTGTGTAAAGCTACGATATTTACAGGCAAAACATAACTGCAACGATCCGAAGCTAGTTGTTCTTTTCTTGATTTTCTTGACATTTACTGTAACAAATTACAGTGCAGCCTATTAAATACGAGCCATGGTAGTCGAATTCGATCAAACATGACATCTTCTGAGGTTAAATTAGAAAGAAAACAACTTGTATGCTTATACCTATGTTAAATTTTGCAAAGATAACGGTTTAAGGGTACTTCTCCCTTTAAGTGATTAATTATAGCAATTCCTAATCCGAAAGTTCTAAGTAAAATTTACGTAATGGTGAAAGAAATCATTAACACAGTCATGGTCAAGACAGCAACTGATTTTCTTCCTTCCTTTTTTTTCTTCCTTGCTTGAGTCAAAATTTATTAATTTCTCCTAACGAAAAATAAGAACTTGATTTTGTGCTAACACAAATCTATTTTGTTATGATTCAAACATCTATTTTTACTGCTTAAAGCCACGCAGGTAGGTAAGAACAATAAATGGTTTTTCTTGTATATCTTTCAAAGTACATTTTTCAGTAAGCTTTGGGGAAAAGAACATTCGCTACCGCGGCTTACTCTTGAGCCTACAACTATTGGTTGAAGGGGTATTCTTTTTTGACCAAATCTCTAAACAACTCGACTATTGTCACAAATTCTACCAGGGGCACAGTAAATCTGACAAAATCAGCGCGTATGGCGCATAGCCTATGAATTTTATACGTCGTATATTTGTGTCCTGTGCTACACGACGAAGGCTTATATAAGTGAAGCATGTAATATTTACTACTGGTGTTATCTTTCTTTCCCAGCTTCTTTTGCATGTATTGACTTTATATTCCCATATTCTTTTCCTAACTTTCTGTACAAGAGGATAAATGCAACCTTGTCACTGATGACAAAACTGTGGAAATTAGTCTGTAACCCCTTTGATGTAACACTGAATCGATAGGAACTGTCGTGGTTTGCGGATTTAATTGGATTGGAGACTAGTTTCAAGGGTGGATAGTTGCTGTTTTCTGATAGACTAATGACTTAAGTGGTGACAAGTACCCATTTAACATAAACACCACGCGGGGGCAAGGCAATACTCAAATACTATAAATAATTATGTCACGTTAGATATACTTAAATTCATTCGGTAAATCTATCACGAGTAACAAAGTTTATTATGAACTGATTAAAAACAAGCAAACGAAACAAAAACAATCACTACAAAAGTATTATTTTCCACTTGACAGAGAGCTATGGTGCATCTTTAGTCAATATGATTATCTATATTCCATTGATATCTAATCACTCTCCCTACATAATTACACAGGTGATCATACCATATCATGACACGCATACATTTATCCTGCTGTTAGTTTTGGGTGTGCAGCAACGAAAAGAAAGAAAGAAAGAAAGAACTCCTACCATTTTCCAGTTCCAAAAATTACACCCACACCATTGTAAATACTCAACACTCACTTTCAGTTGTAGGTTGGCTGATTGCTCGTCAATTTGTTCATCCATCATTCAGTTTGACATTATTTTTGTCTTTTTGGCTTCCGGTCTGTCTGTCTACGTCGGGTTAATGTATTTACTTAAATGTAAAATCCTTTCCTATCTTTTCATCCTTAACTGCACGGATGAACCATCCTAGTAAAAACAATATAGAAGTATTGTCTCCAAATAGTACGAAACCATTGTCATCAAGCAGCTCTTTGGTACGTACAAAATTGAGTGACACCGCTCTTTGATATAGAGATGATTTAGTGGAACTGCTCTCTGATACGTATATAACTGAGTGAAGCCGCTCTTTGACAAGAACATGATTGAGTGAAGCCCCTCTATGATACGTAGATAATTGAGTGAAGCCCCTCTATGATACGTAGATAACTGAGTGAAGCAGTTCTTTGATACGTACATAATCAAGTGAAGCCGCTTTTCGATACGTAGATAACTGAGCGAAAAAATATTGTCAGTTTTGAGACATACATAAAGTTGATTGGTACAAACCAGTCACTGCAATTCAGGCGGAAGTTCGCCAAAAATCAGCTGTTATGGGAGTGGCTTTACTGTGTGTGAATGACGACACTGACTAATTAATTTGGATTACATAGATCGACCAATTAAAGACCAATGATAATGGCAAGCCAAACTAGTCCAGTTACCTGTGAAATCTGCATTCCTGTATTATTCTGAGGGAAATACAAAATATGTGAAAGGTGCGGCACAATATCGTATAAACTCAGAGTTCGTAGTTAAGATTGATGTACGGTCAGGCCATTACAAAATATGGATCTTCATTTTACATTGGACATGGTTGGACTTCATTACTGTTGCATTCAACTTTTTCTATTTCGGAAATGCGAGGGATCGCTGCGCATGCTTATAAACGTGCAACTGGCTTTGAGTAGCAACTGGTGCGGTTGCGAACTCCACTCTTCGTAGACAACCGACCTTTCTTGCTGCTGAACAACCCATCTGAGATAGCGCAACTGTTCTGATTATAACAGCCACATCTCACCTTTGCATGCACACGTGACAGTGTGTCCATGACGCTCGTCAATACCATGTTTAAATCACAAGTTTAACCTCACTGATTGCAAGATTCAGTGGAGAGCTTAATACAATTTAAAATTGTGTGCTCACTTCTAGATGCATTGATTTCTACTAAGTTGTTAGCTGTCAGTCACTGAAATAAAGGTCTTGTTCTTAAATTACGACCTTTTGTTTGTGAATGTAATGTTGTAATTTGTTTTGCGAAAGAGTATCACGCTCTAATGCTATTCCATAGACGATTGGTCATACTGAGATGAAGGAAACGTTAATCTCAGTTGAATGTAACATTCATGGAAGAGACGGGAGAACGGCTCGGGGGGGGGGGGGGGGACGGGGAGGAAGTTAAGTTTTTTTTTTAAAATGAAGATAGGGGAAATCGCCAAAAAAAATTGACCCTGTATCGGGAATGTTCGAGTTAATTATTTAATTGGTATTATGTCAAACAAGTATGGTCGTCCGTGGAGTAGGAGGAAGAGTGTAACTGCTCCCCCACCCTTTAAAAATTCCATTTTGCATTGCATATATTGCTGGAAGCCGTTTTTACCTTTGAGTTTAGCTTTGACCCACTCCCACACCCGGAAACACTCCTGCGGATACGAATGAAAACAACATAACGATATGAAAATAAAAATACGTATTCGTTTTCATACATTGCTGTTCTTCCACTGTAAACTTAAAGTGTGTGTATCAGGGTGCCCAATATAAGATTTCCATCACGCTTTGCGACGCTTGGTTGTGTGAGGCTACTAAAGTTGTACATGTAGCAACAAAAAGAGTACTTTGTGAGCTAGAACAAATACATATAAACTGCCATACATTTCAGGCATGGAAATTAATCTTTAATGAAGAAATTTGACCCGACGCGGTTCGTGTCTTCCTGAAGGTTTTTTCCCCTTACTTCCTTGACTATAACAATAAATCCGCTGTGATGCATTGCGGAATCAAACTTGCTTTGATTGCATATTGAGCCAAATAGTTTAACAAATGTCAAAAAAGTAATTTACTGCCAAAACAGATTAGGTTAATGCAATCCTACCGCTCTCTTAAGTCACGAACGGCCTATGTAAGTGAGGTGAATTTACGAAAGGGGGTGGGGGTGATTGTGTTGTGCCGAAGAGTGAAAATTTAATCTTCTAAACTTCGAAGTTCGATTCTGGAGCACGTTTGGTATATAATGAAAAGAAAATTTATTTTCCTACGTAAATGCCGGATTTATTTCCTCTTGTGATACCAAATACGATATATTTTAACTGGTGGCTGCACCATTCGTTAAAAAGTACGTTTATATACCACACAGCGAAATATATCCGGTATTAAAGAAGGAAAAGAAAATAGCCTTTATATATTGGATTTGTTAATGTACTTTAGTGTTCAAGTAAAGTCGTATTTTGAAATACTTGAGAGATTGTAACAAGCGTTTGCGCTTGTTATCCGTAATCATGTAATTTTAACTGAAAATGGACACTGAGTTCAATTAATATAGTCGAAACTAATGTGAAATGACATTTTAAAAAATGTTTTCCGATTCTCATGGATGTACATAGAAGCACATATGCAAGTTGTAATAACTGCATTATTTTCTTTCTGAAACCGATTCCATTAGCTAAAATGTCGTATTTCTTCAACAGATCCTTAGTGCATCGCTAATTCATTTTGGTGTCGCTTAAATGACTATACAGTCGCTTGTTTTACATCACCTTGGAAATCGTGGTTCTACAGGAATCATTCGCCCAGAAATTTAGATAGTTCAGCATATCCATTGGTTTCCGATATCAAATAAAACATACTTTACCTATAAAATTAATCGTAGGTGCCAAATTCTCACATGAAAAAAGCAACTAATGGAAGACACTATACTAAGATACGAGAACTATCCACTGTTACTGATGGCTTAGTTAAAGTACATTGCCACGTTCCTCGCTAATTGACTACATGTGAACTATTTAAAGGAGACTTAATAGAATAAACCCATGTTTAAGTCAAGGAGTTGGAGAAGACGAAGTCTGGTTGTTATTGGCCGTACACCGTAAGCACGAGGGCAAATATTTTACTTGCATTAGTGTCAGACCTGTTGGTACTAAAGGCTGTAACAACCACTTGGAACAATGCCTGGTTATAAATATTTTAATATCAAATAACAATAAATTTACAGGGATAAGGTGAGCGAGTAAAATTATTGTATACATAAAGGCTAGTATTGTTTACTCAAATTATACTTCACAGACCGTTTTAACAATCTGTTGTACCCAGTTAGCCTTCGACACAAAAGCTTGCCGTTTGCATTGTGCCTACTTTGTTGACACGTCTGGTTTATAAATTGAAATCAAGATATGTTATTTTTTCCATCTTATTTACTGTGTGAAAGGAAAATATTCAATTCAGGGCGGTTATTTTCTCCTTTGATTAATGTCAATTGGCTTGTTTGCTAAATCAGTTCGACGAACCGTTTGAAAGGTTTTGAGCGGTCTCAATTTAATTGTCGGTTCCAACAAAGGAGTAGAAACGAAACGAGCAGGAATCATTTGTTTACCAGAATGTATTTGTTGTCGAATGAAGGCGAGAAAGTTAAATACAAATAATCGATTTTCAAACAGCATCGGTATAATTTACATACTTAAGATCGTCCAATATAGCGAGAAGTGAAAATTCGCAAATGCAGAGGATTTTTATACATCTTAATGTTACAGGTAATTACAGGTAAGTTAACTCTGTCCTTTTCCATCTGTCTATTTGTCTGTATCGTATCCTTGCACAAATAACATCGTAGACGCTCAATCAGCGGCACAAACGAATCTTTTTCCCTTATGTTAGTGCTGAATATATATTACTCCCATTTTCCCGTCATTGTAAAACCGTTGTTTCATTTTTTTTTGTCCCGAAGCTCTTTTGACTTCTCTATATAATGATTAGAGACACAATTTTAGACATTAATTATGAGGTGGGTTGTGTGGGAATGCTGAGGCAGAGGATGGGATATGGATGCTTTTTTGGAGACAAAGTAACTAGAGATCTTGCTGAAGTTGAATGTAATGTTCTTTAACAGCATATTTATCTGCCCTTAAACCTTAAACAGTTCAAGGTTCTTAAGTCACTCCACTATTTTGTAAAACGTACTCATTGATAATACTCATAGAAATTTTTAACAAATCTCCCAGGATTTAATATGGCAGGGGGCGTAGAACATTAAGCTCGTTTGTCAATCCCATACGTTCGTGCTTACGTCCCAGAATTATTATCTGTAGAGCTACATCAGATTTTTTACATAGAGGTGCTGGAACCTGTTAGATATTTTTATCAAGAGAACAGAGCAGAACTTACTTTTTTATTTGTTGTATGCAAAAAGCACATAGTCAATATAATACATAATTCACATACAATGTACTGTTGCATATATGAATGAATAAATAATGGTAATAAAATCCCGCGTGCAGATATATCCTCACAAAGAGAGATAGAAAGGGAGGGGGGATACTCTAAGTTGGAATACATTATACATATAAATGCTTAGGTGTTTTAAAGTGGTTAAATGTTCATTTTTGAGTAAATGAAGTATATTGTACATGCTTGGTTTCTGTCATTAATAATAATCAACATAAAACTTCCTAAGTGAGAGGATGATGGGATAGATTAGGACACAATACGACTTTCTTTGAAAAACCAGGCATCCTTTGGCTTGAGATATGAAATGTATATACTATGTATGATAATTTTAGTAAATGCGGCTAGTCTCACTCCTTATGACTAATTGCCCTGAATTTAGAAATAAATTATTGATGAACATGTACATGTTAGTATCTTGTCACGCCCCATTGACTTTTTGCCAGAGTTATACCCCCTTATGACGTGTACTGCATATATTGTTTATCATACTTAGACTGTACTCAGTTAGCTCGATATCATTTCATCAATTACAACGAACTTTGACAGGCAGTAAGTTTGGGTGAACAAACGCATTCCATTTTGTTCGCATGCTCTCATAAGCGTTTACCGAATTGTCCCCATCCATTATTTACCGTTAAATGCGTGTTCTATTTTGATGATTTCTTGTTATAAGATCTGGTTTAGGATCATTTGAGGAATTATTCTGAAACTTTGCAGAGTTTATTGACATGGAGTAAACTGGTTCTGTCATTACTCTTCTGTGATTCGGAGTTATGCTACTTTTATTTTATGAAATGTCCATGGTTCCGAAGCGGAGTTTTGAAGCACCGCTGAAAGTTGGGAAAGTACGGGGTAAAGTTGTTTGCTCTACAACTCTCAAAATGTTAAGAACGTTAACACACGCGTATAATGCATGCTACCTGCTTTTCCTCCACTAGGAAAACCACATATGTCTGAATCAGACATTGATGAAAATGGTTGCTTCGTTGTTATGGGTAAATATACAAAGTACACTAACCTTGTTTGTCCTTGACATACTGGATCACATTTCACAGTGTATGCATCGTTATTTTTCAAAGTGCACTTATAAAAATTTAAAATCTAAAAGATAAATACCTATGAAGTTCAGAAAGTTAAGATAGCTGGTAATTTTCTCTGAGATGCACACCATAAGTATGACTTAGCCGTGAATCTTTTATACAAGCTGATTGGTCATAATTTTATACATATAGCACAGACGATCACTTAAAGAGTGAACAGTTTTTACTCAAAAGTATGAATATAGTATTTACTATGAATACAGTATTCGAAAATAATTAATTTCGTATTAATTACAGGCATATGAATTGGAAATATTCTTAAAAAATGAAATTTTTGTTAGTTTTTGAGGTGCTGATATGACCATAAAGATTCCATTTTTTTGTTTTGCCAACAACCCGCCAACTTAAGGGCAAGGGCTTTTTGCCACAAACCCGCCCCACTTGCTGGCAAGGGTTTTTGCCACCAACCCGCTCCACTTGCGGGGAGGGGATGTAGAATGTGTCTAATGCGAAATCCAGTATGCCGTAAGAGGCTTCAAATGCAACCACGGTGGTTCAGTAGCTGACGTAACGAACTCTTGATCGAAAAGGAATGGTTTAATTCCTACCATTGGATCAGCCCGGGCCGCCTATCGTTATTTGTCCTTGGGCAAGATACTTTACTCCGACTGCCTAGGCACTAAATGCCGTAAAACACTAAAAATATTCCCAAACTAAACTTTCCTTCTGTGTTGACAAACGCATGTCTAATCGCATTTTAACTAATTTTATTTTGTTTTAACCCTTGGGAAAATATTATTTGAGATTAATTACCCTTACAAAGCTTTATCCGCATAATAAAAGGTTTAGAGAAACAATTATATTGCAGGTCGGAAACCTTGTTTAATGTAGTTCAATATTATCCTGATATATCCGTGAATGTGAAGTCTGGTTGAAATTAAACATTCTGGATGTAATATTGAACGATATAGTCCGAAAATATGACGACAGTTTTACATTAAAATTTGTTATGATAGGGTTAACTACACTTTATTTAGGTTTCGCTAACGTCTAATGATAGTTAGATTATCACAAATAGGAGCGAATAATGCGTTGCCATTAAATAATCACCGATCTTCCTTAGCGAATCTGGCCTGAAGAGGACAAACAACTGTTACACTCAGACACAGCACAAAGTTCTGACGTCTGATTGGTGTGGTATTATTAAGAGTCAACCAATCAGACGTATGATTCGTTTTTTATTTATCGCCATCAAATGAAACGCTAGACGTTTTAGCTGATTCTGAAAGTAAGAAATTTGTCGTAATCTCATGGTTTGAACAAATATCTCTCACAAATGAGTCCATTTGATTCTTGACTCCCTATTCGTCTGTTGCTGAGAATTACATATCTCTCATTTTTTGAGGTGTTACGCTTTTAATGATGAACTCAGACCTAAATATATTAAAACCCTACTATCTACCAACAAAAAAACCCCATTCTTCCTCAAAAGTAGGCGTACTTTTATTTGATGTTTCATAAGATGCAATATATGACCATCGAAAATACTACACAACCCACATTTATGTGATGATTTTTGGCAATTGTTTTCTTCATTCACATATAGCTTTTTATTTTAACAAAGACGATTATTCGTGAGATAAAGAAAATCCAGTACTTTCTTCTTTCTCAAAACCATATTAGGTAGCTGAAAAACTCTTTTGTCAGTAAAAAAATATTTTAGGTGCTAGGCGTTTTGATCTCTTTTGCCAAGGCAATAATTTTCTTATTGTAAAAAGGAGTTATTACAGCATTATTATTATTATTATTATTATTATTATTATACAACTTAACTCATTCTATTAAAAAAATAACATGACGCATAATGTTTTGTCCTAAATATGAAATGTCCTGACTTGTTTAAGCTATGCAAGATACACATTTCTAAAAATTGTCAGTACAATTTGCGGTTATTTGCTGATATAGTCTCATAAGAAATGCATAATATTTCCAACACTGCGACCACGCTAACAATACATGTGTTTCGCTTCCTGAGGTGTATGCGATTAAAGAAATATCACTGTATTCAGCTGCCATAGGTTTTGTTGAATTTGTTTAAACATACCTAAACAGAATATATAAATGAATGATTATCAAATGATTGAACTCAATTAAATATCTCATTATCGCATTATTCGACGGCTATCATAGGTTGAAGACCCTCAGAAGTGATCTTGTCTTATACCCCATTGGAAACTGAGTCATACGATCTACAGAAAGGAAAAACATGTTTTTTGTTTTGTAAGCATGTGTGTCTGCAAGCAGTAATAAATTTAACCTGTGTTATATTGTTTACAGGCTTTACTTTTAATCGATTGTGGTCGCAGGAACGCCGCAATGGACTTTTTTTATGTTCATAATGATTGGCACTATATTATGATGTAAGACTGCAGTTTGTTATGGCGTCAACACGTTGCTAACTTTATCCTCATCTTTTCCTTCCAGCCGGAGTCTGGGTTGAATGTGTGTGCGTGTCTTTCTTCCATACAGGCGATCCAGAAAAAATACAGGCGGTGATATTTAAAGGTATGCGTTGGTAATTAATCCTATTACATTCTGATTAATTATTTTCTCACTAACTACCCACTGTCATGCTGTTCAAGAACAAACGTTCTTGTATTATTTTTTTTAAAAAAAATATCCATTTCAGTTTTTTCAAACTTTTTTTTTAAATTCATATGATCGCAGATAAAAACCTGCGTTTCTGTTTATCACGTTGATTGTTTTTCTTTAATGGATTGACTGTCTAGCTGTCGTTCAACACAAACTTACTCTTGTCAGCCATTACTCCTTCAGTAGGCAATATCCTGTTTTTCCCTTTACGATAAAGATGATAAAACATTAATCGTGACATGAATTTTTTTCTGCCATACTGAAGTTTCCCGAAACATAAAAGTACGATGCAATCAAACTGATGGTCTAAATGGAGATTTCGTTGTCTCGGAATTCGATTTTCGTTAACGTTTAATAGCTATCCGAATCGTGAGTGAGAAACCGTTGAGGCCTTACAGCTGTTTAGATGGTAGGATATTTCAAAGGTCTACTTTCATGTTAAAAGTACAAGATTGCATCCACGATTACCTTTTAAATTCTTGTTGATTTCACGACAGGTTTCGTCCTGATCCAATGTCAATATTTCTCCGTATCTCCATTTTTTTAAAATCAGTTTTACTTACCGTTTTCAGAGCTGGTTTGTTTAAATTAAAAGCTATCCGCATAAACTAAAACATTAGAAGGCTACATATGGACTGAGCTATTGCAAACAAAATTTTCAAGAATGAGTTTGCATTTAAGGATAGATAAAAAGCAAGATCGATATTTAGAATCTCTGTAGACATTCTAAGAAGGCTAGGAATATAGAAAACATTATGTCGTATTAAAACATTTTATGTCTAGCAGTGTAAAATAAGGAAAATATTTGAAAATATTCCTTCTAACAGAAACGCTGGCAAGCCGTTCCTTTTTCCTTCGCAAGATGTTAGTATAGTACCGCCTATATCTGTATTTATAAATCATTACGTAAATAATAATAATAATAATAATAATAATAATAATAATAGTATTAAGCGAATCTCGAAACAGAGGAGACTCTGTATATTCATTCTGTTGAATCTTCGCATTGAAATTTCGCTTGAGTTTATTTCGTTTCCTATATGCATATATTGAACGAGAATAAATTTACTTCATGTATGTTAATAGTCCGTGCATCGCATGTTCAATTTTGACATAACAATTAAGGGAACAACTTAATGACAGACGTAAAAGCCTGCTATTATCTCTTTGTTGTCTATCCCTTCTGCTGGGTATTCGTCCACGAATGGTACAATGAAGGCTACCAATATTTGCAAACTCTGAAGTCATCTGTAAATAGGCATCTTATCTGCCTGCAAAGGAATATAGTTTTATTTTTCCTTTGCATCTAGAAATTAAAAGAAACCCATATCTCAATGACCAGACCTCGTAATCAGGATAGTCTTTGAGAATATCATTGATGTCCTGCAACTTTTCTTATTTTAAAGGCAAGAATCATAGAATATGTTTTTCTTGGGTTTATATGAAAGTACTTTGTTTCCCAAATGATTCAGAGATATATTAATTATGACACCTGGCGGTGTTCAAATATATTCACCTTTTCCCTCCGGTAACATCGTGCCTTAACTTAAGGGTTGTTCATTTTAGAGAACAGGTTTGTTCGTGGAAAATTGTTTTCACTCAATAGAAGAATTACGATTAATCTTTTATGATATCTCAGACTGGCTTAGGATTAAAAGTGAAGCTTGAATGTTTTATAAATTACCAGTCTGTTTTTCATTATATTTTTCGCAGTATTACTTCAGTCAAGGCTAAGTTTCTAGATTATGCAAAATTTGGTTATTTACTCATTAAATTAAAGGTAAGTTACATTTTCGGGTCATATAAAATAAAATCCAAGATTTGCTGCTTGTGAATATTATGATAAGATATCAAAATTATTGTCTTCTTTATCCGTGAATAATTTTGCCAATGATAATGAAAGGTTTGAATTAACCATTTATGACTGATACTTATATTTATGAACGTTTTGACTAATTCAAGTTGTTTGTCAGAATTGCCATTCAAAGAATTATTACCAGTAAAATACTTATTTTAGATGCCGACATCGAGCCAGGCGTTGATAATGAAGAATACAGACTTTTCTTCTCTACCCTTATTACTGGGGAGAAACCAGCTTTCTGCAATTGTGACGGCCTCCCATTATGGTCTGCACAGATTTAACGTCCCTGAATCAGCCTATGATTATAACCGCTATGCTCAGCGGAAGTTGCCAATCCGCAGAGCGGAATCAGTGCCAAATATTCGTCTACGCTTGGACGTATCTACACTTCCTGAATTACTCCAAATAAGAGGCATACATGGTGCCTTGTCGTATGATATGAATACTAGATCGTTTCATTGGCGTCTTCCCAAATCCACCCTTAGTCCTTTTCGTGATCATTCGAAACCAGCAGTGAACGATGAGTTTCAAAGATTTAGTAGCCGTAATTTTGAACAAAGTTTAGGTGGTCACATCATACTTTCTAATGTGGCCGAGGACGGATCTATTGGCAAGACACATTGGTCAGATGTGGAGGACAAAAATGCCAAACAGTTTTTGCCGTATTCATCACCCGGAGAGAATCAAATGTCGCGTCAGTTTAAATATCAACAAGCAAACACAACTGATACAGTCAGAAAAACGATTCAGGAAGAAAACTTTGTAGAATTAGAACGAATTAGGAGGGTATCAACCACAGAGGATGTCCCCTTTCTGCGGCCAAATTTGAGTTCTGGCAATAGAGAAACGTATGGAAAATTCTTGCCAGAACTGAACAGACGTGAATTCAAAAGAGTTAGGTTTCTGTCTCAACCGGTATCGGCATCAGACGAATTGCATCAAGATAAAGGGAGTTCCTTGATATTGGAAGAAAGCAAATTTGAGCCAGGGGAAGAGGACGATAGTCTTCCTTTGTATTCAAACCCAGGTAGTCCAGAGCGACGACCAATTCAGTCAATAGATCCAGAGGCCAAACTCGCAGACATTGAAATGCAAATATATGACCGTTTGGTGAGGCTTGGGTTTCGAAAGCCAAAAGGAGAGCTTGCCAGTGCCAAAGTAAGCAATAAGGACACCAACAGCACAAAACGAGGCGACCAAGGAGATGAAGCCTCATTCACTGGACGTGAATCCGAGTCTAGCGAGACGCATCAGAAAGAGACTGAGGCTAATTCCGGCAGGATACGCTTTATGAATGAAAGCAGGCAATTGATGGCATCGGTTGGATACAAGAGCGAGACTTGGGGACCAACAGAAACTAAGAATATCGCGTCGGATCATAATCAGGCCCTGTATGACGTGTCCAGCGAGGTCGATCACCAGGACAGGTAAATTCATTGTATTATTTGTATTATTTAAAACATTTTTTGTGCAATGAACCAGATCCATATTAATAGAAGCAACGTGTTTAACTCTGTTGTTCTGCTACTTAATAATTCTGGTGTCTAGAATAGTGCTGACCTTGATCTAGTGTATGGAAGTTATGGGACAGATTGAGCGAGGAAATATTGTTTAAATTTCATCAATAGCTATGAGATAAAAAGAAATGATATAGAAGCACTGATCAAGTATTTTGCAAGGAACAATTCTTGTTGCTTGTGCTGCGCGATCAAATGGATCGATCACTTTGATTTGATTATTAAATTATTTGCCAGGATCAAATCTTCCGTAGAAATACAATATCAAAATATTTACCCAGTGTCCCAGCTAAATAATGATGGGTGTGGGCTGGGGTGGGTGCTTTCTCAACCATCGCTGCATTCTACTCTCCCCTCATTGAGGATATAGTCTCTGTCCCTTTCCCTGCCTCTTTCACTAAAGCACCTACTTAAAACTGTTATTTTATATTTATTACACTTATTTTTCTTTTAATTTAATTTTGGATAAATAGACAAATATGCTTTTATATATTTCTAGTCAAAAAAAGAATACTATTTTTTATTTAAGTTTTGGTATAATCCATTTTTTCCCCTAAAGTTACCTCATCCAGACAAAAACTGATCATTCTTTAACAAATGTGTCCCATTTACTATTTGTCCCTTTTCCTTCCCTCTGTAAGAATAAGTGGGGAACAGCTACGTCACTAGCATTTGGATCACTTTATACTTTTCTATATAACAATGGATCTCAGTCGATTGAAAAATTGGTCAAAGGTTTTGAAAAATATGAATTCAATTGTGCCCCTGCCCCGAAAAATGCACTACAGTCTCCAAAAGGACGACCTATTACGGATACTGGTAACGCATTATGCTTAGTTTGAACTAGGTCAAGTGATGTGTTTGCACCCATGATATGTCGAAAAAATAATTTGTTCGTACCACGCTCAATACATATGTACTCCACTTAAAGGTTAAACATCATAAATCGTGATCGGCCCATACACACAGTCAGTTAAGATATGCAAATGGTTGAAATTCAGATTCATAATCATAAATTTGCATTAAAATCGATTAACAGGACACTCCCTAATATTAAATTCATCGAATATTCTTGACATTCGTATTTTATTGTCCACTCTGGTGTACCATAAGTGGAAGGTCAACATTTCATCTCGTAAAGTAGTGGAGACAATGTTTATGATTCAATTTACAGCTGAGAAAGTGCAATTCGTATAGCTTGATTAATGCCGATATGACGGGCTGGAACTAAACTGAGGACAGTTGTTGAAGGCAATTGCCGTATTATTGTAAAGAAAAAGAAATGGATGAAGTCCATCTACATTTTGGGTAAGCAAAACTTTATTGGCAAAACTACAGAAATACCGTTACAATTTAAGATATAACATAACATTTGTAACTGTAACACGCACTCTGAGTGCGCAAACGTAAAAAATAATACCTTATGGATATGTAAGGATGGGACTAATATTGTCAGTGGCGGTTTTAGGGCTGTGGGGGTCCGGTGCGAAATGAGGACAACGGGCCCCCAAAATCTAATTTCTATATCACTGAAGAAATTCTATAAAATAATCATAGAAATATACAAGTTTGTTTTCAAAATCAAAATGATGTTTAAATAATCGGCTTTAATATCTCTCTGTTTTTTTGTATATAAAAATTTAAAAATTTGCCCCCATCCTCATCCACCGCCTCGCCATCTCGATAAGGCCGCTACTGATATTATATTCAAAGACGGTAATGAAAACAGGACTGTGGTAAATATGAGTTTTACCGGCTCTGCTGCTCTAGTAAAATCAGTTACTACAGTTAAATGACATTTAATGTGCACATATAGCTTTTTTCCTATAAAAACGCAGTCTACCATAACTTTAGATAATGAATTATTCCATGATATTTAACGTGATTTTCATTTTAGGAATTTAGCTGATAACCATTCTTCGTACGATGAGAAGTCTGGTAAGAAGATATCTCTGCTAGAGGACGCGAAGTTGAAAGCCAATTACAGACAATGGAAAAAGAGAAAGATTACGTCCGTCCGAATGCGCAAAGAACTCCCGCCTTCTGATCCATGGTCTGTTGTCATCACCTTGCGAGATAACGCGACAACACACGAGAGATTAAAACAGCGTATAGAGGCAGCAACCGGGTGCACGGTTACAGGATTAAGATTTGACCCACTTTCGGTCCATGCACAAGATCTTGATGCCAGAAGTCAATGGATTGTCCGGTTGTCAGACAAATCAGCATGCGAGAAGCTGATTGAAAAAGGAATGTGGTTCGGTGGGGAACGGATACATGTCAGGAGCTTTGATCACGTGATGAAGCAAGAGCACGAAGCGTACAAGTTTAACGAGCTGTTGCGAGAAATTCTGCGTCGGAAAAATGAATCCGGAAAACAAGGTTTCGTCCCTCGAAGGGCCAAGCAAGGAAAGGCGTCACCTCGTGCAAAAAATCGATTCACACAGACACCTGACACAAAGACAGCTTGATAAATTGAAAACACAACTTCTTCACCACTTTCTGTGCCTATATTTAATGTATAATATATAATCAATATAATACACGCAATAAATAAAGGAAGTAAATACTGAATAATAATAATAATAATAATAATAATAATAATCATAATAATAACTGTAACAATAACGAGAGTGACGATGACAATACTTAAATGAAGAACTGGTAATTCTAACCTCTATTTTCATGACACTTTAAAAACCGTAGGGATGTAGAAATTGTTCGACATATGCGGGATTTAAATACTTGTAAATGAGACACAATATCTATAATAAATGTGTTTGATGCACTATATTTAAATGAGTAGAAACGTAAGGGTCTGCACATCAAAAAGCTTGTATTAAATAAAACAGAAAAGTAGTGCATTGCAGTGACTTGACTTTCAAGTGCATCACATATATCGAACTTTATGCCTCATTGGTCATTATATTTTCAAAAATAAAATAAAAACTGCTACTCCTTAATTTGCGTCACATGAATGTACTGGAAAGCCTTAAGTGACACATCATCAGAACAGCTTAAATTATCGTTCATTATCATTTTACCATGCTACCTTTGAATTAATATCGCAATGTGTTGCTCCTTGCTCATTTTCGCTAGCCAAGGTTCCGATATGTTAACCCTATCTGCACCTTGTCAGATCGAGCAGATATTTTAGTGGTTTGTCCTAGCGACGCCTATTTGATTTCATGAGTTGCCTCCCTTAGTATGTTATTCCAACTAACCATTGGCGTATAACGGCTGTGCAATGTGCGTCAGCCGAAAATGGTGGAGGAAATTGAATTCAAAAGGATACTTTAATTTAACATCGAAAGTATGATTATTCACCAGAGAGAAGCCATTACAAGTGGGTTTGAATGAAAGGTGTGTGTACAAACACAGACCGGAGTGGAAAATAGCTCTTTAATGAGTCTAATTCAAGTTGTGTACTCCCCTTGTTTCGATCATGTAGGAACAGTGTTCAGATTTGAACAACTTAATTTTGATTGGATGCGGTATCTTCTCCTAGTTCTTGTTCAAACAAACTTTTTATTTTATAAAATTAAAAAGTGTTGTTCCGCCCGGGCCCTATTACTGGCCCGGGCCCCGAGGATTTATTCCCGGTTTCCCCACCTCTTGTCGGTCCTGAGGGTGAGTCCATAATGGATTGACTGCCGTGACGTGTCTCTGGGCAAGGCAATTTAACCCATTTGCCTCAGAACAATATAACCTTTCAGGTGTTGAGGTACAGTTAAACATCAATCAGTCAAACAACCAATCACTTTCGCGATGATAAAATGGGTTTAACACTTTCCGCTACATCTTGGCAAGGGGAATATTAGTGAAGTGTGTAGGGCAACCATTAATCAATGCATTTATGATTTGCCAAAGCACCCCCTCCCCCTTGGATTGGTTGATGGTTGTTTCCGGTTCCGATGCATTGTTTGCTTTATTTAACTGATTCCTTTGTGAACGATGACAGTTAGTGTTATTTCAGATTCTGTATATATTCGTTTCACCAGGAACACGACTGCAAAGACACAGCCAGATTTCACCATTAGGTCATAAACTAGATTCGTGTTCAGGGTAGTATTTCACAAATTGAAATGAATGGAACTACTTAGATAGGGGGTATTATATCATAAATGAAAACATTTCTAGAGCAGTAAGAGTACTCACGCTGGGGATATTATTTTCTGAATGAACACATTGCTAGAGCAGTCAGAGTATTCAAGTTGGGGATATTATTTCCTTAATGAAAACATTTCTAGAGCAGTCTGACTACTCAGGTTCCCGGCATTCTTTCGTAAATGAAAACATTTATAGAGCAGTTAGACCACACAGAAAAAATTAGCCTTTCATTACCAGTTTATTTTTTTGTCGGCTTGTTCTTCCTCTGGCGCTATTTGCATAACTTAAATATAATGCAACAGACATGTTTTGAAAATGTAACAATTTTCTAAATTCATCTTTTATACCGATAATGGATATGCTTATGGTCCATCTTTGCAGGTGCAATGATGTATAAAACATGGGCACAGTGAGAAATTTTTTTTTTAAACAGGCAAAGTTAAATAGTTACCATTGATTTTTTGTCGTGGTAAATTTGAATTTTGAAAATGTATAAATAGTATAAATTTGTCTGGTGCCTGTATAGTTCTGTGATTATTGAATACAAACAATGTAATAATGTTGCCAAGGATATACACTATGTAATTGCTATTGGGACGATTTAAGCTGTTGTGTTGTGTTTCAAGCAATAAACACCAATAATTTCTTCCTTGTAATTCCCCTTTGAATTTCTTACCGTATATCTAAAGATCGTAAAAATGACAACGATTTCACAGTCTTAGTTTCACACCGTCATAGTTTCACATAATCATAGTTTCACAGTCTAGATTTCTTGATTTAGTATTTGTTGTTTCTCAATAGACTGGAAACATCTGGAAAAACAACAAAATACATTCTCTGTTGTCAGTTGAATTGTTGAGATAAACATCATGGTGCCGGTCAATTGCAATTTTGCTGTCTTCTTGTATCAGATAAATTTAATCGGCCTCGTGTGAATGTATTTCTGTTTAGTTTATGTATTATTTCTAATAAATGAACCTCTAGCACGCTTTGCCAAAGGTACGGTTATTTATGCTATGTTTGATATAAGCTTCTCCAAACTATCTTTCTCTTTATTTTTATTTCTTTCCTTCCAAAGATTTAATATAATAATAGAAGCCTTAGTGTTTTGTTAATAGTTTGTTATTTATTTCTTCCGGAGTTTATTTTGTATATCTTTGTATATATTGCTTTCGTTGATGATTTAAAAAGTCTTCATTTGGATGATTTTATGCATAGAGTTTGTTTTCCTTTTCAAGTTAATGATAGCAGGTATCGCTATTTCATCATGATTGAAAACTGTGTTGTAGACCAAATGTCCCGTGAAAGCGTTTACATTAAAGACTAACAATGGTGCACAAACCCAATTCAGTTGCTGTTACACCAGTACCTGAAACAGTTGACATACTAAATTCCACTGGAACGAAAACTTTCGATGCTACTTGTTTCTCACGACTACAGAGTGGACAACGTTCTTTGGCAAATTGGTTTCCTTTCTCTAATTGTTTGCACTCTGAACTAAAAATATAGTTATCTATTGACAGTGTAAATATAGTCTGGTTTACTGATAGTGTAGTATAAAAAGGGTTTACACTTGGTGCCTTATTTTTCATTTATAAATCAATCAACAATGTGATAGTTATAAATACGAAACAAAGGAGTTGGACTTTCGAGTGGTAACTGATATGATACAGGCGTCAACATTCTACGCGTTTCGCATTTTTTATACTTTTCTTTGGCTTGGTTTCTGAGGCAGAAATGCGGCCATTGATGAGCATGTGAAGCAAAGACGGAGCAGTACCATGACTCATAAATATTTAATCGAATTAAAACAACTTAATCTGGTTAAATTCCATATACTATTAGGTACCCAGGGGGCCCCGAGTGGCCGAGTGGTCTAAAGCGCTCACCGTTACGGATCACTGCCATCTCACCTCTGTCTGCGTGAGTTCGAGTCTCAGCCTCGGCTAACGTTGGTACGTGAGAAAGCCTGCCAGTAGCTTATCGTGGGTCGGTGGTTCTTCCCGGGGTTTTCTAGGGTTCTTCCTCCACCAATTATACTGGCCGCCATGTATGGCCTATCTTGTGCTGAAAAATGGCGTTAAACCCTACAACAACAACAATTAGGCACTCTGATGTAAACTGCCTCAAAGAGTTGGAATAATAAATTTCACTGCTTCTTTAATATTCACGTTGCGCCTATAGTAAGCCTCATATGCTTTTCAAAAATAGTTTTTAGGTTATAGTTAGAGGGTCGTTTGATGTTGCACGGTAGCTTGTGTTGAGAATGGTTTTGGTTCAGTCAATATTTGTTTCAAGATAGAAGCTGTGTGATTTATTGTCAAAAAATACGTATATTAACCATTAAGATGGTGTATCTTTAAACAAACTAACATCCGTGCTTTATGCAATTTTTATAACACAATGCAGTCTTGCATGATAAACAGAGCTAATACTAGAGCTTGTTTTGAGGAAATGTATCTCTAGGTAGCAGCAAAGGTTTTTCTTACCGTAGGAAGTTAAAGTATCTATGCGACGATACAACTTTGCCTTTCAACGAAATGAGCATGATACGTAAAAGAGCTACACCTCCCTTTAAATAATAGATTTGTTTTCTTTAATGCTGTAATAATTGAATGTTCTTTTTGTGTTACGGCTTTATGGTCTTAAACTATGTAACAGCAAAAAGAGAAACCCAACAAGTTTAGAAAAATTAAAGAAACAATTTATTTCATAGAATACAAGGGGACAATTTCAAAAGAGCTTACAGTATTGTTAATCAAATCCCGAATAGTTCTAAAAATTCGACCACAGGTCCAAATGTATATAGCTTTCTGAATGAAATCGAGGATGTAAAGTGCGAATAGTCCTGGGTGAACTAATGTGGAAGCAGACTTGATGTATCACAATTATATTATCCATAATGCCCGTGAATTAATTCCCAATAATTCCAAATAGTGGTTTAGTGCAAGTCAATAAGAACTTGGTAATTCTAAATGAATAATTTAAAGAACTCCTCTCTAATTATAACTGAACACAACTAAAAGACTGATTGCACATAAAGATGTTTAGATAGGATTGAATAATTTTATTGTAAAGAACCTTATATAGATCCCACCTATGTCGCAATAACCTTTTCTGATAAATCTTCATCATCTTAATGGAAAATTACCCCAAACTGTGAAAACACCTACTCGTTTCAAGAATTTTCTAACGTCATAATCAAGGCTTGGTCTAGAACTCGAACTAATGTACACAACCTATTTATATTTTACTGACAAGACAAAAAGTAAGCAAGCAACAAAACTCTTTTCTCAAACATGGACAAAGGTCAAGCACCCACACTAATTTAAAAATACATAACACCTCCTCTCAGAAAGATAAAAGAAGGTTATACAATAGACTATAATAATTAAATTAACACAGGACAATGTCTTATGGATGTCACAACATAAAGCAATAAAATACACGTAAAAGTCCATCTACAAACAAATTATCCTTTCCCCCGATGCGCTTAATGTCAATGGTTTATTCCTGCAGCATCAAACTCCACCTCAAAAATTTCTTTTGTTTTTCGTTTTGTTAATGACGTTTAGGGATTGTTATCATTGAGTACAACAATCAAAGAAGCAGCTGAACTAATATGCACCTCAGTGTGTTACAAAGCCAATATTAAAACCAAATATACCTTATCGAGTGTGGAATAATTTCTGTGATGCTTGTTTAATTTATAAACAAATAGCACAGTCGATGATCTACACCATATATGTCTTTTTGAATCAATACTCCGCCAACCCCTACATCACTTGCATCAACAGACATTTTGAAAGAATGACTGAAATTTGGAGCTGAAAGCCCCATGATACCTGTCAGGTCAATGAAACTTGGTTTTCTTATCCAACATATTTGTCAGGAGTTCTATAAATATGGAAAATATTTGTCAGATTTTGAATCACTAAATCTATCCAAGAATCTCCGAATGAATTCAATGATCTTTCCAGGTGGTGTTATAGTTGACGTAAGCGCGTCTCACTTACCTAGGCCAGATGCTATCATGTTCATTACACTCTGGAATGTGACGGAGATTGTTTCATACCAAACAGCATTACTTTACATTGATAAAGTCCATCTAGAGCTGCCAAATGCTGAAATATCCTTTTCTGTTTCAGTGAGCCGAATTTGCCAGACACCTTTCAAAACGTCAAACTTGGTGACTTTTTTCATTTCCAATTTTGTCAATGCAGCCATCTATTCTTGGCATTGGAAATGAATGTTTTGCTGACACTGTTTAATATGTTGATTGATATCAGTTTTCTTTATTAACAATTTCTGGTCAACTGATGTACATATTAGTTTATGTTATTAGTGCCCTGAACAGTGGAATCAGAGCCTGTAAGCAGACGTTTACCTTTGAATTTGTGATCCTCCGACTATATAAAACCTTATACTTTGATTAAGTCTTTATATTCCCTCATCTGTTATTGTCTTGCAGCAAGAAATATATCCAATTTGTTGGCTCGCCGTCTTTATCCAGATAATTAATTTCTTCTACCGACAATATTGAAGGGTATTCAACAGTACTTGCTGCATAG
Organism: Sinohyriopsis cumingii; assembly: GCA_028554795.2. Taxonomy (NCBI): domain Eukaryota; kingdom Metazoa; phylum Mollusca; class Bivalvia; order Unionida; family Unionidae; genus Sinohyriopsis; species Sinohyriopsis cumingii. Next base: position 83,844,891 of record CM068835.1, read on the forward strand.
ATTTAATGTATATTATAAGCAACTAATTAAAAAAGTGTAGGTTTCCTAAAATATTTGTTTTCTCTTTTGTATCCTCAGTCGTGATTTGTAGGATTTGTAGGTGATTTGTAGGATTGGTACAAATTGTTCCAGTTCAAATTAAATGGATTAAAGTCAACTCTCTTGTTTGTTGGATTAAAACTATCATTACCAGCAACGGTATTTTATAATAAGATCTGAGATAACAGTTTTCGCATTGAATGTAAAAATCGTGCCTACTAAATTTGAACAATTTGAAAAATTTCTGTTAAATAAATGCATCGCCGAAAATCACTGTTGTCATCCACATTGCCCATTTAATTGTTTATGCTGAGATCTCAGGCTACATAGTCCTCTGTATATATTCACAAAGTCAACATTTGTCAAATTTGAAAGTGTATTTATTAAAATCATGATTAATGGTTTGGTTTGGTTTCGGTGGCTTTGTGCTCGAATGTAGGTCGGAAGCTGCCATTGGGACTCTCTCGAAGAATGACGAAACAAGGATTGATCGACGAATTGGAATTTGTATATCTATTATTTGTTCATCTGCCTCTTCTCAGTCAATAAAATGGTCACACAAATCATATCAATAGCTAAGGTGGTCCAATTAGACTGCAGTATATTTTTGCACAAACATTTACGGGGTATACAAACTTCATCATCTTTCTGTAAATTACTTCGACGTCATGCATCTTAGGATTAGTTTTGTAACGGAGAAAAAGACGTTATTAACTTGTATTGTCCTGGCCGTAATCTGCCGACATTTCCGGAGACAAACCCCGCAATGTAACGAGTATGTAGTGAGCCAAGATGTCCAGACTCCGCCCTGGTCATGCAATGAATAACATATTGTCTTGCTTTTGGGTTTAGCGAAACCACTCAGTGTTAATTCTGTCAACTTTTAGTTTAAGTAACACTCAAATGTAACTATATAAAGAATATCTACAAATAATATAGAAATGCCCGTGCAAACATCAATTGAATATTTATGATTTGAATTTTTGGAAGTATTGGCGTATATTGTTGGAGGGGCTCTCTTTATTAACCATGTTTGCTACTTAAATATGAAAGACAGGTCTTCCAATAGTTAGAACTAACATTTTGCTTGCCTCTTATTAGAATGTATGTATACATATCATCGTCATCATCGTGGTCATTATCAGATGAAAAGGACAGTCATCACTTTGTACAAATGCCGTTTTCGAAAGAGAAAAACCGTACAAGACTAAGGACTTTATTACAAATGACCAGTGGAAGATGCGAACTAAAGTTCAAATCCTATGGTATGAGCACATATATATATTAAATGTTCTTTAACAAAATACCAAAATATATACAATTCATCTTAAAAAGACACACTCCAGCACATACTCGGATTTGAGATAGAGGAATTACATCCGATTGTATGATATTTAATCTAGGAATAAGACTTTTCCGGATTTCTGCGTATACATTCTGATTGTGCTGTTGAGGTGAACCGGTCTCATGTCAGTGCAGATGATGGTTTATTTTCTTCATTTCTTCCAAGACACATCACGCACATTACATACGATTTTCTGCTTTTTCTATCTCTTCAATTTAAGCTCATAAGCGTTTTAACCACATTTATAGGTTTGCACCCAATTGTTTAAATGCAAACTAAACATAATATGCTCTTTTGAAATATTCATAATTTTAATCGATATTTTGTTTCCTTCTTTCTTTGCTTTATCTTACACAATGGATAACCTTTTCGTTTATGGCTACGATTTGCAGTCAGAAACGTTAGAAAAGGATGTCTTCATTATGCACAGGCGTTCGATAGGAAAATTACACCCCACATCATAGCATCGTTTCTTACGCAAAATTCTGAGCTTCTGTCGGGATGTTCGCATCCTACACATATGCGTGCAAAAGATTCTAACACACTTGACACTTATATCCATTTATTCAAACATACAAGTAGCGTGTTACTCTGTCTATGAAGAGTTTGTTTGATCATGTTGTCGCATAATCGAAGATATCACATTTTCTAAGAACCAAATCTGGACAAGGACTGCTACATCATTAGTTTTGTTACTACTGCTATTTATGGTTTGTTGTCCCAATCTGTATCGTTAATCAAAGAAAAAAGTCTTTGATGTCTGGATACATGATATGATTGTAAATCATAAAATTGCATCAAAAACTAGATTGTATGGAATAATGATCCATGCATGATGTCTGTGTTATAAATACATTGAACGAATGGAAACTGCAGTAGTAGACAATGGGCAGATACATTATCTCAAGCTGTAAAGATAAGCTTACAAAGGGCACAGACTTTTCATGATAACCCTTGGAAAGTTTATTACACCATCGGCTACGTGCTATTACTCAATAGCACGTAGCCGATGGTGTTTTCATTTATATTCCAAGAAGTCGCCCTAGGAAATACAGTTTGATGATGCCAATAACGTGTTCATACAGCTATTGTTTGTTACTATAAGGAATATGAAGCGCATGCAAGCGCAGAAACGTATTGGCAAGTTTACTTAAGGATGTGTTCCATCATGCATCTTTGCATCATTAGCACTTATTTTGTTAAAGTTATTGATCGGTGATATCAATAGCTCGTGCGACCCTTAACTCACGAAGGCAATGGCATCAACTGATTTCTGATAAGATGAGTTCAATAGGTGTCGAAGATAATTTGATTAATACATTCATGTGTAGCTGTTTCGTGCTTGCTTAGATGGCAGTGGTTGTATATTGTCTTTCTGGGAACCGTGTCAAATTAGATTCATGACATTTACGAAATATACAAAAAATTCTTCAGAAACATTTTCTCAGCCAAGTAAAAGGTAATAGTTTTTGAACCATTATAAATCAGCTGATTTCTGAAGCAATTTTGTATCAGTGTTTGGATGAAACATATTTCATCATTTTATTCATAATTGAAAATGCTTTCAGGTTTCCAAGGAAGTACATGAGAGTTTATACCCGTTCTATTTTTTCGCTGTGATTGCATGTTAAGGTTTGAAATGTAGTTTACCGTATGTGTCCGCAGAGTGGACCTTTCTGTTATTTTCTATTTCCTCAATGCAGGTATTATTAGGTCCAAGGAAACCTTTCTATTTACATATATCTATATAATATAATGTTTGCTTGAGACTTTTTATTCTCGTTTAATATATTAACATTCGTGGCTTAAAATTGTGTTTTATGAAAGTTAGATCTGTAGTTTCGAAACTATTATGTACTTCAATATATTCGACAAAAATTAATTGAGATAATTTGCACTGTTAAGACATTGAAACTAACTCAACGTTCGTTACTTTTCATTCCTTGAATGCTTTGGTTGACTGTATGATTACTTTTATTTGCACTTGCTATTATTTATTTGTCGTAGATTGCATTTCCATGATCTCCAGTGACATGCTCCGTGAGGATACATAAACAATGGAAAGTTGCTACCATAGTACCTTCTATATACTTCGTCATGGCTCTTTGCTACCATTCCCTCTGATATTATGCTACTGATACTGAGATGGCGATCAAACGTCTTCTGTGCTTCCGGTTAGCCGAAAATGGTTGCCTTTCTTTTCAAACCGTTTGTATCTGTTGGTTAATTGGTTGTTTTTGTAGAGGCATTTTTTAAAGTACATTATTGGCTATATCATGCAAAGAAAGGGGAACTAAGTGCCTTTCCCCAAGGCACGAATCAATCAGTTGGTGAATATCCATGGATCAGCACAATGGAGATAGGTTTCTGTATAACGTGGAGTCGACGGTAAGTGATACACCTACAGTGTTAACGAGGCATAGTTAACATTTGTTTCGTTTGGGATGACTAATTAATCAATGAAAAAAGTTCAACCGATCTCAATTTTGTTGTTGTTGCCATTGTCATTTAAATTAAGCGTTTTTGTAAACTTCTACTTTGTCTATCAAAAATCGTTTTCTACCTTAATTTCTTCTTCCGGAGAATTTGACTTTAATATAATATCTTTACAAATACTCGAATACATACAATTCATTGTCTGTCAAACAGGTTTAATATCCTTATTTAATTAAGTATATAGTTTGATTGTGTCTTCTCTAGCATTGATACTTAACACATACGCTATCAGTTTCTTCAGATTCCTCCTCGCAAGTATGAAAATGTTTTCTTAAGTCGCCTAAATATATCTTCAGCATCTTTATCTCTTTTTTTACTAACTCAGCTACAGAAGTGTTCATTTTTCGGCACACGTGGTCCATTTATTGTTTTACTGCAGATGATCTACACTTGTGCATGAAGAGTTACGTGTGACAAGGCTTTCAATGCTGAAGCGATCTAATTCCATGCTGAAAGGATAAAGTCCGATTTGTCAATATGCGGGGAAATGTTTCAAAGTAAAACTCAATGATAAAATCCATTTTGATTTAATATGTGAGAAATATTTCACTATAAAATAATCACCATAATCTGTATATTTATTATGTAGAGAACCCTAACAATGTATAACTCGATGTGTTGAAATTGCGATTGTATATGTGGACAAACTCATCATTGAAATCTTGATCACTGGAATCTGTTAGGTTGAAAAACCTTGGAATAATACGAGATGACTAGACTCCCATATCTTGTTATAAGAAAAAAAAGTTCATTAAAAGCTCTCATTGATTAGAAACTGGCGTGAGAAACGTTTTAATGTAAAACTGTTATTTAGTAAGAGGGGATTTGTTTTAAAAAAAATGAGAAACTTGATAATTTGAATATGTCGATCTTTTTTCTAAAACAATGAGGAAAACTACTTTCAATTTAAAACTGAATGACTAAAATCCGATGATTTATTATATTAAAATATTTCAGTAGATATATCTTGGATTAGAACTGTATGATTCAACTTGAGTTGATCCTACTTAATAAATCATCTTTTAATTATCAATCGTTTTCAAATTTGCATTTTCAGTTTTACAACATTGAAAATAGCTTAAATATTTTACACACTTAACTATCACAGTTGTTCTGCTATTTTGGCAACCGATATTCTTCTTTGGTTGAGTTGGGACATGATTTACATCTAATGTATCCATAGGTTTCCTTCTCCATTTTTTGTTTGTTTGAAAATTTGGGACCGTGACACCATTGACAAATCAATTAAATACTTTTCACAATATTTCTATATTTTGCAATGCATTCCGAAGCATTTGACTGATTTGGTTTACATTACCTGAAATTATGTAAGTATAGTAATATCGCTAACTTTGGCAATTTTTATTTATTTCGAAGTGCTATAATTGAAAGAACGTAAATGGTTGATGCATTGCAATTGATGGAGTTAAAAGTTTAGGCATTCTAGCTTAAGATTGGTTATATATATATATATATATATATATATATATATATATATATATATATATATATATATATATATATATATATATATATAAAATTGATTTCTATCGATTTACCTCTTTCACTCTTTGCTATGTACCCTACATTTTATATTACATTCAGCCTTTTTGAACGATTTGCCTATGCATCACATGTTAGGCAAGTCTTTCTTCCATCGAATCCATCTGAAAACTGTTGAATATAACACATTTTAACCAATTTTAGTAAATTTAATTATTTTATATAACTGGTTTACAGTATCGAGATTTTGCACTGTACCCTCACTTATTTTGTCTGATATGTTTAGATTAGCTCGAATAATTCAACTAAAGTATTGCTTCCAACTCAGTTTAGTTATGTTTAGTTTGTAATATTTAGTGACCTTTCATAAGTTATTACTTTTAGTGACAATTAATCAGTTTTAGTGATAAATAAATATTTGCTATTAGTGACTTTCATTTGGTTACCCTAACTAATTATAATGTATAACTAATGCCCTTACTGATCTCGCTCAAAAACAGGCATGTAAAATCTGACACAGAATATTAAAAACAAATACCTTAACTAGATAGATGGCTTTAACAAATGATTGGTTGATGGTATTTGTTGTGAAATAAATAGATCAGAGTTATTACCAAATCCGGTACAGCTATTTAATAAAGAGAAGACAAAAAAAAAAAAAAAAAAAAAAAACCAATAAAAAACCCAACAAAAACATAACAGTAATATCACACACCCAACCACCAAACAAACGCAATGCAACGATATATCCCACAGCATATAAACAAACCTTGCAACATGACAGCCTTTATTGCATCCATGAAATGGTTTAATCCCAATTTGAATTGCATGGCATCTGTAAACTCAGCATGTCTTAGCAAAAGCATTAAAAACATCATTTACTTCGTATCGTTAGAAACAGCTTTAATAGCTTCAGAAGGCATATTGTTACATGACTGTTTAGGCCAAAACGGTAGGTCCACATTCTATATTAAGATTCGGGGAGATTCTTCAATTTGTTTTACTTATCGGTTTGTCACATATCACGATAAGCTGCTTAATTGTGTATATTTTATTACCTGATAGAAACAGCACACTAGACATATATCCACGTGCTTTTTACTTAACTTCTGTTCTTTAAACCATTCCCAAATTTCCACTAATGCATTAGTTATCAGTGTTGTTTGTATTCTTTTGTTTTACTTAATTTTAAATTATTCTTTTTGTAAGCATTTAGACTCTTCTTCGCAACATTAGTCCATCGACTATGGCAACATTTACTGTCGGTCTAGAAATCTATTTATAACCATTTTTTAAAATCCTGTCATAAACAAAAAAGAAAATTACTACATTTATTTTTTCAATAACAAACTTTTGCACCATGGTACAGAAAAGCCCGAAAAGTTCGAGCACTATGAGTTTCAAATGTTCACGTTGCTTTAACGTTACCTTACGTGGGTAGTAAACATTTTAAATTATTTCGTTCTTGAAGAATATGTAAAATTTAAAATCTACCTATTTGTATTTCCAAAAGATGTTACTATTGCCCATTTAGAGTGGACAAACTTAATTATGTCAACAACGATAACAAAGGACAACAGCGGAGCGTTAAATGTCCATTATGTAGAATTTTGTCTCGACTTATTTGTAATATTCCATGTATGAAAATATGTCATATGAGTTGCTGTTATAAATATATATTGCAAATTATTGAATAATTGTGTTTAAAAGTACGACTCTCACAAAATATGGAGCATGTTTTACACGTCCCTTTATCTCATGAAGAAATGACGCATTATAAGAACAAAGGACTCGTTAACGTAGTCATTGCAATGTTGGGAATTAATTATAAAATATTGGTCTTGTGAAAATTTAAGAAATGGAAACGACTGAAGCTATGGTCAACAATGGACTGAGAGAAAACATTCGGGAAATATTTGCAAAATAAATGCATTCAAAACGCTGATGATGATCGCGACGCATTGTTTAACTTTTGAATTATATAAGCCAAATCGACTGAATAATTGCATCCGATACCTGCCTTCAGTGAACAATCTCGACAAATCTCTTCGAAAAAAATCTCTGGTTCTTTAAAATGGTACATGGGGATCTTACCTCCTTAAATGTTTTCGGTTATCTAATTACCCAACATTATTTAGTCCTTATCTTTCGGATATTTGCTGTTTTTGTTTTCCGCAGTGTATCTTTTAAAACAAATGTTTAATTCAGTTAAACTTCTGCAGTTCAAATTACTCTTCCCTATGAAAGGAGACGACATACTTTTTAATATTCTCTTTATTCGGCAGGTCTCTGACTCTCTCACTGATTGTCCCCTTATTGTTGCCCAATTGATATGTTTATGATCATCTGTTTCATCGCTCAAAAGGATGTCAAAATTCGATCACTTGTAATTAGAATGGGAAAACTACAATGAGCAGTATGGAATTCTGGGCAACTTCCTCACAATGCTACTTGACTGGAAACAATATAATTGAAGATCACTATTGCCTACATCTTTGTACTTCATATAACATTATTTTTTAAAAATTAATTATGAAACTAAAGTACATGTTAAAGAAAAACAACATCACGTTTTGGTTATATTAGAATCTATGAACGTATACTGCACAAAATTAGTTACTTTACATGATCTGAACGTGCCATTAATACAGGCCCACATTTTGTTACTAGTTGGCTTGTTCTAGTATAACGAGAGACATAATAAGCAGCCAAGTACAAGTCATGGGAATTAATACATTGGATTATCCAGGTTGAGCACACAAAGGCACACACAGACACATTCTACACATACTCTAAACGGACACATAATAATGACGCGACTAAATTAGCAAAATAGAAATACATACCTTAGCAGCGCTGTACATAAACAGAGGTAACATACACTTTACAGAGTACAGGTCTTTTGAGGTGAGATTGTGATACTGTAATTGCATTAAATATACTCACTGCAACAAAATCCATTTAATCCGATTGAAACGTGAAACAAATTTTCTAATCTTTGGAAACAAACCAAGATTATTTAGCATTTTGATCAGATCATTGCTTTTAGTAAATTTCTGATGAAATATTAGGAAATATTGTCATTTCAATGTGCTGAGTAATTTCTAACCATGTAGACATTTTTTTCTTCTTTTTCTTCTAGATACTATGGTCAAAATATTTAAGGACGCAATCAAACCACGTTCACGCATTAATGAAACAAATTTCAAACACATATTCTTTTAGCAACGATTGACACACTTTATTACAAGATAAGTATAAATGCATTAAGATTTCACGACTGATAAACACACAAGATATTTTTCCTTACTGAAGTAAATGAAATAATAACCAGAACACATATTGTTTATTACTAAATAGACCATTCTTGTCTTCCATTTTTTACGCCTACATACTGGCAAAAACGTATGCGTAAAATATGGATAGGAAAATAATTTTCATAAAATCTGAAAACAAAGAATAAAACAATTAACCTGACAGAAAAAGACCATGCAATGATATCAATAAATCTAAATTAAATATTCATTTCCTTTAATTACAATTGCGCTCATAAAAGGAGGGCTCAACAATCCCGAGCCTAAACAGGTTAATAGCTAGCTGATTATTAATAAACTAAGCTCCATGAATTCCGTGGCAATGTTAGCTCTTTGGTGCCCATGAAAATCAATTACATTCAGTATAAACATCACTTGTCCATGAAATTGTGGAACTCCCTGACGTATCCTGTCTTATCTAAAATAAAAATGGTCTCAGTCCACTTCATCGCCGATCATTTCCATTTTATTTCTGTCTGCATCCATGACGAAAAGTGCTCATAACATTCTAATAATGATTCATATATTCATATACATATAACCGCGGTATTTTTGAACGTATCACGCTATTCCGCAATGATATTAGTGACTAACGGTCTAAAGTTTTCGGGCAGGGGTCTGTTTTGTTTAACTTCTGTCTTTTAATAGCTGAAAAATATTTTGCTCAGATTTATAGCAAAATGATACCATACTATGTCCATGGTATTATCTGGGAAAATATTATTATTTTGGGATAAAAGAAAAGAAAATATTTCAGCTCAAGAGAAATTCATTGTCCCACCTTCCACCCTGAAAATTAAGTGGCCAAACCTTTCTTTTATATGAATATCCTTAGTATATATTAAATGATGTACAAACGATACAACGCTATAACCAGTGATGGCTGAATATGCATACGCTATATGAGATCATGTTAAAGGCATCGTGAGGACATTCGAGAGCCTACTGGTAAAAATGGAAAGTGTTGATGCTGAAGCCAACATTTTGCTATTGCACGATAGGAAGAAGTCAGCAAATCGAAAATACCTTCAACAAACGAGAAAATATTTAGTGGGCTCGAGAGAATTACGTTAATTTCAGACCGAAAATCGAAGGATGATTCGCAGCCTTGCAAAGGAATACCTATACCTAATACATTCACATGCGCTGGTAAATAGCTAAAACATGACATCTGTTGTTTTGTTGTTGTTGTTGTGTTTTATAGTCTGAAATGGTTCAGAAAGTTGGATTTGGCTTGAATATGTTTGATAACATTCCATTTGGCTACCGCACTTGCGTACATGACACCAGTCAAACATGCGATTAAAGGAGCGCAACAATGTAGTCAAAACAACATATGTAGTTTGTTCTGAGTGGGCGAAAAGAACGAGTTGGATGCGGCGTTTCATATCCAGTTTCATGCGGCCTCTTTGTAATTATGTTCGCCGTATTCATCAGAAATAATGTTTTTCTGTTTGTGACGTCTCTGTGTTAATAGCTTCCCTTCAGGTAGCTTGATATATTTAAGAAAAAAGCGTCATGATAGCATGATTTCTTGTTAAATCGGCTAACGTGCTGAGACGACTAGTACCATTAACTCCATTATTATATATCACCAGTTCTATTGATTTTTTTCCCAGTAGATTTTTAGGTCTGGCTACTGGATAATGGTTATATATCAAGAAAATGGAGTTTTCTTCAGAAAGGAAATTTCTCATTTAAGTTTTTGTTGTATGATTTTAAGCATATGATGGGTATATTTTCTTTTCTAAATGTTTGCTTAGGAAAACAAGTAAATTGATGTTAAAGAATGGGAGATACATATATAATAATTACTAAAGTAATATGAGTTCCATTAAAAGGTTACGTTCAATTACAGATTAAGAGCGGATAATATATATATATATATATATATATATATATATATATATATATATATATATATATATATATATATATATATATATATATATATATATATATGTTGTTGTTGTTGTAGGGTTTAACGCCATTTTCAGCATACGATAGGCTATACATGGCGGCCAGTATTAATGGTGGAGGAAGAACCCGAGAAAACCCCGGGAAGTACCACCGACCCACGAGAAGCTACTGGCAAGCTTTCTCACATACCCACATTGGCCGAATCCGAGACTCGAACCCACGCAGACAGAGGTGATATGGCAGTGATCCGTAACGGAGAGCGCATTAGACCACTCGGCCGCTCAGGCTTGCTAGATACTAGCTTCGCACTGTTCGTTGTCAGATTATTGCATTTATCATAATCAATCCCTGACACACGTGATCCCTTGATGGATCCAGTGCACTTGAAAGGACTGGTATTCGCCATATGATTTGTATTCTTTATATATATATATATATATATATATATATATATATATATATATATATATATATATATATATATATATATATATATATATATATATATAATGAATCTGTCCATCTACTGAATAAAACTTTGAAAAATTAGTTATTGTAATAAAGTGTAGGCGTTGAAGGAATAATACAAGGATATTTTTCTGTCTTATACAATTTAAAAAAGAAATAGGATGAGTAAGATTTTTTTAAAAGAAGTTTGAACGTATGAACCTAAAATTATCCAAAAAGTACTTTTTTAAATCGATGCCACGGCGAGATTTGAACTTGCGACCTTTTCTTTGGCGAGAATGACAAAGATATAAAGTATATATATATATATATATATATATATATATATATATATATATATATATATATATATATATATATATATATATATATATATATATATATACACGTAAATGCATAATGAGTGAAGTATATGTAATACTTTTATGTTTATGAAAATATAGTAATTTCACATCTAATATATTAATATCCGATGTTTTTCGCTAGAGGCCTGATGGCAGTGTTAACCATTTCATGATTCGTGTATACATGAGTTTGAGGAAGTCTGAGATTATTAACCTTAAAATCTAGTATTATATATCCCAGATGTATCGATTTATCTCCTAGATTATTCGCATTAAAATCTAGTATTATATATCCCAGATGTATCGATTTATCTCCTAGATTATTCGCATTAAACTTTCAGTCTAATCCATATATACAACGTCTTTAATCTGCGAACAGACCTTCGTATGTACGTCGTGTCAGTGTTCTGTACTGGATCATATTGTGCTGTTAGTGGCTCAAGAGGATGATACACTGACATTTTCAAGGTAAATATTTTATTTAATTTTAGACTGAATGTGTTAAGTATGTATGAATCATTTGAATGTGTAATTCTTAAGAGAGCAAACTGATGCAAAATGATTGCAAAGAGGTCAACCGAGAGCAAGACAAAAATAAGATCAAACAAGTCAAATAAACTGAGATGCACATTTTCCATTTAAACAAAGACGTTTATATTACGTTCGTTTATTCCAAATTGGTTCTATTATATTTTAGAATTATTGTGTTTCAATTTTATAGGAAAATGTCCTTATGTTCTTACAATATCAAGAACAAAGGGGTGGGATTGGATCTAGCGAAAACGCTCATCACAATTAGAAGCATGTTTAAGTATAATGTAAAGGATTTATGAATGAACCTGCACACATTTGTGCGAAAAAAGTAACAATGAATATAATAAAACCAGGTTAATTGCCCATCCTTCGACAAAAATAAAAAAAGGAAAAAGGAATTATAAAATTGGGATGAACGAGTTAAAAGAAAGTTTGAAGACAAAAGTACCAAAAAGTAAAAAAGTTTGATGCCGCTGCGAGTTTCGAACTCGCGACCTCTTGTTTGGAGCTGTGACACTCAGAAAGACAAATGTTGGTATTTATATAGCTTAAATGCCAGTCCTAGGACGGTGGTCATAAAAAAGTTTCAACATAATAATAAAAAATATACAAAATTAAAAATATTGGGATGAGAGAGTTTAAAAGAGACTCTGAACCTAAAAATACACAAAGTAAAAAAATAAATTGGTTGCCTATGTGGGGTTTTATGCATATGATAATATTTCAACAAACACGATATGGTACATGGACTTACGGACAGTCTGAAATCAGTCAAACATGTTCATCCACGTAACGATGTTAAGCACAAGCTGTTTATTTTATTAAGTTTGACTGGCAACGATTCGATAACGCAAACAGATTAAAATCAGAATAGAGAAGATCCACGTGTCTGTATATTATCATTAAAAGTTTTCTTTATCATTCAATGTTTCAAAAATATACGGAGATATTGAGCAGAATGTACGATGCACTATACCAAGATATTGTTAGAAGAATAATTTTTATTTTCTTTGTATAAAATACTACTCATTCTTAACTTTTTGTTACTTATACTGGTTCCGTGTTCATTTTGTCTTTTCCAGCTGAACAAGATGTCCGTATCCATCTTATGTTCATCACTTATTGTCTCGTATTTACCGTTCTTATTTGGTGTGTACTAATGCAGGACTATAGTAATATACATATATATATATAGTATGTGCAGTTTCACATTTTTGATTTGATAAACAGTTAAATAAAACTTGATGTGATTACCATTAGTCTAAATAAACCTACGAATTTCGTCCGCAATATTCTCTTTATCAATATCTTATTGTCGGAAAATGTCATTAATTCGCCTACTGGAACTTTTTGTTTTTACTATTACTACTAACATTTTGGATCTCATTTTTCTTCGAATCGACTGCCCAAAGGGAACTCTGAAGAAAATGTTACGTTCTTCAAGTTCTATAAAGAAGGCAGTGTTCTATTTTCCTCATGGAATTCTAGGTTATTAGGGAAGCGATTATCAGGAGAATAAGTGCGATTATCAGGAGATTAGCAGAAAATAAGATCGTTGAATTGCATGGATATTTCTCATTATGTCGTGTTTATATGAAGAACACATCGAAACAGACATATTTCGATGTAAGATATACTGTAAACATCAAATAAAATTCCACAGAACAATTTTAACATCAAATAAAATTCCACAGAACAATTTTAACATTTGTTTTCAAGGAAATATCTTATTAATGGATAAAATGATGTTAATATTTGCAATCACATGAATCATTTAAGATATGGAAAGCCTTGGCTTTCCATAAATGTTTTCAGAAAATGTTTAAACGGGGCAAGTAAACAACAATTGGTCTTTGGCGCAAAGATTGAAGAAGGTCTAAGACATATGCAAATGGATGATACTGAATTTTTTAGAAAATGAATTTAAGAAGAAGAGTAAATAAGGATGCATAAGTCAAGTGTAGACAACTTCTATCATCGATCGAAATTTAGCAAATTTGGTAATCATTGACTAGTCCTGGATTGCTGTCGAATACAGCCTCGTTTATTTAAATATAAGTGTTGTTAAAAGGAATGTAGTAGTGTTTGACGGAACCTGAGTACAAACGTGATTAAGGTGCCAATAATAAGCTAAGTTAGAAGAACTGTACAAGTGAATTGCACAAAATATAAAGGAAGTTAACCCTTCAAAAAATTTAACTTCATTACAAAATACAATTTGAAACCGTAAATATGTTTACTTCGGTATATACTTTTAAATATAATGGAACACACCAAACAGAGCGGAAAGAGCTATCTATAGTTCCAACAGTGGAATGCTTTCAACATTAGGTGAATTTTTTATCATCCAGGTTAGAGAGTTTTTAATTCGTACTCTACGGAGATACGAATTTCGCGGGTTATTGCACCCATCACCTTGCCAGCATGCACCAAGCAAGATATGACCTAGACCATGCACTCATCACCAAATATTGATGCTAAAAAGTATCGGCATCCGTCTATACTGACCCTGTAAGTAATTCTCGTCTACGTAAACGCTCACTCCGTGATATACAGAGGTTAATGTAGAAAATTAGAAATATACATTAAATAGCTCAAGGAAAGTGCTTCTACCAGCGACTTTGAAGCATCATATTTGACAGATTACGAACTCAACATTTTATAAAGTGTTTGATAATAATATTACAGTAGTAATTTTTTTATATCAAGGGACTGTGCTTCCTTATGTGTGTGTGTGTGTGTGTGTGTGTGTGTGTGTATATATATATATATATATATATATATATATATATATATATATACATACATATATATATATATATAGATATATATATGTATGTGTTTGTATATGTATGTGTATATATGTGTATGTATGTGCATGTATGTGTATGTATGTGTATGTATACGTATGTGTATGTATGTGTATGTATGTGTATGTCTACGTATATGTATGTATGTGTATGTGTGTGCATGTATGTGTATGTGTACGTATGTGTATGTATGTGTATGTATGTGTATGTGTACGTATGTGTATGTATGTGTATGTATGTGTTCGTATGTGTATGCATGTGTATGTATGTGTATGTGTATGTATGTGTACGTATATGTATGTATGTGTATGTGTATGTATGTGTACGTATGTGTATGTATATGTATGTATGTGTATGTATATGTATGTGTATGTATGTGTATGTATGTGTATGTATGTGTATGTGGATGTATGTGTATGCATGTGTATATATGTGTATGTATGTGTATGTGGATGTATGTGTATGTATGTATATGTGTATGTATGTGTATGTATGTGTATGTGGATGTATGTGTATGTATGTGTATGTATGTATGTATGTATGTGTATGTATGTGTACGCATGTGTATGTATGTGTATGTGTATGTATGTGTACGTATGTGTATGTATGTGTATGTATGTGTATGTATGTGTATGTGTATGTATGTGTATGTATGTGTATGTATGTGCATGTATGTGTATGTGGATGTATGTGTATGTGGATGTATGTGTATGTGTATGTGGATGTATGTGTATGTATGTGTATGTGTATGTATGTGTATGTATGTGTATGTATGTGTATGTGTATGTATGTGTATGTAATTGTATGTATGTGTATGTGGATGTATGTGTATGTATGTGTATGTGCATGTATGTGTATGTATGTGTATGTGGATGTGTGTGTATGTATGTATGTGTATGTATGTGTACGTATGTGTATGTATGTGTATGTATGTGTATGTGTATGTATGTGTACGTATGTGTATGTATGTGTATGTATGTGTATGTATGTGTATGTGTATGTATGTGTATGTATGTGTATGTATGTGTATGTGGATGTATGTGTATGTGGATGTATGTGTATGTGTATGTGGATGTATGTGTATGTATGTGTATGTGTATGTATGTGTATGTATGTGTATGTGGATGTATGTGTATGTAATTGTATGTATGTGTATGTATGTGTATGTGGATGTATGTGTATGTATGTGTATGTGGATGTATGTGTATGTATGTGTATGTATGTGTATGTGGATGTATGTGTATGTATGTGTATGTATGTGTATGTGGATGTATGTGTATGTATGTGTATGTGAATGTATGTGCATGTATGTGCATGTGGATGTATGTGTATGTATGTGTATGTAGATGTATGTGTATGTATGTGTATGTTGTGTATGTATGTGTATGTGGATGTATGTGTATGTATGTGTATGTGGATGTATGTGTATGGATGTGTATTGGATGTATGTGTATGTATGTGTATGGATGTGTATGTGGATGTATGTGTATGTATGTGTATGGATGTGTATGTATGTGTATGTGTATGTATGTGTATGTATGTGTATGGATGTGTATGTATATGTATGTGTATGTATGTGTATGAATGTGCATGTATATGTATGTATG